>VYXC01012208.1:321-16747 GCA_013397175.1 Platysteira castanea | reverse complement strand
CACAGAAATCCAGGCACAGCCAGAGCAGAGCCTCACAGCGCCATGCTGAGGTGGGGATGGTGGTCCTGGGGTCCTGTTCCCCCAGATCTGCTGCCTTGCCAGCCATACAGGGCTGCCTGCAGATCCCAAAGGTTTTTTTAGTACAGTTTGACATGACTGGGGAGCAAGTGTTGCCAGTAAGTCAAAATGACATTAAAATAAATTAGGAGTATCAAATTATTTTTGTAGGCATTTTTTTATATGACAGAACACAATGCTGAAACCAAATCAAGAGTGATGGAAAACTGAAGCCCAAGTTGGAACAGACCCAGGGTCTTCGTTGCAGTCCCTGAGCCCTNGGCTGCCTGCAGATCCCAAAGGGGTTTTTAGTACAGTTTGTCAACACGAAGGTAGGAGGGAGTTTTTTTTTCCCGTGCTGGTGGACACAGCTGGGTGAACCCTGTCTGGCCCACTCTCCTGACTTTGCCCACGAGCAGCATGGCAATGAAGAACCATGGAATCATGGAATAGTTTGGCTTTCCACTAGCTCAGGCTGCTCCAAGCTCCCTCCAACCTGGAACACGTGCAGGGATGGGGCAGCCTCAGCTTCTCTGGACAAGCTGTGCCAGAGGACTTGTGGATCACCATGGGTGGCTCAAATTAGAGGGGATTAATCCCACTCAGAAGACTTCCCTTCTTAAAAGAAGAACTTTTAAAAAACCAACCTTTCAGCTTTCTCCCATTATCAATATTTGGCCATTTCCTTCAGAACTGTGGGGGTTTTATTCACTTTTGTAGCTCAATCAATAGGAAGATGGCTCTGCTGCAAGCACTGAATGTGAAAGGCATAAAGAACTTCTTAATTAGGCTGCTAATGAGGGACAGAAACCGAAGCTTTGTGCACCTGTGGGCCATTTTCTGCGTGCTTCCGTCCCATGAGACAGGGCCAGCTTGTCCCTGGGGGACCTGAGGAGGTCTCCCATGTCCAATGCAATGGGATGGATGCAAGAGGATGGATACAGAGCCTTTAGAAAGAGGATTTGGAGAGAAATCTGGATGGTTTCAAACAAGAATCGCCTTTTTGCTGGGACACCTTGAAGCTGCAAGCAGCCCTCTTGATGATTTTTATGTTGTAAATTCTTGCAAAATTGTTGCTTGACAAGGGAACATAGGTAGTTAGTGGTCAGGTATTTGCTGGGATATTTGTTTCCAAATTTATTCCCAGTGGATCCCATGTCCTACCAGTGAGCAAGTGAGAGAAGTCAGTGGTGCTCCAGGGATGGGTGGTCACTGTCCCCACACCATCACCCCAGAGAAGTGAAAGTCTCTCCCTGATGAACACAACCTCGCCATGCCAATGGGTCTCCTATGGCAAAACCAGACCCGGTTTCCTTCAGATCTCAGCATCTTCCACCCCAGAGGAAAGCACACAGCAGAGAGGGGCTAGGAGGCAGCTCACAGGATGGATGGATGGATGGATGGATGGATGGATGGAGAGAAGTCCTCCAGGGATGTGGGAATCATTGCTGGGAGAATAAAAGCCAGACTGGAAAAATCAATATTTTGCAACAAAAAGGGTAAGTATTTCCCCCCAGATTCCCAGTACTCTACAACATGAATCCCGGAGGAGGAGAGCTCATGCTGGGCTGGCAGTCTGGTCCCAGAGCCCTGCTGGTATGCGCTTAGCAAAATCACCTGGATCTTCTGTCTTTCCGAGTGCCTCTCCTTGGGTGGCTTCCTGCCTCCCACTCAAACGCCAGTGTTGCCCTGGTTTTTGCTAAGCCTTCTGTTTTTAACCTTGGAGTCAGATTCTTTCACACAGTTTCATGTGAATAATAGCCAGTGTTTACTTAACGGTATTTTCTGTTTTTCATTCCTTTTGTGATAGGAGAACTTTGATGAGCACCTTTCTTCTCCAGTGGGATTGAGAAGGAAGTGCCATGTCCTCCAATCCCTTGTGGAGTTGGGATGTGTATAAGAATGTGAGATATGTCAATAATAAAGATTATTCCCTCCTTTCTGCTGAACCTGGCAGGTGTGAGAGCCTCTTTATTGTGTCGTCCCAGACACACCCCAGTTCCTCCCTTGCCCGCCTAGGCAGTGAATGCAAAGCAAGAAAAGCAGCCCCTGCTCTCCAGAACAGCACTTTCTCAAGTCCCACTCCCTGCCCACCCCCTTCTTTCCCTTCCAGCCAAAATTCTGTCGAGTTGCTAATGTCTGCTGATTAAACAGGACTTGAATTTGAATCGAGAGCAATAAAGAGAGAGAGGTACAGAGCGGGTGCCCCGCGGGCAGCAATCAGCGGGAGCAGGGGATGTGCCAGTCGGCCGGGAGATGCTCCAGCCCCGCTGCCTGCTCCCATGATTGGGGAGGGGGGACCGTGGGGTGGCTGGGGGGGTTGCTAATAGAATGCAACCCTCAGAAACCTGAGAAAATCTTGTTTTGCTGCTCGCCGTGCCCGGAGGTGTCTCATGGGTGGCAGCCCCAGGGCCCAGTGCAGGGTGCTGGCTCCACCTTTAGGGACCAGCTCCTCCCGGCAAAAAAATGGGATTTCTGATATGTCCTGTGCAGAAAAAGGCACAGTGGAACAGGGTGGGGTGGGGCTGAATGCTTTCTGCAATACAGAAGGGAATCCTGGAGTCGTGGAATTATAGAAGCACAACATGGTTTGGGTTGGAAGGGACGTTAGAGATCGTCTCCTTCCAACCTTGAACATGCAAACTGAGCGTGGATCCATCACGGGGACAGACGGAGGGGTGCACATCTTCCCAAATCATACTCAGCTCCCTAACTGTGCCTACAAACACAGCACGGGGGAAGAAACAGCTGATGCCAGGCCCAGGAGGTGATTTTAGGGATGCTCCCGGGGACCTCTTCCCTTCCGAGCGGGCTCTGCCCAGAGCTGGGAGCCTGCAGCCACCCAGGGAACTTCTTTCTTTCCACCCCAGGCAGTTTTCCTGAGAGAACTGCTATTTCTGCGAGTTCCAGGGATATTTTCCCTGCCAGCGACAACCCAGGAGGTGAAAATGGTGTCAGGGGCTCCCTGTCTGAATCCTGGTTGAAATAAACCACCTTTTTTATGCCGGTGTCATTTCGCCACATCATCAGAGCCAGGATGGCTCCACTCAGGGATGAATGTTCCTTTAATTATACAAATCAAAATAAATAAAATACCCCCTCGGGCCACTGCAGAGTGTTGTCCCTGATAGGAAAGCACGGGGAGACAGGGTGGGTTTGGGGAAAGGCAGCTTCTTGTGCTGCACAGCTGAGGGGAGCAAGGGAAAGCTGAGTGATCAAACCCACGGCTGGAAGTCGGGAGGGAACTCGGAGCTGCTGATAGAGCCCAGAGCTGGGAAATAAATTGTCTCATTTCAAAAAAATCCCCACAAGCAAATAGTTGGGAAATCATAGACTGTGCTGAGTTGGAAGGGAACCAAAAGGATCATCAAGTCCTACTCCTGGACCTGCACAAGGATCCCACCATATTCCAAAGCAGGAACTGCAGAAAAACACCTGACAACTGCTATGCAAGGGTAAGAGGGAGCTCAAATATCCACACTCCTGAATGGGGCTGGCAGGGATGAGAGTTTACCTGGAAATTAAAACCAAAAAGAAATCGTTATATAAATTTTTTTTTAAACTATCTTTTTAATTGCTTGTTTCCTTCCCGCAGCCACATCCTCGGGGCTGGGTTTTCACTTTCTTTACCTTTTACTTTTTGGTAAGTTAGAGCCGAATCTCTCCATTCACTTCATTTTACAACTTATCAATCCAAACCACGTGGAAAATTATTCTTGCACTGGTCACCGCAGTGGTCACCTGGAAAGGAGAGATGCTGGGCTAGACATTCACTGAAACGTGACTGTTTTGGTTTCTTGCTATCAAAAGTTAGTTTTTTCAAACCAAAATCTCCCAGTCTGGGAGAAGGAAAGGAAGAGGTTGAACTGTACAAGCTTTTCCTTTAGGTTATTTTTTTTTGGCCTCACAGACCTCCAGAGACTCATGAATCCTCTTTAACAGACAATAAAACCAGGACTGATTGGGAAAAGAATTTTTAAAACCATGCTCTAATTTTTTTTTGTCATTTTATAAAACTCAAATGAGACAAAACAGACATGAACATTTTTAGAATTACCTTGGGGAAATATTTCCCTTTCTTTGAAGCCACAATGCAGCTCAGCAAAGCCACCAGTTAGTTCTTGGTCTCCTTAAGAGCTGAAGCAAAGACTGGAGGTACAACCAGAGGATATTGAAGAGATCAGCTGCAAACTCTTGGTCCAAAAGTGGGGGATCACTGGTGTAGAAAGGTGGAGAGAAGCACCAGCCCATCATGTGGTAACAGTGGTTTTGTCGGGCTCTGACACCTCTGGGCCTAAAAGCAGGTAAAACTTTGATCACTGGTGCATAATTACCTTATCTCTGATCTTAATTTCAAATATTTCTCCATGAAATGTTGTCTCTTTCCATTTCCCAGACTTAAAATTTCAGATCAGCAAATGGCATAATGTCATATTTATATTAATTGGATATTCTGAGTTTACTGATGGCTCCATTGGCGGGGCAGGGTTAGAAAACACATAATATAAATTCTAAAATGTAAAATCCACGTTTGTGCACGGTGTATAATTTAATGCATGAGCTACACAAGCTCTTCCAGCAGAGAGTGTTTTAAACAACAGCATTTTAGCCTCTAAAGCACGGCAAGGGGAACATTTACTATGCTCAGTTTCTCTGCTATTGGAACATTTGTTTTTTATTCTGAATGTTCCAGCACATCTATTTACCTGGCACTATATTTAGTACCACAGCACCAAGATGGCATATATAAAGATTCAATTGCAATTCCCATCTGATGTCCCTTCCCTCTCCTTTTTACCCCCTTTTTTATGTCCGCACTCTGAATTCAGCACAAAGTTGGTGTGTTTAATTTAAAAAGAAGTAAAACGCGCCAGGAGACGCCTCAGAGCACTGCAAATCACCTACTTTATAGAGGCAGTGAAATTGTGTATCGGATTAAAAGTGATGCTGATCTGAAATTTATGATAACTTTTAATGGCATTATAATTTTTTTTTCCCTGTGCCTTCCATCACCGGATCGTTTGGATGCACAGTGCAGCAAGATGAAATTTGTAAGGGAAGAACATTACATAGGCAAGCTCTGAGGGGGGAGGCTCTGGGATAATGCAAGAACTTCTCCTCGGCGAGGGGAGGGAGCCCCACGGGGCTGGGCGTGGGCCCTGTGGACAAAGGTGGGAGGGCAACACAACCCCAGCTAAAAGTCATTCAGAGGAACACTGGAACAAATCCATCTTGCAGCTCGCAAAGGTCTGGTGTTGATTTTGTCCCTGCCTGTGTGAATCAAGGCTCGCTTCCCTCTCCCAGGCAAGGATCACTCCAGAGACCTCAGCCTCTCCAATTCTCCCCAACAGCTCCAAGTTCAGCTTGCATCCAGCGAGCCCGAGTGATCCGTGACCAGACATCCCCTTGCCCATGTCCCTGGTGCTAGCTTCCCTGTGCTACCTCACTCATAGGCTCACCACGAGGCTGAAGATCCAGCCCAGCCCCAGGTGTCTTTCCACCTTGGCCTCTTTGCTGGGTTGTTTTCCAAGAGAGGTGTCTGGAACAAGGTGATTTCAATGTTCGGGAAGGCACTGGGATGTACTTTTTCTGATGCAGATCCCACGTCTTCCTTGTTGTGTGTTCTTTCTCCTCTGTCCTCCCCTGAAGTCCTAACTAGCACAGCCTAGGTGAAAATCAATAATGGTATCCCTGAGGAAAATTAAATGGTGTCTTGTTATCCGTATTCTGCCGTGGTTTGGAGTAAAGGAGTTCTAAAATAGCTGGAATAGCAAATCCCATTTGTTGTATCCACCACAGGTGGGAAATGTGACTTGGACCCCAACTCCTGCCCTGACAATTAACAGGGAAGAAGCGGAATCGATTGGGGTTTCAAAATTTAAATTTAAATATGTCTCTTAAAGGTAAATCGCAGACCTACCCTAAGAGGGCAGGGAACAGGCATTTGGCACAGCTCCACCCTTCTGAGGACACCTCCAGCCAGCACCCAGCAGCAACACAGCTTTGGTGGAGAGAGATCTCCCTGAGCCTCTTTTTCTCCAGCTCTTTCCCAGCTCTCTCAGCCGTTCCTGCTGCTCTAGATTGTTCCTCAGCTCCCTTCCCTTCTCTGGACACTGTCCCGGAGCAAAGCAACATTGCAAAGCAACATTGTCCAGCAAAAAATACAGAGAGTAATAGATCAGTCGTCTGAAATGAGCAGAAGTTGCTAAAGCAGCGAACACATGCGTGTGAAGAGTGAATTCATTTATAAACAGTCACAGGAAACTGAATCCCTCTATTTAGATCTAAAAAAAACCTGTGCCAGAGCAAACCAACCTGGCGCTTGGAATTTTTCAGACGTATCTCTGCATTCAATGAATCAAATAGCACGGTGATTGTTTGAGGGAGTCAGGAGCAGCTGCTGGGAAAGCCAGGAGATGCTGAAGGACAGGTTGTTCCAAGCAGACACCTGGCAAGAGGGAAAGGGGTGAAGCTGTGCCATACAAGAGGTGAAAGAATAGGAATTACAACTCCAACAAAGAAAGGAAAATTGAGTTGATACAAAGAGTGAAACCAGATATCACATCAAAATCTCCTTAGGAATAGCACGGAAAGAAATCTGATTTACTTATCTACTGGCCATTTCTCTGTAGAACATAAAGGAGAAGGATCAGTGAGTTTTTCAAGCCACATCCCCAAAGACAGAGTGGCTTCAATCACACAGACTCAGCTTCCAGTGTGTTAACAGAGACGGGGGTGTGGGAGCAAACACAAAGAGAGGTGACACAGCAGCTTTTCTGGAGAGGCTTTTACTGCCTTCCTTTCTGGTGGGGCTTTTCTGCAAGACGAATTTGTGAACGATAGGGAGTTGCGTTGTCCATTTGGGGTCCAAGCAGGCTTGTCTTCCACTGAAGGGATTTTGGGAACCACTCTGCCTCGTTCCCATGGATACCTGATTAAGTTGCCATCCACATAAAATTTTGTAACAGCAGCCCAAGTTGCCACTGGTACCTTTTATGTAGTGTTGGGAAACTTCTATTCTCCTGCTCTTCCGTCGTGCTTCATTTTCATCCTCTCCTCTTCCAAACTCTGTGATCCTACTCCACAGTAAAATACATCTGCTGTAAGTGATTGTTTTGCTGTGTAATGTGAATTCAAAAGGCTTTTGAATCATAATTTGCGGTGAACCTGCATTTGAATCCCCACGTTTTATCATTCTGCAGCAACACATATAATTTCAAAAAAACAAGCGAACAAACCCGATGAAAATGGCCTGAATTTCTTATCAATCAGTTTTACACTTGTGTAACTCCATAAACTTCAGTGGAATTAATCTTGATTTACACTGTTGAGAGAGCAGGAACAGGCACTGTAAATAGCTGTGTACCAGTGCACGACATTTAAAAGCAGGCACACCAGAAATGCCTGGCAGGAGATGAGGATGAAGGCATAAAAGAACTTTCCCAATGGTGCTGATCTTTGGGGACAAGGATAAACCCCAAAGACAAAGATAGAGAGGTTGTGCCGCCCAGGGACCACGGTCCATGATTTGGAGAGACCCTTTTATCTCACTGGTGGTGGCACCAGTTTGAGCCAGACGGGCACGCAGCTCTCTGGGGACATTGCTGCTGAGGTGTGACAAACTGCGGCTGCGGAAAGGACCCCTGTTGCCCTGGTTTTTGCTAAACCTTCTGTTTTTAACCTTGGAGTCAGATTCTTTTTCACACAGTTTCATGTAAATAATGGCCAATGTTTACTTAACGGTATTTTCTGGTTTTCATTCCTTTTGTGATAAGAGAACTTTGATGAGCACCTTTCTTCTCCAGTGGGATTGAGAAGGAAGTGACATGTCCTCCAATCCCTTGTGGAGCTGGGACGTGTATAAGAATGAGATAATGTAAACAATAAAGGCCATTATTCCTTCCTTTCTGCTGAACCTGGCAGGTGCGAGAGCGTCTTTGTTGTGTCTCCCCAGACACAACCATCGTGTTCAGGAAGCATCGGGGGGCCAAGGAGCTGCATTTCATTGAGCAGCAAATGCTGTCTATGGAGCAGCTCAGAGCCCAGTCGGGGAAGAAAAAAGCTTCCCTCAGCTACGACGGAACCGAGGACTAATTGAGTGTTACCATAGAGAACACGAAGCAACTGATAGGCCAACATTATGGAGTTAAAGGTCCTGCAGAGACCTAAGTCTGAGGAAATTGCAACAGGAGATGCCCCATCTTGGAAGTGTTTAAGTGCAGGTTGCAAAGGATTTGGAGAACCCTGGGATATTGGCAGGTGTCCCTGCTCATGGTAGGGGCAGGAGCTGGATGAGATTTAAGGTCCTTTCCAAGCCAAACCGTCCTGGGACTCCATGACCTGCCAAAACACAGATATAATAAAACTATATAATGGTGTTCCAGGCTGAAATGTCTATGCCACCACCAAACTGGATGAAGAGCATTCCCTTTTCCCCCTCTTCCCTGGCTCAAAATATGACTTTCTCATGCCCAAAACAATGCCAGTCAGGAAGGTGTGGCAGCAAAGACGACCAGTAAAAACAGAGGTTTTGCATTTGATGCAGGGTGCTGTGGAAGGCACTGAGGTAAGATCCGAAGAGCAATTTCAGCAGCACACAATGAAGAACAATCCAAGGTAGTAGCAGTGACATCTGAGGACTCTGTAAAACCAGAGCGTGGTCACTGAGAGGAACTGGCTGACATTCCACACATTTTAATCAAAAATCAAGTTTGTACATTAAACTTTAGTAAGAAATCACACAGCAGTATTATATTAATGAAGTGACCTAGGTGAAAATACTCCAACGATAACGCCTTGGCTGGCTTGAGTCAGTATGCACTGATGATAATTATTGTATTTCCTGTCCACAGAAATAATCACCATTAATTCCCCGCCTAGAAAAGTCACTTTGCCCTCATAAAGCATGTTTGGAACAGCTCTGGAAATGAAGAGTGTGTTTAACAGCAGTGCAGTGAGAGTGTGATTGCAGCCTGTGGTTGACTAAGGGCATGCAGAAGGGTTGTGACCCCAAATCATCCACGTGCCAAGCCCAGCACCCCGTAAAATAAGCCAGGCTCTGAATTCAGAAAATACATCCACATCCAAAGGCTGGATTTTTATCTGATTTTAATGAACAAAACTATTGACTTTGTCAGCAATAGGAAAAAAAACCCAAAATTCCTGCTCTCCATTTCAGATCCTTCTGAAAAGGAGCACGACTACAGGCGAGTTTAACTGCAGCAAGTATGTCCTAGGGTAACAAGGATGTGATGAAACACTCGCTTTACCACTGAGTTTAAAAAAAGGAAAGAAAAGCTATACTCAATGGCAGAAAAAATTGATTTAACCACATAAAATATTACAAGCAGAAATCAGAGGTTAGAAGTACAGTTGAAATGCAAACCATTACCTCCATTATCAAAACAAGCAGTTTATTTACAGCGCGACACTGTATAAATGACTTGGCTTAATCGTAATTAAAACCTTTTGGTATCTCTAGAGCAGCAGAAGTGTTGCATGCAAAGGTAGCAGGGCCACGAAGCGGATGAGATCCTCGGGCTCAAAACAAAGACATCTTGGGCTGCAAGGAGAACAAAACAAAAGCCTGACGAACACAAAATTAGGCTGAGAACAATTCCGACTCTGGCAAGACAAGAGGCGCTATAATTGAATTTGGAAAAGGCCATGCTACAAAACTAGAGCTAAACTACTTGTAACATCCATTAGCTGAGAGACACATTCCAAGGCAGAAAGGATGATTTGCTGGGGGAGGCGCAAAAGGCTTCGGAGTTCTCTGCCTTTCCCGTCTCCAACCAGGAATCCCACAGCTCCCACGGCGTCCTTGGAACTGTGCTGCCCACACTCGAACCGGGGGAAGGCTGAGCCTTTCCTCAGGTTTTTGCTGGGTTGTGTTGACTACCACAAGGATGACAACACTCATCCAACATCCTCTGCTGCGATGGGATAGATAAGGAAATGGAACTGTTGGAGCGATTCAAGAGCAGTCCACAGAGGTCTTCCGAGGGTGTGAGTGCCTTTCCTCGGGAAAAACGCTGGGCACGCTGAGCGTGCTCAGTCTCACCAAGGGAAGTCTCAATGGAGCCATTCACAGGGCCTAAACGGGATCAAACAGGCATGGAAGGGGACTTGGAACAACATATGGAGGAAAAGAACAAAGGGGGGTGGCGGCACAATGCCAGAGGGCAGCGTTAAATGGGATATTGGGAAGAAATATTTCCCTGAGAGGGCAGTGAGGCAGAGGGCACCCAGAGAGGGTATGGCTGCCTCACCCTTTGAAGATGTTCAAGACCAGGCTAGAAGGGGCATGGAGCAGCCTGGGCTGGTGGAAGGTGTCCCTGGCTATAGCAAAAGGTGGAATGAGATGAGCTTTAAGGTCTGTCCCAACACAAACCATTCTATGATATGATATAGGACAAGACAGGATAGGATATTACAAACTGTAAGACAAAAATGTGGAAAACCTTTGTTAAACTGCCCCTGCAACACCCAGCCCTACTACCACAACATGAATGGGAGGAGATCCTTCAAATGATCCTGAACATTATCCCATTTCTGAAAGAAACTCTTCAGGCAAATATAGCGTTGAGAAACTGATGAAGGCAGGTGCTGTGGGATAAGAAGTCCTTCATGGAAGGCTCATTTTACACTTTTGCAATCTAAGTGAACACACATGTCCAAACATGGTGTGAGACGATCTCTCTGGTGCACTGGACTCAGAGGATATCCCATCCAACTTGCACCTGGTTCGAGACCACCATGGATCCTGGGGATGCTATTCTGCAGTGCTTCTGGGACCGTGGAAAGCTTTTTGTCACCTAGTGTCCCCTCCCTAGTATCTCCCACGGTGACAAGTGGCAACCGGCAATCTCACCCTGCACAGCAAAATAGTGCCAGAAAAAGTGAAAGTAGCAATGACTGGATGAGCTGGAGGCAGATTCCAGAACAAGGTGTTCCTTTTGTGCACCACCGTGGAGCCCCAGACCCGGGCCATAGGGTTTCCTCACTTGCAGCAGGTGAAATCAGGCAGAACCCACTCAGGAAATTGTGGGAAAGACACATGGTTGTCCCTCAAAAGTCTTCCCTTTAAAAAGGCAAAGGACATGGAACGAGAGCAAGGATTTAGCAGAGTTCAGACAATTCTGGCTGCAGTAAGTTGAGTTGGAAAAGTGTCTTACTTGCCCTAGGCATCATTTTCTTCTCTGGTTAGCAACTCCCCCCAACAAGGCATATGCAAGGGAGGTGGAGGGCGCACAACATTGTTTGCACTTTTATTACCTACTCCAAGGACGTCCTCTTCACCTCTGCTACTTGGTCCCTGCATCTTGGTCTGGATGGCAAAACATAAATAGGCTTGTTGCAAGCACACGTTAAACTAAGACTAAAGCTTCAGCTGGGGCCATATCAAATTCTCTGGCACATAAAAGATTGGAAAGGAGGCACGGATGGTTTGTTCACTAACCCACGCTCTCTCTGCCAGAGAGCTGTGCCAGAAGTTATCAAGAACTCTGCAAAATGAAAGCATGATATGCTGTGGTAATTATGTGTGCTTGGATATATTTTCTTCATAAATGTTCAACCTTTTAGTAAATATTCTTTAGCAGCTCTGTTGTCCCATTGCAAAGCAGTCAGCTGTGAAAATTATATCGTCACCCTGGTTAACACTGTCGGTGCCACACAGGGCCATTCCCTGGCCATCTGGACCAGCTAGAAAGAGCTCTAGTGATCAGAGGGACCAAAGAGACCCTGTCGAAGTGGGGTGGGAGGGAGAGTGGCATCTGTCAGCAATCGGTGTCTTTCAAATGGTGGTAACACAACCATCTCTCAGCGGCTGCTAGAAGAACGTTTTCCCCAACAGAAACGAAGAAAGAGTTGGTCTGGACCCCTCCAAAAGAGACACCATTTGGATACGCTTCTCACATCCGTCATTGGCCCCTACGCCAATTACAGCACGTCTGTAAGGAGCTTGGAAACTCCTTCCCCTTTGTGTTGATTGTCCCCTCTTTGAATAAACACACAATGCCGTTGACTGGAGGTGTGTAAATATTTACAGGGCGTGCCCAAGGAGGACCAGAAACCAATATATCACCTGAGGGAAGAATACAAGCTCAGCGACCGTGAAGCCCTGAGCAATTACATTTAAGTAACTGCAATACCAGCACATATTTAAGTACTTATGCAAGGAAAAGGGGCCGATGACCTCGATTATATTTGCATTGTGTTTCCTGTTGTTAGCACTTCCTTGGCAGAATTACTGCAATACATCTTGGGCTCCAATTTCATCTGCCAGTTCCATGAGACTGCAGCCAGCCTTCCGCAAGGTCCAAAAACGCTTAGGAGTCGGGCTGTATTTCTTCTTGTACAGCTCCTCCGTTTCAGCAGTTGCTCATGTCTTCAAACTGCCTTGTCAGGGAGAGCAGCAAGACGAAATTTGCCCCAAAGCTCCTCTGAAATTCAGGAATCATCCTCGGCAGACGGACAATGAAATCACCTCTGTTTTCATCACCTCAAGAGAACCTGGCTGCATCATGACTCCCCTGTTGACAGGCGTCATGGAATGGTTCATTTCAAAAAAGATTGATTGATGTTATTTAAGAAAAAGGCAATTTTATAACTTTTTGTGTCGAGTAAAACCACAAAAATGTCATCGTCCTAGCCTGGGGGAGGCAACCTCTTCCAGACAATTATAAATCTATTTGCAGATGATTTCTGACCTGAAGATTCCATGTAGGTAGACATACCAAAAATCAAGTGTCATAAGGTGAAAGACCAGGGAGGTGTTAAATGCCATAACCAGGGTCTTTGTTTCCTCAAGCCTGGAGAGAAGGATACGGGTTTCAAAAACCTGTAGACAGAGGAATTAAGGACATGACTAGCAGTGGCCTTGGAAATGTTGGAGGGACTCCATGATTTAGGGGACTTCTGACCTAAATGATCCCATGATCATCTGATGTCTTATTTCCACGGTATTTTCCCTGCTTCAGTCAGTACTCGGGACACCTCAGTTGGGAACTCCGAGCTGGTTTCAGCTGCTGTGTTAATCCTCTTTTCAGCTCATTCCCAGTGCGGAAATTCCTCCACTTCAACCTGGAGACCACTCCTTATGGATCGGAACTGGCTACACAAAGCAGGGCAATCCATAAGCCCTTCATTTGTGGGATTCTCCATTCTTTGTCACAGAGTTGAAGATTAACTTGCTTTAATTTGAAAGAAAAGCTTAAAGAATCTAAGTACTCTTTTTGCTTGGGCATTCCTTTGGAGATGTGGGTCCTCTCTAGCCACAGCTTCCCACAAGAGGGAAGGAACATGGAGCATCCCATCTCCAGCTCTGCTTCACAAGTCACTTCCCAACACTCGTCTTTTGCCAGTGTGGGAAGAGCCACTTAGAGCATTCTCTCCTGAAATGTGAGTCCATCGTCAGGGGAAGACCACATTCCAAATTTTCTCGTTGCAAAATGTTCTCCTGCCAGCTCCACGAAAGCAGCTCACGGTGCCGTCTCTCAGGGGGTCAGGTGCAACAGGTAAATCTTCAGATGCTGGGGTATATGAACGGCTGGACCTGCTCAGAATAACCCCTGTGTCCAGGACTACTGTTATTGCACCCCCACAGATGTCAGGAGGAGATGAAGAAAATCCCAGGATAGGCCGCTGTGTAACAAACTCCTTTAAGTCCTAGAATGTGGGAATTCCTAGCTTTCCTAGGAGGTTTTTTCCTGGGTAATATAACAGGAGAACTTGGCTGCAGCAATATTTTGGGCAATGAATGCCCGAGGCTATGGATAAATTGCTCAAAAAAGTGTCTTTTTATCAGTTTTAGCTCCATTGCCTTTCAAGTTTATTCAGTCTCCTGTTAAATGAGACACTCTTGTAATTGTCTAAAAAAATTTGACTGCCTGCTTGACCTCCTTTATATCTTTTATTTCAGTAATTTAATTTTCTAGTCATTCTTTCCTGGGAGACAACATATAATATTCTCACTCCAGCCACACTTGGAAGTAATTTTATCATCTCTAACGCTTTGTCGTTTCCTTTGATTTTTGGATATGACACAACCTGAACTCTCACCACCTTCAAGGTGAGAGCCTATACTTGGCCAGAGAAGAGTCAGCTTGGGCACTAATTATTTATTTAAACAAGTCATCTTTTCTAGCTTCTTTTTGTCTTTGGAAAAGGAACAGTGAGTAAAACAAAGAGCTAATAGAATTGCCTGAATTGGAAAGGATCGTAAAAATCCAACCAGATTTTACCTGCCATGGCCTGGGACACCTTCCCCTCTCCCAAAGTGCTACAAGCCCTGTCCAACTGGGTCTTGGACACTTCCAGGGATGGGGCAGCCACATATTCTCGGGGCACGTTGTGCCAGGGCCTCCCCACCCTCCCACGGAAGAATTTCTTCACATATCTCATTCAAACTTACTCTCTTTAAATGTAAAGCCATTTCCCCATTGTTCTCCCAATCCATATCTTGTCCAAGGGTCACTCTCCAGCTCTCTTGGAACCCCACTAGGCACCGTAAGGTGCTTTAAATTCTCCTTGGATCTTTCTGTTCTCCAGCAGAACACCCCAGCTCTTCCAGTCTGCCTCCAGGGCAGAGTAGCACCTCCACGGGCTCTGGATTTACTCCAGACGGTCGATGTCCTTCCAATGTTGAGGACACCAGGACTGCAGGCAGCTATGCCCATCCTACCAGATAAACATCCCTGTGTCCTTGCTGCTAGGCTCCACCACGTTCTCTTCAGCTGCACGCAGAAGGACCCACTATCGTTGATGCTCCATCAGTTGTCCTGAGCTCAGCTTCTGAGTCAATCAAAGCTGTTTCCAGACCTGTCCCCATTCCACTGTTCTTCGATTTTCCACCCAGATACGATATTTCTCCCAGGTCTTGGAAGGGCTAGTAATGAATGGTATGAAATAACAGTGAATGTCCAGGGAAATGGGATGAGATGCAGTCCAGGGCCTGCCGGAGTGTTTCCCTAGTTATTGGAAGGGGTCCCTGCTCAACGACAGGGACAAAGATCTTCTACCCTGGGTGCATTTTCCTTGGAGCGCCGGGAAATTTTGCCAGCCTGAGAAATAAAAGACCAGGGCTCAAAAGAAAGAATCTTCTAAAATATAAATGACCAAACTGATCTACTGCCAAATAGGCAGCAGCAACAAAAAGAAAAAATTGTGTTGGACAGGGCCCTCTTTTGCCAAGTTTCAGCAAGGCAAAATTTTACAGGCAAGTTATAAAAATTTTAAAAACAATTGTTGGTTTATAATGGAAAACCTGGCAGGTTCTTAGCTGATAGTGCCCTTCCAAGGAATGCTTACCATGATGCTTACTCCACATATGCGATAAGCTCAAGGTTCGTATCGTAAATTTTTTATTCACATAATAAACCACACCAAACCACGCTTATCCACTTACTCCATGATTTTCCCAGAGCTAAACAATCCCAGAGTTTCCTCCAGAAGTTCAGTCTCCTTAGCCAATAATGTCAGCCTGCCAAAACCACTTTTGTGGATTCCCAAGGCTCAAAAATTCTTTTCCTAACTGAGCCACATGTATAGAAGTAACAAGAGCCCAGACCCTTAAGAAGTATCTCTGATAAATCAAAAAAAGAGTATTTTGATTATTTACAATACCCAAGGAAGGGAAATCTAATGTAGTGTTGATGAATTGGTGCATAAAACCTTAATATTAGTGAAAGCAGAGGCACATTTCCATGTGTTTTACTATGGCTTCTCCTTGGAAGTGCTAGATGTGCAGATGGACTGAACCAGCAGAAAGCACAGGCTTTGGTGTCTGAGTCGAAAAAACACTCTGGAAATCATCTCTGATTTCTGAAAAAATTCCTCTCTGAGGACTTCACCTGGGGACCTCAGAATAAATCCAGGCCCTTAAACAAACATTGGCCAGGCTAACCAGATCCAGTGAGGTGTGGAGTGCAGAAAGAGAAATCTGAGGATATCTGCACAGAGTAGCTGCAGCCCTCTCTGGCCTTGCTCCTCTGCTGCGGTTTACGTGTGCCTCCTCCAAGCTTTTTTGGGGTGAATTAGAAGGTTGGAACAGGCTTTTTATGGGTTTTGAACAAGGTTTGTTACGGGGTTTGTGGTCCGGCATCATATCCCATACGCCCCGCAGACGCCTGGTTACCCACTTTTGCTCCATTCATTTCCCACCCCTCCAAAACGAGGAGGAAATATTGCTTAAAAGAAATAACAAATGCTTTGTAACACGGAGCTGGGATTGTGAGAGGAGTGGATGGAGACCTCAGTCCCATCCCAGAGAGAGGCCTGACCCCCAGGCACGATGAAGCTCTGTTGCCCTGGTTTTTGCTAAGCCTTCTGTTTTTAACCTTGGAGTCAGATTCTTTCACACAGTTTC
>VYXC01012207.1:320950-335478 GCA_013397175.1 Platysteira castanea | reverse complement strand
CCACAGCCCTGTGTCCTCCCAAAGGTCCGTGAAGCTCAGTGAGGTGTCCATTGGGATGCCCCTCGTGTCAGTGTTGATGCTGTTGCTCGTGGTTGTGCCGTTCCATGAATTCAGCGGAGCTCTCCTCTCCTTACCTTTGTGTTCCAGATGTCCCAGCCTGGCTGAAGAGCCTCCGGCTGCACAAGTATGCTGCCCTCTTCTCCCAGATGACATACGAGGAGATGATGGCCCTCACCGAATGCCAGCTCGAGGCACAAGTACGTCCCACGTCACTTGGGGGGTGACATACCCTCTGTGTGTCTTCCTGTGGTTGGGAAGCAGAGAAAGGGAAATTGGGTCTTGGGGAATGAAAAAACCCCACATTGTACCTGAAAAAAACCTTGTCCCCATGTTCTTACTGGAGTCCTCGCATGGAAGTCCCATCACTCAGAGCTGCACCTGGGGTTTTTTCCAGTTTTGGGAGTAAGTTCAGGAGTTTCAGGGGTGCAGCCTGCAGTAGCCAATTCCTTTGAAGTCAGTGGGACTTTGATGGCTGATTGCCTTTGAAAATGTTGTAGAATCATAGAATATTGCTGGTTTGGGTTGGAAGTGACCTTACAGATTATGTGGTTCCAACTCCTGCTGCTTTCAGATTCACCTCTGCGTTATCCTTGGGATGAAGAGGAATGGGCAACACCATTGCTTTCCATGTGTGAGGTGCAGCAGGGAGGGACAGACTAGCTGGAAATCTCTTATCTTCAGCAAGTCTCTGGGTGATTTTCTATGTCTCCCAGGAATCCCTGCACTCAGAAATTTCATTAATTTCTAGCAGCCCTTTCTGTTCAGGAGAGGAAAGGTCTGGGTTGACCCAGCTGCCCTGTGGAAGTGTTAACGCCAAGTTTTGTGCTGTTTTTGCAGAACGTTACCAAAGGCGCGAGACACAAAATAGTCATCAGTATCCAAAAGCTAAAAGAAAGACAAAACCTGCTCAAATCTCTAGAAGGGGTAAGTAATCACAACCATTTTTGTATTTCTTGTGTTTTTAAGAAGCCAGGAATTAATTCTGGGGTGAAGCACTCTTTGCTAACATGTGTTGTGGGGTTCTTCTGCAGGGGAATCTGTTACTGGCTCAGCTGCATGTGAATGATGCCCTTTACCAGATGCTGGTTTTATTTCACAGAATTCCAGAATGGTTTGGGCTGGCAGGGACCCTAAAGACCAACCAGTTCCAACCCTCTGCCATGGCAGGGGACACCTTCCACTAGACCACATTGCTCAAAGCTATATTTTGCAGAGTGGGTCCTAATGCATCTCCCACACCTCACACAGCAGGGATGGATGTACCCTGTAGCCCTGGACAGCTCCAGGGTGCTCAGAAAGACTTGAGCTTTCCTGGAACATCATATGGGCACCCTGTCCCCAGATAAAACACCAGTGACCCACGTCAGTGCCTGAACGACATCTTAAATTTCCAAGGAGAATAAATAAAAACTTCTTTATCACTTCAACAAAAGCTCAAACCCTGCAAAAAGGGCTGTTGGGGAAGCAGCAGCACCACAGCCTTGCTGGGAGCAGCTCACCCAGCCTCTCCCTATTTATTATCACTGTATTATATTATATTTAATCGCACCGTCTTCAAACAGCAACTTGCAGAGCCTCCCACTAGGGGCTTTTAAATACTTCTGTGGTGTGTTGCTATTTATTGGTGTTTTCCTTAGCTCACTGCTTCACTATTTATTTATAATACAGGCTTGTGCTCAGAGTATGGCAGGAGCTAATAAAGCCGTATTTACCTCTGTTATTAATAATAACTATTAAATCCAAGAGCTGGATGGAGCTGGCTGCAGCTCTGTGTTTTCCAGGCGATTGCACAGCCTCTTCCCCCGCTCCTCCGCTGGGATTTGGGAATCTGGTATTGATTGAGTGGCGCTGTGCGGGAGCTGGAGCCCAGCTCTGCTGGCACAGCCAGCCACGCACGCTGTAAAATACAGGAGAAAAGTGGCAGGGACTGGTTTGGAGCCCTCCTGGGGTGGGTTTGGGCTGTGGTGCTGTGACCCTGTCCAGGTTTGCTGGGGCTCAGAGCTGCCCCTGAGCTGCTTTCCTGAGGAGCAGGAGACATCTCTGGTTTTCCAGGCTTCCCATCCAATTTTTGCTAAACAAGAGCATGTGTGGGACTTGATGGTTTTGGGCAGTGTCTTGCTGCTAAAGATTGCTGCTTTCTTGGAAAGAGCTGCTCCACCCCTCTCTGTTAGTTAGCAGGGCAGGATTTTTTCCCAAAAAAATAGTGCCCAGCAGACTGACACCAGATCTTGGAGAGAAGTGGAGCTGAGACATCCAAAAGTGAGGAAATGCAGCAGGAATTAGAATCAACAACCGTTTCAGGGCTTGCACGCATCCCATGTGCCCACTTAGTGTCCCATCCTTCAGTGCATCAGGATTCACTCCAAAAGCTGCCACTTTCCAAGCAGTGTCCCATGAGCCAGACCGTGCAGGAGCCTGCAGTGAGCTGTTCTGGTCTAGGCTGCACTAAAAATAAAATGCAATTATTTCCCATCAGTGGGACAAGGATCTGACTAAAGAAATGGAGTTCTTGATCCATGCCAGGAGCAAGGCTGGGGTGCACCCAAATTCTCTCCCTCCTGGGTGGATCTGTCCCAGGATCTCCAAGCTGAATGGTTTTGCTGTGGGAGTATCAATTCACCTCGTGCTGTCCCCTTCTGTGTCTGACCAAAAACCACCTGCTCCCCTCAACCCTCCCAGTCCTCTCTGCATCCACTCCCCCAGCCCATCCCAGAGTGGATAGGAATGTCCTCACTGCTGCCTCAGGACTGGCTCCTGCATCCCAGCACGGTCCTGAGCTCTGAGATGATCCCAGAGCGTGAGGATGCCATGGCAAGCAGTTTTGGGGCAGAGCAGTTAATGGGAGCCAGGCGGTGCTGGAAATGGGAAATGAGCCCACGTTAGTGTAATTCCAATGAAATAGACCTGGAACGTTGTCATTGTGGGATTGGTGGGGAATGAACAAGATATTCACTGCTCTGGCATTGAAATCTCCCAGGCTCTCAGTCACTTTCATGGACTTGCCATTTCCCTGGGGGAAATGTGGAAACACTGAAGCTGGACTGTTGCTGGGTTTGGGTCCCAGTGGTTGATGGGGCACATTTATCTCTGGGGATTCAGGTCTGAACACATCCCTGGATGATCAGGCACAGTCCCTGCAGCACTCCCCTGACAGAAGGAAAAGACTTGGTGAATGAAACCTGGCTGTTGACTGTGGAGTGCAGCAGGATCCTGAAGCAGGAGCAAAGCCATTGGCTTTGCTGGGAACTCTCAGGGGGTCACAAGAGGGGTCTGGTTTACAGCTGGCGTCCCATTGTCCCTGCAAAGACAAACCCTCTTCCCTCCAACCCACAGGACATCCTGGAAGGTGGCAACTTGCGTGTCCCGCTGCAGGAACTACACCAAATGATCCTCACCCCCATCAAAGCCTACTCTTCCCAAAACTCGAGCACGGAGGACCACAGCCGGGACGTGGACTCACACCACCCCTCCTCCCTGCTGGGCTCGGACAGCCAAGGCTCCGACTGCAAGGACTCCGCGGCGGCCGGGATGCAGCAGCACCATCTGCCAGGGTGCGAGGGCGAGTCCGGGGGGGCCCCTCTGCCCGAGGGTGACCTGCCCGGGCAGTTCACCCGAGTGATGGGGAAAGGTGAGCGGCTGTCACTTGTCCTTGGTGGCCTGGGGACTTGTCGCTAGGGAGGGCTGCTTTGGGGCAGGGGGTGTGCGGTGGCGGCGCTGGCAGCTGCCTTTCCCTGAGCTCCTGCGGGTCCCAGTCTGAGGGGTGATGGTTTTTTGAGGTCCTGTTGTGCTGGGGTTAGAGGTAAGAAGATAGGGCAGGTGGGCTGTGGTTTTGGGGAGGGGCAGCGGTGGCCCAAGCTGCCTGCCCAAGGTCCAAGGTGGATCGCGTCCGTTCTGAGCCCCGAGTCCAAGGTGGATAGCATCCTCTCCCTGCCCCAGGTCAGAGGCAGAAATAGCAACTTCTCCCGAGGTCAGGAGTGGAGGACGTCCTCTCCCTTCCCATTCAGAGCCCTGGAGTCATCCCACCGATCCAGAGGTGTTTTCAGCAGCATCCTTTGGACTTACTCTGCTTGGAGCAGGGTAGCAGTGGTGCATGGGCTGGACCTGAGCCACCTTGACTGCAAATCAGTGGGTCCAAGCCCCTTTTTATGCCCCAGTTTGGATGCAGGACATCCAGAATACGCCGGTACCATTCCGTGTCTAGTGCAGGGTGCACAGCTTTGCATCAGGGATGACACATTGGGAGGTGACAGGAGCAATCTGAGGGGAGGACCAACCTCCTGTGCCATATTCAGGTCTCTTGGAGCAAATCTGTGTGAGCTTGGATGTGCCCTAACCCTTGTTGGTGGCACCTGAGGTGTCAGCGCTGGCTGCATGGAGGGAGATCTCCCTGGGGAAGAGGAAGGGGAGTCTTCTCCACATGAGACTGGGAACAGAAAGAACCTCATGGGGATGCTACAAAGAAATATCAGCCTTATCCCTATTTCCAACCTTTTTTGCAAAAAAAATAGCTGTTTTCTATACAGAAACCTGGTGCAGAGTTTGTCCCCAGCTGGTTGCCTGCAGAAGCAGCCACGTGTGGGTCTCTGGCCCCGTTTTATTCCTGTCACAAATGCCAAAGTGTGGCAAAAGCCCTGCCAAGATCTGATGTCCTCCTGGACCTCAAGGCAGCCCTGCCCAGGGGTTTACAAGACGAGAAATTCACTCCTCTCTGAGCTCATTCCCACTTCCTTCAATGACACTCATTCCAAAAGAGGTTAAAGTTCATCAGGAAAAGTGGGAATGTACCACTCTGCCGTTGGGCAGATTTTGGCTGTGGGAGCAGGAGCTCTCTTGCCAGTGAACAGGGATTAATCCTGTGCCCCTGAGTTGCTTAGGTCTAATTTTGGGGACTCCAGCAGTGTTAGTCTGGATTTACACCATCATAACAGAGAACAAAATCTGGCCCTAAATATAGGAAGGCACGGCAGGAATTGGGGAAGGGCGTTTTTTCTCACTGACAAGAAACTGCCTGTGGTTACAAGGGAAACAGGATGTCCAAGGTGTTTGTGGGACCCCTCCTGGGCCCCATCTTGGTGTCCCCATCCCCATTTCCCTTCTCTCTTTTTTTTTTTGTTCCAGTCTGCACACAACTTTTAGTTTCCCGACCCGATGAAGAGAATATAAGTTCCTATTTACAGCTCATAGACAAATGTCTAATCCACGAGGTGAGTCGTGTCGGTTCATCTAAAACTGTTGTTCTCATCACTTGGAAACTGTTTCCAAAGTGTCTGTTTATGTAAACCTTTGGGTTTCTAACACAAATATTTTTGGGGGGTATTAATAGTAATTCTGACAGAACAGGCTTGGAGCGGGCGGTAGCTCCAACGTGGGGCATGGAAATGTTGCTTCCCTCCATGCTGGTTTAATTGCCAAGGCCTGGAGCTGGGAAATTCATCTGGCTCGTGACAGTGCCATCAGCAGCTGGATGAAAGGAAGAACCCCGGGATGAACGTGCAGGCGGTTTCCATCAGACAGAGCCGGCCGTCCCTTGGTGTTGCCTCCTCCCGTTCCGCAGCACGTGGTCTTGGGATTTTGCAACAGGGATTTTACATCTGTTTCTGCTCCCAGCGGATCTGCCTGGGCCGGGTGATGCCTTGGGATGGCCCAGACTGTGCCACAGGGCTCTGGCACGCTCCTGCCCGGTGGCAAGGACGGATGGCCCGTGTCCCTGGTGTCCTGCAGTGTCTCCTACCTGCACTGGCTGCACCTGGAAGAACAAGCTTCTTCCATCACCTGCCCATATGGCAGGGAGCAGAAGTGGTGGAAGCTGAGGCTTGGGGCCAGAGAGCAAAGCCAGGAGGACATGGAACTTTTCCCAAAGTGCCTGCACTTTTCCCACCAGAGCCAGCCCGTGTCCCAGGACCACCCTCCGCGTTGGCTCCAGCGTAATCGGCGTCAGGAGAGAGCATCTCCTCCAGAGTGGTTCAGAGCAATCAAGTCAGGCACTAATTAGACTCCAGATTCTCCTCTGGAGACTTCTGCTCCTCTCCGACAGAGACCTTGGGTGTCTAAAGTTAGCAGTGGTGGCACGTGGGTGTCCCTGTCACCCACACCTCCTGCCTTGGAGCTCTGGGAGCAGGTCTGTCCCTGCTGGGGTGACCTTTGCAGGGAGCCTGGGTGGGTGACAGGCTCACCCTGGGTGACCTCCCGCAGAGCCTGTCGGTGCCAGGATCACAGCCACGCTCTGCCCAGAAGAGAAGGGGGATAGGATGCAGGATGCCACAGGGCAGCTCAGCTTTCCAAATCCCAGCTTTGCCCACCCTGGCAGCATTTCTAGAGCCACATGCAGGTGACAAGTGTCACCACGCGTCGGGACCCACCGTCAAACCCCTGCTCTGCCAAAAGGAGTTGGCAGCCTTGAGGCAGAGCTGGGCTGTCACTCCGGGACACAGGGAATGCCGCTGGAGCATTTTCTCCACCTGACATGAGTAAATCCTCAAGAAAGACCAGTGTTTCCCCCTGGGCTTGCTGATGGGCTCAACTCACCCCATCAGCTGTTCCAGCTGCTTTTCTTTACCCGCACACCCACATGCACATCCCTGCTCGCTATGTCTGTAAGAATATTCATACATTTCCTATTTTTCTCTCTCTTTTTGTTTTGAGCAGGCGTTTACAGAGATCCAGAAGAAGCGGCTGCTGTCATGGAAACAGCAGGTGCAGAAACTCTTTCGGTCTTTCCCTCGGAAATCCCTCCTGGAGCTGTCAGGCTATCGGCAGCAGAGGAGGTATGCGGGATTTCGGGAGGGGAGGGATGGATGCAGTGGCCAGAGCAAGAGCACTCCAAGTGGGAACAATGTCTCCCAGAGGGAGGGATGGGTTCTGCTGAGTTCAGAGCCACGTTTAGGGAGAGAGGAGGGTTGGAAAAGCTTCAGCAGTGAAATCCCAGGCGCTGGCTGGGAAGGGAACAGAGCAGGCAGTGTCCTTGTGCATGTGGTCACTGCCTTCCCCTCCGATCCCACCCTGTCTCCATGGCTCCAAACCCAGCACTTCCCAGCTGTGCAGCGTGTCCCCAACCCTGGGCTCCTTCCCTGCTGCCCTTAGATGATGGCATCAGCACTGGAGTTTCCTCACAAAGCTGTCAAGTGGCAGAAAAAAGGCTGGAAGCTTTCAGAGGGTGCAGAGCCAGACAGGGCTGTGCTGGGAACACCATGTTTGCTCGCTTCCGAGGTGATGCTGGATTTTGGGTGATCCTAGAAAGCATAGGGGTTGTGCCAAGAAGAGGTATTTTTAAATCACTTTTAACAACAAAATCAGCCCTTTGTTTCATTCTGCAAAGCTTGGTTTGTTGCAGGTTCTTTATTCGCCCCCCCAAAAAAGTGTTTTGGAGATAACTGGGAGTCTAGGAACTTCCAGAAGGAGATTTCAGGAAAAGCACCTTTAGCTCAGCCCTCCGTAGTAAAACTTGGATTCGTTAGGTCGTTCTAACCAAATTTTACAGAACTTAAGAAGCCTCAGAGGGGACCATATTTATGAAAATGAACCTCCTGGAAGGGGAGAAAGAAAACCCAACAGCATAAGCTGAACTTTAATTAGACACTGGAGACTCCACTCATGAGAGATCTCAAAGAAATCAAGTTCCCGAGGCATTACCTGAGTTATTTTAGATTGTGTTTAGGAATAGGCCCATTTACAGGAGTAAAATAAACTTTTAAAGAAAACAAGTGTGGATCTGAGAACTGCAGAAGGGAGGGAGGGTGGCTGGCAGATGGGAAGAAGAGGATGCTGCACATCCAGACTGCCTCCTTCCCGCTGTCTGTGCAGGATGGAGGGACCACCCCTGTGGGATGGGAGGGTTGGGAACCCCTCGCCCTCAGCGCTGTCCCCTCGCAGGGCTCAGTGCCTCACCCTGGGCTCTCTCTCTCTCTCTCCACAGCCGCGGCTTTGGCCAGTCGAACTCCCTCCCCACAGCCGGATCCGCAGGGGCAGGGCTGGGCCGGAGGAACCCCCGCCAGTTCCAGATCCCCTCCCGCAACCTCCCCACGGCCCGGCTGGGGCTGCTGGGCCCCACGGGGCTGCTGGGCACCCCCCAGCGCAGCCCTGCCGCCAGCCCCGCCATCCTCAAGCAAGGCAGACAGGTTGGTCGGCGTTCGCGGCACCTCCAGCTCTTCGTCCCTTTCCCACAAGCTTCCTTTGCCTTTCCTTCTCTAACTTGTCCAGATCCCCACTTTCTTCCTACTCTTCCAGCAATTTGCAGGCTTTGGGTTGCGCTCCCCTCTGTGCAGTGGGATGTGGAAGTGGGACAGGCAGGAGGGGAACAAACCAAGAGTCAGCGGGGGAAAAGCTGAGTCTTTAGAGTGGCTTAGAAAAATAGGGAGGGGGGATTTTGACAAGAGCAGGTAGTGGTAGGAGAAGGGGAAAGGGTTTTTAATTGACGTAGGGGAGATTTAGATGAGATACTGGGAAAAAAGTATTCTCTGTGAGGGGGCCAAGGCCCTGGCGCAGGGTGCCCAGAGAAGCTGTGGCTGCCCCATCCCTGGAAGTGTCTGGGGCTTGGAGCACCCTGGTCCAGTGGAAGGTGTCCCTGCCCGTGGCCGGGAGTTGTAACTAGATGACCTGTAAGGTCCCTTCCAACCCAAACCATCCTGTGATTCTACAAGCCCAAAGTGGCTATAAACCCGTGGCACAGAGGGCTTTGCTTTGCATCCCACCCTTTGTGTCTGCTCCCCACAGAACCTGTGGTTTGCCAACCCCGGGGGCAGTAACAGCATGCCCAGCCGGAGCCACAGCTCGGTGCAGAGGACGCGCTCGCTGCCGGTCCACACGTCCCCGCAGACCATGCTGATGTTTCAGCAGCCAGGTAGGCAGCAGAAGTGCTTTTCCACTTATCCACAGCCGGGTGAGACAAGGGGAGGTGAGAGGAGCTGTGCTGGTGAGCCTCCCCACGGGCACACGGCCCATGCTGGCACAGCGTGCTCCCACCGGGGTGTCTCTGCATTCCTAGGTTAACCAGAGACATCACTGGAGGGGTTTTTGACCCTATATTTGCCATGTTGACTCTCTGTATTACAGTGCTGGTGCCTTGCCTAACTGGCTTCTGAGGGGCTCATGTCAGGGGGAAAAGTGGTAGCTCGTCCATCACTTTTTCCTCACGGATGGACACGGAGCCCCGGTGCGGAAGGACTGCCTTAATGCACTCAAGGGAAATTCCACAGTGCGTGTGAAGGGAAGTGGTGCTGTGTCAGTGCTTCCTTCCCAAACACTGCCAGAGTGCTCCTGTATATAGGAGCATCCTCTGATTCAGGGAGGATCCCGCTGACCTTGGACCCTGGACCTGGAGCATCCTGGCCCTGAGGAAGCCTGTTTGTGTATCCCTTCCTTAGCCTTTGGGCATGCCTTTTCCTACCAACACACGTAACAATTTACACCTCGGCGCAGGGAATCCATCCCACAGCAAACTCGCCCTCATCCCTGTGCTCCTGCTGGTTTGGGCTGGCAGCTCCCTGGCCTCACAGGCCGGCGGTGTTTAACTGCAGCATTTGGGCAGCAAATGTTCCGTACAGCAGGAGCAGCAGCTGCTCCCGGGTATTGATTAAACACCGGGACAAGGGCACATTTCTCAGGCGTTGGAGGAGAATAAATGGGTTTCTCTTTGCGCGTCAGCCTGCGGTGGATGAGGGCGTAGGAGGATTGGGGAGCCAAAGACATGGATTAAGTCGCAAGGAAAATAAGCAATAATGTGATGCTGGGCTCACAAACCACTGTTTGCCGGGCTGTGGGGGGACCTCAACCCGCCTGGATCTCATCCCATGTTCCTGTGAGCCAGTGGAAAGCAGGAGATGCTGTCCAGCACAGTAGCCCAAGCTGTATTTGCAGGTTTTGCTGCAGGGTGGGGAAAGTTTGCTGCTGTTTAGATTAGGACAGGGGTGTTGGAACACTCCAAACTTCATGTGTGTGTCCCCTTTTTTGTGCTCACCCCCCCAGGGATGTGGCAGCAATGACGTGGGCAACTGAGTGGGAGCCAAGCTGGTCTCAGGGAAGCCAGACAGTGGCTCTGCTGGTCTGTGCTGCCATCCCATGTCCGAGCACTAACCCTGCCTGCACAGACAGCATCCATCCCCAGGAGACGACCGGGGTTTCTACTCTCACTCCAGCTGCCCCTCACATCTCTTATCAGCACCTGAACCCCCTCAGATTCATCCCTTATGGATAACAGGGGGTGATGACTGCTTTTGGGAGTGAAGATGATTTTACTGGCGATCCTGTCAGACCCTCCTGGGGCATTTTTCAGATGGTTTCCCCACGCAGAGCAGGCAGGCGGGGTCTCTGCCGGGTGCCTGACCAGGGTCTCCTATTCCCTTTCTCCCTGCAGAGTTCCAGGTGCCGGTGACTGAACCTGACATCAACAACAGGCTGGAGTCCCTGTGCCTGAGCATGACGGAGCACGCACTCAGCGGTGAGCACTCCCTCCTCCTGGGGCTCTTCCAGCACATCCACGCCGCCTCCGCTGAGCCCCCCAGCACCTGCCCCGCGCCCCCCAAAAGCTGGGACAGGCTGTGGCTGTGAGAGCGGGACGGCGGCGGGGCTGGGATGCTCCCGGGGATGCTCCCGGGAGTGTTCAGACGGGAATATTGGCTTCTCTCGGCGAGGTGGCCAGGGCAGGGGGTAAAGCCGAACGCAGGGATCGCACCAGCACCAGTGGAGTCTGTGCTAATCAGCCACTCGTCAGCTTGCTAATGATAATTAGTGTTAGCTCGCTACTCTCGTTAGCTCTCGATAAAGCCCCTGCCGCCGGCACGCTCGGATGGGTCACAGGCTTTGGAGTGTGGTACCCTTCCGCCACCGGATCCCTCGTTTGTCCGGGGGTGCCCCACAGCTGGGGGCTAAATCCCTGCCAGGGGCTGTGCCAGGGGCTGTGCCAGGGGCTGTGCCCTGGGGCCGGCAGCCCACACACGGCCGGGGGTGCCAGCAGATAACGGGCACGGGGAGGGAGGAGGACTGGGGCAAAAACAAATGGGAAAGATGGAAAAGGCAGCAGCAGCAGCGCGATGGAGAGCCTGGTGCAGCACAAAGCGCCGGCACCGGAGGCTCCTGCTGTCCCTTGACGACGCTCCCGGACCCCCAAGCACAAGGGATGACCCCCAGCGATGGGATGAGCGTGGCCACTGGCGTCACCCGGATTCCCGAATGACCAGCTCGGGTCTCGCTGCGGAAATCCCGGACTGTGACGGATGGTTGAGGACAGGAGCCCTCGGAGAGGACGAGTGCCACCAGGAGCCCTCGGGGAGGACAAGTGCCACCAGGCTCCCTGCGGATGCAACAGCCCTTCCCGGGGAGAGGAACACGAGAACAAGGACTGTGGGAAGCAGCAGGGCCCTGGCAGCATCCCTGGCTGGGAAAACAAGGACACTTCTGTCACCCGAAGCGTTTCTCCAGCGTGTGCCCAGCCGAGGCTTAGCTGTCTTGTTCCTCTGCAGGGTACTGTTCCTCCAAGTTATTTTTTCCAGGTCGCATTCCCCGAGCCTCTCCAAACTGGTCGTGCTATAAATAGCTCTTAAAAAAATAAACCTTTCGGGGGAGAAAAAAAAAAAAAAGGCGTAACAAACCTGTTTGTTTTTAGTGTCAAGGAGGGAGGCGGCTGTGGTGCCCCGAGTGGTTAACAGGGAATTCTCTGTTCCAGAGCCACTCTGGGAGCTGCCTCCCACCGCTCTCCATCCCGGGGATGGGGTTTGGGATGGGGAACGGGGGGTGGGATCAGGGCTGGAGGGTTGGAAATGCTGTTGGGTGCTGACTTCTGCCCCTGGGCGGTGGGGACAGGGGGCTCCTGGTACCAGGGTCCGTTGTGAGGCTTTGGGGTGGGTCATGGACCCCTCACTCCTGGGGATAAGGCTGTGGCTGGATGCATCCCTGCTGCTGTGGGATGCTGGGAACAGGCTCTGGGGAGGCAGAAAGGACTCCTGGGGCTTTTTGTCCTTCCATGATCCTCAGATGGAGGAAAATTTTGCATCCTCTGTGGTGCACGTGTTGCAGGGCTGGGTGAACTGTGGGCAAGGCAGCCCCTGGGACCAGCTCTGTCCCTGTCCCCTGAGTCTTGGTCAGGGGTGTGTGAACTTGTCCCGCTGTAGGAGAGTCCCAGATTGTCATCTGCCTTGTGATGAGTCCAGGCTGCCCAGAACCCCACTCTGCCCCTGGAAAAGCGGTTGTGGGGTTGTGGCAGAAAGCCTCGACTGGTGTTGGGACAGTGATTCAGGGGACCTGCTGTGGGGTGGGGACAGTCGGTGACACAGAGGGACCAGCAGGGTGCTGACACCCCGAAACCCTTCTACACCCCTTGGGGAGATGGGAGGCGGTGGGGGTGGCCCCGACACCTCGCTGTGGGGGCTATGGGTTGAGGATGCTCTGGGGGTCCATCCCCCAAATCCCCAGCTTGGGGGGTACCAGTGCCCACTGGGGCTGCTCCTAATTCTCTCTTCCCGCTTGCAGATGGTGTCGACAGAACCTCCACGATCTAGAAGGCGTCGCCACGGGGACGCTGGCCGGGACAACAACTGCTGCGGGTCCAGCGGCGAGGTCGGGGCTTGAGGGAGCCTCAGCGATAGCTTGCATCCTTTCTCCTCTCTCCTCTCCTCTCTCTATCTCTCTCTCTCCTGTTTTAATTTTGTGAATGTGTAGATTGTCCTTGTGAACATACCATTAGACTTGGATTTGTGTTGTCATTTATTACATCCATGCTAGGGGGGGAAAAAGACGGCAAAAAAAATCTCAGCGACGATGATGAAGCAGCACGGGGAGGTTGGGGGGGACACGGAGGAGGAGGAGAGTGCTGACAACAGAGGGTTCACCGGAGCGCTGTGGGCAAACCCTGTTCCTGGAGGAGGATACCCACGAGCACGGAACGCCACGCGGGGGTGTGTGACCAAAAACCCTTTGGGGAGGATTTGCCTGCCCTGCCAGGAGCCTCAGGGCCGGTGGTCCCGTCTCTCGAGTTTCGCCGCGTTCGGGCACGGACTGACCTGGCGAGCCCAGACTGAAACAGAAATCGTAGAATAACCCCAGAATTTCCTTTCAGTTTAGCCAAGAGAGCCGCGGTGTGGAGGCAGCGTTGTGCTCAGGGCAGCGGAGGGTCGGCGGGTGCCCATCCCTGTGCCCCGTTGGATCGGGATGCGGGATGGAGGGGGCATCTCACCCAGAGGAGGGTCCCGGGGGGAGCCTGGGAACTGGAGGACGCTGGGAGAGGTTCCGTGTCTCTTGCCTTGCCTGTGCAGGTACTGGGAAGCTGCTGCATCCTGGCTCCACACATCTGACCCAGCCTGCCCAAATCCACCCGTACGGGGCTTTTCCAGTGTGGCCAACGAGGGATGAAGGAACCCCTAAAGAAACCCAAGCCACAAAGGGCACCAAAGTACAGCTGCACAGCCCTGTTTTCTTGGCATTAACCATGTGCCGGGCAGGAGATGGGGATGGCACTGGCTGGGCTGCCCCTCACCTGCCGCTGCTTTTTATAACGGGAGCTAAATTTGGTGTTAAATTGGTAAATCTGACCCGGCGCTGCTCAGATCTGCAGTGATGCTCCCACCAGTCCCGATGCTGCTCCAAGACCTCTGATGGAATAATAACAAATGTAAAATGAATTAATTGAGGTGATGGGTTGCAGCCATATTCCCAAAATGGGCTGTGAGGACATGGGCAGCATTGTGTGCCAGGGTTAGAGGGAGCAGGGCTGGGGGCTGAGGGGGAGCTGGGGCATGAGCAGGGCTGGGAGATGTGTGAACCCTTTTGTCATGCAGCGTTTTTAAGTTGTTTTTCTAAAAAAAAAATATATAGATAGATATATATATATACAAAAACCCAAGTGCCAAATGCAATGTTTAATGTTTGCTGTTCCTTGGTGTCCTGCTTCCCGGCAGACAGGAGATTGAAGGGGGGTGATGGGGAGGGTGGAGAAGGGAAAACCTGAAGGCCAGGAAGGTTGAGGAGAGGTGTGAGGAGGTGAAGGCAAAGCGGGGTCGGCGCTGGGGATCTGGGTCACCCCCGAGCACCCCCAGCTTGTGAGGTGTCAGCGGAACCGCCGTAGCAGGAGCCTCCCTCAGGGAGACTCCAGTGTATCTACAGAGCTGAAATTCTATTTCTTCCTCGCTGACTATGGACACAGAGGTTTTCCGATTGTTCAGAGAGATTATTTTGGATATTTTACCTATTAACTTGCTATGGCTGGGAACCATGATAATGTCTGTTACTAACAACCACCAAATAATTCAATTTTTTTTCCCTTTTGTTGTTAGAAAAAGAAAAAAAGCTTATTTTCCATTGACAGTGTAGAGGTTAATAACGACTTAGTTGTGTTTGCTGTTTCTTGTTTTGTTTCTTGAGTAAAAACAACAGAAAAGTGGCTTGAGTTGCGTTCGGGAAGTGCTGCCTGGCTCTGGCCGCCGGTGCTGAGTGCAGGCGGCAGAGCTCCAGGGAAAGAAGCTTAAAAGGAGAAAAAAAAAAAA
>VYXC01012207.1:257191-320683 GCA_013397175.1 Platysteira castanea | reverse complement strand
AATTAATTGAGGTGATGGGTTGCAGCCATATTCCCAAAATGGGCTGTGAGGACATGGGCAGCATTGTGTGCCAGGGTTAGAGGGAGCAGGGCTGGGGGCTGAGGGGGAGCTGGGGCATGAGCAGGGCTGGGAGATGTGTGAACCCTTTTGTCATGCAGCGTTTTTAAGTTGTTTTTCTAAAAAAAAAATATATAGATAGATATATATATATACAAAAACCCAAGTGCCAAATGCAATGTTTAATGTTTGCTGTTCCTTGGTGTCCTGCTTCCCGGCAGACAGGAGATTGAAGGGGGGTGATGGGGAGGGTGGAGAAGGGAAAACCTGAAGGCCAGGAAGGTTGAGGAGAGGTGTGAGGAGGTGAAGGCAAAGCGGGGTCGGCGCTGGGGATCTGGGTCACCCCCGAGCACCCCCAGCTTGTGAGGTGTCAGCGGAACCGCCGTAGCAGGAGCCTCCCTCAGGGAGACTCCAGTGTATCTACAGAGCTGAAATTCTATTTCTTCCTCGCTGACTATGGACACAGAGGTTTTCCGATTGTTCAGAGAGATTATTTTGGATATTTTACCTATTAACTTGCTATGGCTGGGAACCATGATAATGTCTGTTACTAACAACCACCAAATAATTCAATTTTTTTTTCCTTTTGTTGTTAGAAAAAGAAAAAAAGCTTATTTTCCATTGACAGTGTAGAGGTTAATAACGACTTAGTTGTGTTTGCTGTTTCTTGTTTTGTTTCTTGAGTAAAAACAACAGAAAAGTGGCTTGAGTTGCGTTCGGGAAGTGCTGCCTGGCTCTGGCCGCCGGTGCTGAGTGCAGGCGGCAGAGCTCCAGGGAAAGAAGCTTAAAAGGAGAAAAAAAAAAAACAACAACAACAAAAAAAGCTTGAATCCTAAAAGAAATAAAATTTATTTATAGAAAGAAAAAAGAAAAAAAAAGACAAAAAAAAATCAAAAACCCCAACAGTTGCATGAGTGAGGCTGTGAAGTCAAATATTCAGTAATAAAGCGGCAGTGCCTTTCTTTTTTGTATCCCCCGCTCGCCCCGCTGCAGCTGTCCCCTCGCTGTCCTGCCGGAGCTGTCGCCGCCGCGGGGTCCCGGGCGCCGGGCGGGCGAGTCCCCCCCTCCCGCTGCTCGCCCCGCTCCAGCCCCGGGCCCCCAGCGCCGCCGGGGACCTTTTCCTGGTGCTGTTCCCCTGAGCCGTCCCCGGCCGCCGGGGAGCCCGGCCAGCCCAGCACCCGAGTGGCCTCGGGCCCGGCGGATGCTCCCGCGGCCGCGACACCCTCGGGGACACCGCCCCTGTCCCTTCGGTGTCGTCCCCGCGCCCAGGGACAAGCCCCGAGCTCGGCTGGGCTGGAGCTGGGCTCTGCCTGTGCTCGCTGGGCTCAGCAGAACCCTGGAGCCCGGCCGGCATCCCGCAGGAAAATCCCGAGCTGTGGTTGAGGCCCGGGTTGGGTCAGCGCTTAGGGAAACTTCTGTTGTCACCTTTTCTCCATGTCGGGGGCGCGGCCGCGCCCCGGGTTTGGCTTTCGGAATGTGCCTGATGGAAAGTGGGTCCCGCAGACGTCTATAATTTGCACACAGCGACGATAACACTAAAGTTGATTTTATACGAGTCATCAGAGTTTGCAAAGTGAGTTTTATTTTTTGTATTCCTTTATCTTTACTTAAAGGTGAATGTGTATTCCTCTGGGAGGAATAGGAAGAAAACAAAAAAAGAAAAATACATAAAAAACCAGGAATGTTAATAATGTTAAACAGAATACTTCCTCCCTTATTAATATATATAACCCTGATGTATTTATGCCTATTGTAAGCTGACTTTAAAGAGCTTTGACCTCTCTTCTGTTGCATGCCATTCCTGGGCAGCCTCTCCTTGTCCATGCATGCCTTTTGTCCTGGTTTTTCTGTACAAAGTTAGTGCACAAAAGAACTATTTTTGCCTAGTTAATGTTGCCGAGCAATGCCTATTTTTTAAATTTTAATTTCTTTTTTTGGTCATATATGGCAATAGCATGTTTGTTACATGTAAAAGCTTCCCGATATAAAGAAATACTAATGTTTGGAGATGCTGGTCTTTGCAAGTGTACAGTTTTCCAATGTTGTTCCCAGTGAAACACCCTCGTGATTTCCACTTGCTCCGATGTATTTATTACTCATTTCCTCCCGTGTAACTAGGAACCATGGCTATATTTCATATCCGCGCTATATTGAAAGTGAAGGGAGATGATTAATACAAGGTTTTGTAACACTGGGGTGTGGCGCCTCCTTATTTATCCCCTTTTTGGCAGGCGGCTTCGGACTCCGTAACGCAAAAAAAATTGGAATTCAATAGATGTTCGTACCGTGGGCGAGAGGGGAGGAGCGGTGCAGTTCCACAGGGGATTGGGGATCTTTATTTAAAGCCCGTGGCAGAGCTTCCAAAATCCCTGGCATTCCCCACGCAGCTGCTTCACTGTCCCTTTGGGATGCCCACGCCCCAGGAGCTGTTTAGATACAGGATTTTCCTTTGAAATTGGCAGGAATTGGGGCTGGAGCAGCTCGGAGGCTGCGGAGGCACGCGCAGGAGCAGGCTTGGCCCAGAGCCTCTGTGTGTGTGGAGACTTTTGGGGTGGGAATTTACAGTTGGGTTCTTTCTGGGCTTAAAACCTGCACATTTGAGACCCTCCTCGGGCTGGAGGGAGCAGGGAAGGACACTCGGAGCTGGCATTGCCACTTCCCATGGGTACTTTGCTGCGGGAAGTGCCAAGGGCAGGACCTTCTGCCCCTGCTTTTTTCACATTTTCTCAGACTGACCCTCCACTTCTCCTGGCTGATCAAGCCCAGCCTTTCAGGCTCTTCTGAGCCAGTCCAAGCTCTGCGTCATCAGCCTGGCCATTCCTGCATTCAGGTCCAGGGATGCCCTCCAGAGACCTCCTGGGTGTCCCGGACCCTGCTCGCTGTCGCTCCACAGGCATCGGGGTGGCTCAGGTCCCCCATGAGGAGCAGAACTTGGAAATGTGAGGTTTCTTCAGGTTGTTTGAAGGCTTCATCTTCTGCTTCTCCTGGGATGAGGTTCCTGGTGAGCTCCCCAAATACTCATGGGGCCAAGACCCCACAATTGAGTGTCCTCAAGCTGCCTCTATTTAGGATGCTCCCGAGCATCCCAGGCAGGGCTACCCCAGGAGGGAAATATTTGCCATGGTGTTCAGTCCCACCTGAATTTCCCTCTCCAGGAGAGCATCCACATCCACAGCCCACTGACCACAGCTCCCTGCACTCATCAGGAACTGGCCTCCCAGCATGGTTCAAACAAACCTAAATCCCAAAAAAACCCATTTCCTTCCATAAACAGTTTGCCTTTCCAGGCCCCTGTGCTGCTGTCTGGGTCTCACAGCGTGAGGTTGTTGCACTAACAGAGAGTGGAAAGAAAAAGGAAAAGGGAAAAAGACTGGGACGGAAAACTGGAGTTGGAGGGGCTGAAAAGGCTCCAAGGAAAGTCCGTGGCAGCCACACATTAGGCAGAGTCTATGGGTCCTACTGGCTGGCAAAAGGAAAGAGGCTTAAAAAAGGAAAAGCAGGAGGAAAAAAATAATTTCCATACTGCTGGGAGCAGTTGGATGAATCCATTCCAGACAGTAAAGGCTTAACCAAGCAGTGCACACGGATTACACCACACCTGAGTCCCGTCCAGCCCGGGGAAATCAGGTCCCCTTCTCCTGCCCGGCAGAGGCTGCAGCCCACGTCCAGCTGGACGCAAAGCCAGGAGCTGGTGGCCACTGTTCCAGCAGCTGCTGGGCTGCCGCGATCCCAGCAGGAGCTGGTTAACCCCAGATTTGTTAACATGATCTTTTCCGTGTCTACCTATTCCAAAGGGTGATGGAAAAGCAGCCCCAGCCCTGGAACCAGGCAAGTGCCCCCTCCAAGGGGATAATCCAGTCCCTCCTACCTGACCCCTGGCTCCCGGTGTGGGTACAAATTCCTCCTATTTAACAGCGAGGGGAATATCCCAGGGAGCAACCTGTCAGCGGCAGCAGGCAGGGATTTCCCGCTGCAGGGAAGTTCTTATGCAAGATGGAGAGGGCTTTTCCAGCAGAGCTCCTCGGGATCAAGGAATAATTAATTCCCCACGCCTGCTGGCTGCGGCTGCGCGGGAGAGGCCGGGTGATGCCGCTGGGCCGGCTGCCAGCCAGGAGCACGCTCCCGGGATATGCCAATAACCAGCTGCTCCTGGCAGCCCTGGGCTGGCAGCCCACGCCAGCAGCGTGACCGCTTCACTCAGCCTCTGCCACCACCAGGGAGCTGCTCTTAGCTGGGATCAGCAAAGGGCTCGGGAATGTGCACCTGGAATAGGCACCTCGGGGCCGCGGCATCGCTCGCCCGGGGCGCTGGAAGTGGCAGGGCTGGGTGGTCCCTGTGGACGAAGGGTCCTGGCACGGGATCAGCCTGGGTGCCTGACATCCACAGAGCTCTCCATGGCTTCACCCAATGCCCAGCACAGGCAGAACTGGTGCCTGGAGGAGCAGAACAGCAGGGGAACAGTTTTAAACTAAAAGAGGAGAGATTTAAGTGAAAGGAAGAAATTCTTTACTCAGAAGGTGGTGAGGCCCTGGCACAGGGTGCCCAGAGAAGCTGTGGTTGCCCTATCCCTGGAAGTGCTCAAAGCCAGGTTGTATGGGGCTTGGAGCAACCTGGAATAGTGGAAGGTGTCCCTGCCCATGGCAGGGGGTTGGAACAAGACCTTTAAGGTCTCTTGCAAGCAAAACCATTCAGTGTTTCCATGATCTTCTCTCTTTTCTCTATGAAAACACTCCCCTCACAGCCTGCTCAGAGGACACGTGCTCCAGCTCAGCCAAAATCCCCACTTTTCTAGAGAAAATCCATGTTTGAGCTAATTTTTTAAAATAATAGTTTTTAGATACCTCATCCCGGCAGGTAGCCTCTGCTTTTGGACAAACCAGCTCCATCCCCATCCCTGTGAAGAGGCAGTACAGGTGGGTGTTTGCAGCATCACCCAGCACTGAGATGCAGAGGAAGAGCTGGGTGCGCCTCTCCCACCCCCACGCCCCCAGCCTGGCATCGGGGTGATCCCTGGGCCTCCCGAGGAAGCATTTCCAGCCCCTGCTCCTCCTGCGGCGAGCAGAGCTCGGGGCCGGGCTCAGCAGAGGGAGCCACAGACTGTGCGTCCCCGGGCAGGCGCTGCGCAGCCGGGACCGGCCGAGCCTCCGGCCCCTCCGGGCACCTCTGACCTCGGGCATCCCCCAGCTGGAGCAGGGCCTTGGCGAACCCCCTGCCAGCTCTTCCTCTCTCCCTCCGTCCCACTGCTGCTTCCCTACAAAACCTTCCCCGTCCCTCTCTTTCCTCCAGCACCAACACCCATTTCCCTCCCAGCTGCTCTCCCCACGGAGAAGAGCAATGGAAAAGAGGCTGGAGAAGGTGAGCACAAACCTGGGGTGCAGCCCCCCGGAGCCCAGGGCTGGCACCAGGGGCCGTGCCAGTTTTGGGTCCCCATAGCCAAGGCCTGGCACCCTACACAGCTTCAGAAACCAGCGGAGATCACAGAATGTCCTGAGCTGGAAGGGACCCACCAGGATCACTGAGTCCAGCTCCCGGCCCTGCACAGACACCCCAACAGCCCCACCCTGTGCCTGGGAGCGTTGTCCAAATGCTTCTTCAACCCTGGCAGGATTTGTGACCACTTCCTTGGGGAGCCTGTTCCTGTGACTGTAGCCCGAAATTTTGCTTTTCCTACCCTTGGATGCACTGCAGCGTGTCCTGGCTGGAGCAGTGACTGTCACCTCATCCAGGCACTCCTGCAGCTCTCCAGCACGTCCGTGCCTTGTTCCAGGACAAGGCAGCTAAAGAAATGCCAGCTGCAGAATGAGCTCTGGTTTCCCTGGTGGAACCACGGGATGCTGAGAGGGTGCAGAGGCACCCACAGCCAGGGCAGGAGGGAGCAGAAGCACGGACACCTTCCCACAGCCTCTGGTCAGGGGGTCCCAGGAATTACTCCCTTCTTGGCATCCACACATCCCCAGCCAAAGCAGCACCACTGTGTTTTGCCTTGGCACTTCTAAAATCATTTTCAGGCCTGTGCAGTGGAGTTGATCCCTCTTGCAGTGGGTTTTTCGCCTTTGTTTCACTGTTGCAATCCTGGTGTGGAGAAGCAGAGCAAAACAGAGGGAACGTGGTACACTTCACCTGCCAAAACCACCCCTGCAATGCCCCAACACCAAAAACACAACATAAAGTTGTTAAAAATGACAAATAAATTCCTTGTGATTATATTCTTTGTGTATTTTGGCAAAATTTCTTTGAATACTGTGATTTATCTTCTGTCCCTCCCAGGCCAAGATTTATTAACAAGAGCTTTAACGTTTTATGTCCCCTCAACTCCTAAATCATGAGTGTAACTTTAAAAACAACTGGAAGGCAAAGCTTTTCCTAGAAATTGTTTCCAGGAGCAGGACAGAAGGGCTCAGCCAAGGCTCAAAGGGCACAGCTGATGAAGGCTCTTTCCCAGCTCCAACAGTGCTCCAGAGAACAGGGACAGGTAAGGAGCTGTCAGAGCTCACTAAGCAACTCCCCGAGGTGTGGAAGGTTGTGAAGGCTGCACGAAGCCTCTGGGGTGGTCCCAGCCCTCTGCAGCCACTCAGTCACTGGAAGGCAGATTTTTGTCTAAAAGAGCTTAATTTGAGGTCTCCAGCTGGAGGAAGTTGCCTGAACCACAGCGTCCTGGTGGGCTTGGCAGTGCTGGACTCAGTGGTCAGGGAGGGCTTTTCCAACCTTAATTCCATGATAAACCTGCACCCAGAGGTGGAACACAGGGAGTGAGGACCAAAGAGCTCAGGAGCTGGCTGGATATGGCAGGGGGATTTATGGACTGGTCACTCCACAGCACAGGGGCAGGAGGTGATGGGAGACACTCAAAGTAACCACAGTGATAGAAAAGACCTCAAACAGGCTGCTCAGATGAGGGACCCTTGAGAAAATAAAATTGATAAGCAACACACACCACTGGAGAGCATCAGGAAAGAATGGAGCACATGATAAATCAGGTGGAGTCCTGGGAAATGGGGCAGGTCAGGGCTGGGAGGATGTCCCCTTATTTAACAGAGTTTGGCCCTTCTGTTTTAGTTTTTTGTTACAGGGTTTTTGCGGGGTTTGAGCTATAAACCCTTTGAAGTCAAATATTTTTTCACCGCAATGAAAACAGATTTTCCCACAATCAGAAAACCAGTGAGGCTCCTTCCCAATCCCACATCTTAAAAAAAAAAAAAAAAAGCAGGGAGTAGATAATTTCTTGCAGAATATTTCCCTAACAGACCATTTCCCCCCACAAGCACCAGCTTGAATACACAGCTGTGAGAAAGAGCTCGGCCTCACCACAAGGACGAGCCTTGCCAAAGCTCCTAGGGCTTCCCAGGAGGGTTATTTCCAAATAGTTCAGACCACTTGGATAAAAAAGACACCGAGGGCTGGAGGGGGCTTCATTCATCATCCCTTCTCCCTTGCTGACTGCCACAGAGGATGCAGCCACGGGCAGCCCCTGCAGTCCCCCCACCCTCTGCACTTCTTCTCAGGAGTCTGGGATCCATGCATTTTATATTTTTCCCCCCTCTGTCTCAGCAATATCTGCTTCCTGGGAGGCTGGAGGACAGCAGGAATGCCTTTAAGCCAGCCTGCCCACCCTGCACCCAATGGGGCATCCCAACCCTGACTTTACTCTGAGGTCTCGTGTCTCAGCTGCTCCTGGGATTTATTTGTTCAAGTTAATTTGAGCACCTGGCCAGGAACCAGGTATTTCCTCAGGCCAGTGCAAGGCCTCCAGGACAGCTCAAGAAGGGCACAAGAGGACTGTGAAACCCCCCAAGCTCAGTGCCAGGAGAAGCCACTGCCACCCACCATCCCAGCTCCAGTGTATTTGCTCGCAAGAAGAAGGTGACACCAACTCCTGGAGGTTTTTTTGCTTCCCAGTCACCAGCTGGGGACTCACCTGTGGATAACAGCAACACCCAGCCCACAGGAGCAGCCCAACCCCTCATCCACGAGGACAGAAACCATCTCCACCTGAGGAGAGGGAGCTCGTGCCCTTCCCTCCTGCAGTGCCATCACCTCCGAGGGCCCCAAGGATGCTCCCACTCCCGAGGATAACACTGTGCTTTAATGTTTCAGAGACAATGGACTGGTGTGCAGCACAACAGGGGCTGCACATCCTATACATATTTACACGGGGGGTGTAGTTAAAGCTCGTGTATTTGAACAAGATGGACGTTCCAAAAAACACACTGAGACTCACAACAGCAAAAACGGGAACAAAATCCAAGGCCACGAGTAGAGAGAGGTATGTTTTAAGGACTACAGGTCACATGGAACTAAAAAACAGTGGTGGTGCAATGTGAACTTTATCCTGGATAGAGATAAGTGGTTAAAACACAACTTTTTTGGTACCTCAGGAGCAAGACAGTGTTTTACAGAGACTTCATTTCCAAACGAAAGCAAGGAAAGAGAAAGAATTGTACTGGTGTGTGTGCCCCTTTGGTCCTCAAAATCTCCTTCCAGTTGAGCTAAAAAGTGAGGTTTACTGCCAGTTTCAGGCAAGAAAGGTTTAAGGCTTTTCAGCTGGATATTTGTAACACACTGAACTGAAAAGTGGTGATTTCAGGAAAACAAATGCCACGGAGTAGGTCTGGTTTAGCAATGTGCAGCACAGCTTGCTTACACCAGTGACAAACACTGTTACAGCACCTAATCCCACAGAATCCAGGACAGAGGATGGTATAAAAGATTTTTCCAATAATGCCATGAAGGTCATCAAACTGAAATTAGTGTAATTAAACACATGAGCTTGTTCTCCTTGAAAAAATTCTTTAGGCCCAATCTGAACAGATGTGATTTTCAATTTGTCTCCAGCATGGGCTGGAGCCAGAGGGAGGAATGTTGGTGAGGTGGAGCTGGCCAGACCAGGGGGTTCGTGTACAGGACATCTTGGATTGATATCCAGAAAAGCAGAGAGAGCCCTGGGAACCAGCGGGCATCCAGCCCCCGGGCTGACATTTGTTTTGCAAGCTCGGTGTGAGGAGGGTGGTTTCCATTTGCGCCTCATCTTTTCCCAATTAGGAGTTACAAAACACCCATGAAAATGGTAACAAAGCAGAAGTTCAGCCAAGTCCAGCCGGACTGAAACTTTTTGTACCAATTCTGCCACTTACAGAGGTTGCCACATACACTGAGAAAAATGTGGTTTGATTCATTCTGGCGGCCCTGGAAATGCTTCTCTCAGCTGCTCTTACGAAATGAGCTGTTGTCACTCCAGGTTACTCTGCCCTGAAATGACCCAACCTGTCGGCAGGGAGGGGAGGTGTCATGTGCTGTGCTCAGGATTTCATGCTCACCTTTGGTCCATCACTGGAAATGGAAACATTAGAAAAGGTTGGAAATCTTCATGTTCACACTATCAGACTAATTTTAGCTTTTCAGTCTAACCCACAGAAATCCAAGAAAGAAAGCTCAAGATATAAATACCATTAAAAACCTCTTTGGATATCTCAGTGCTCTGCAGACAGACTCTGCGGGGGTTTTTCCTCTCCTCTGTTAAATTTTCCTTAAAAACAGTAAGAAACTGACAGTTCAAGTGGTCAGACGTTCTGAGGCACAGAGAAAAAGGTGCATAAACCCCTTTGTTCTGAGACAGGGCTGTGCCCCAGATAATTCAAAAGTTAATTCCCTGCCTGTTAAGAGGATAGGAAAAGTGGAGTTTACACATTTCTCAAACAAACAAACAAACAAATACACAAAAAAGGAAGCTAATGCTAGCAAGAATATAAAACACACCAGAGGTAACAACTCAGAGGTATAACACATATCCAGGTACTGAAATAGCCGCTGCAGGACTTGCAATAAAACATAATCAAATAATTCAGGACAATCCTAATCCTACAAAGATCCACATCCTTTCAGGTGTTTCCTGTGCTGCTCCACGTTTATTCTAATAAACATAACTATTTCATAAATATCCATTTCACTCCCAAGCCCCACTTCTCTCCTGACAGAGGGATATTCTGCACTACGGATGGAAAAGCATTTCCAAACCCCTATTTGTAGCTTGTAACGCTGTGACATCAGCGTCAGTGGAAATCCAGGAGGAGCCTCCCTCATCCCTACCTTTTCCACTTGCCACCAGAAGCCTTTCACTGCACAAAGAGCATGACAACAATTCACAACGATTTGGTTCAGAAGTGGGATGTGGGAACAAGGACAGACAGTGACACGGGACAGAACAATCCAGAGTGCATCCAGAGGGTAACACACTTTCAGCTCCTGATGAGCGTCAGGAATTCTTCACGGGTCTTTGGATCTTCCCGGAATACCCCCAACATTGTGCTGGTTACTGTTTTACTGTTCATTTTCTGTACCCCACGCATTACCATACACATGTGCCTAGGAGAAACGAGAGGGGAGTCAGTGCCTCAGGAACACTCCTGGCAAAGGAGCAATCCCTCGGGGAGAGATGTTTCTTGCACGGTCACATTCGATTCTGGGAAGGTGACAAAACCTCCACATCCAGAAAGGGCATCTGCAGCACCTCAGCTGTGGAAGAGAGTCACATTCTCAGCCATCGAGTGCTGCCTTCTCCGCTCTGATCCCAGGAGAATCCCGCCTTCCCAAGGTGCATTCTGATCACAGGGACATGCCTGGTGCTAGTGCCAAGCTCTGCACTGCTCGAGGAGGCAGAGGGAGCACAGGGGCAGGGCAGGGATCGGGTGCAGCTGGGACAGCTCCTCACTGCCACTTCTCCATGGAGGATCAGGCAGCAACATTTTAAATGAAACAAGCACATCAGGATTATTTATTTTTTATTACTACTAGAAATATTTTATTAATAAAGTTGTTATTATTATTATTATTATTACTACTACTACTACTCTCTCTGCCTGATAACCCAGCATAGCACACAGCTACCACAGCCAAAGGGGCAACATGCACCAGCCCTGCAGCACAGAGCTGTGATTCCATGGAGCCACAATACCACTCATGGAACACCTGGGATCACACGGAGCCGGGATCCCACCCCTGGAACTCCCGGGATCACTTACGTGGCTTCCACGACGACGCCGACCCCGGCGGGCTGTAAGGCTTCTGTGATGGCGACTGCAATTTGTTTGGTAAGGCGTTCCTGGACTGAGGGAACAACAGGGAATTCAGACTCCCAGAATCCCAGAATGATCTGGGTTGGGAGGGATATTAAAGCTCATCTTGTTCTGACCCCCCACCGTGGGCAGGGACACCTTCCACTAGACCAGGTTGCGCCAAGGCCCCTCCATCCTATTTTCCGTTTGTGTCCTGGAACAGACCCTTTATTTTCTTGTTTAACATTTGGAGCCATTTTGCATTCCATTTCTCCAACCACAGTTTGTTCTAACAGCTCTTCCAGTTCCTATTTTGCAGTTAGATTTTCTTGCCTCTCTGTTCTGTTTCAGTTTTTAATGTGTTTGTTCCCAGCGTTACCGCTGCGCCATTTATTCCACACGCCCAATTTCTCTTCTTAAGGAAAGGAAATGGAGATAAAAAATGAGCTTTGTCCTGCAAAGCTTTACTTCCTGCAGCTCTAGCACCCTCTATTCACCAGCTCGATGGTCCCTGAGACTTCTCTTGCCAAGAACAGGCTGAAATTAACCACAGGACAAAGGCAGCGGGCTCAGCCCAACCCAAGGCTTTGGACCCTGCAGCTTCCTCCCCTTCCCAGGGAAGGGAGGCAGCTCTTGCTTCATTGCCTCAGACAAGAATTCCTGAAGGCATCTCTCCAAATCTCTGTAGGAGAGTTCATCCCCAGCAGCATCCAATTAGTTCAGTTATTCCTGGCAGCTCTTCACGGTAGCACATTTATCCTCAGTGCCTCAGTTCCTTCCTCCAGCTACTTTCCTAGGCATTCACCCTTCATAGGGAATGCAGAGGCTAAGTACAATAAACAGGTGAGAAAAACCTCTTCAGGAAGCCTTTTTCTCCACTCATTAACTCCACCTCTACAGTCCACCCCCGATTTCCAGCCCCCTGCACTGACCAGGAGATGAGTGCACATGACAAACCCCAAATTTCATGTTTACCTTGTAATCTTCTACTGTATATTTCCACGATCCTAAAGGAGAAAGGAAAAAGACAATATTATAGTTATTTCCAGCTGACCACTGACTGATCTTCACCTTTAATTTGATGCTATCAAAAGAGACCACTGTACTGATCCACGTCCTTCCTGGAAATCCATGGCCAGGCCCCAGGCTGGCATTCCTCACGGACTTCCCTTGGAACATCACTGTGTTGAGGGACAGCTTCCCCCCACCTGCAGCCCCAGGGACTATTTTAGGGCAAACCAGCCACTTCTCCTCTGGTCTCCTTCTGTTGGTTTGGAATTCCCTGTATACCCACCCATCTGCATCACACAGTTTTGGGGGAATTCATGTCCAAAAGCTCCCAGAACCTTAATTGCTGATCATCTCCCTGTGCTTCAGACTAGACCAAATGCTGCCTTAAGGACAATTCAGATAATGGATTCCCAGGAGGCTGCTGAAACTGAGCAAGAAATGTTTTGGATTCTTGCATTTAGCCACAATTTTAGCTAAGAACAATGAGACAGAATTGATTTTATTTAAAACAGAATCTCTCCACCCATATCTCACCCCACCCTTCTCATTTTAAGTGCAGGGATCACCTTAATGGTCCCCTCCAACAAGACTCCAAATTTAAGCCATTGGTGGGCAGTGCAAGTGACACTTACTGACAGTTCTAGAATCCACACATTTAAGAAAATCCATATAATTACTCTGTAATTCCAGGGGTTGTTCATGCCAACCTCAAATGCTTAATTACACTTCAAGAAGCCACAAAAAGGAGCTGCTCTTGCAAGCTTTGATACCTGTCTGGTCACACCAGACAAAAGCCAGACACTGGCTGGCAGCCTGAAGCATCACTTACAAGAATCATCCCCGACAATGAGACTCTCCTGCTGTTTTGGAGAGAGAATTAAATGCACAAACTCCCCTCCAGCAATGAAATGGTTGTGTTATAGCATAAAACAAAGCAGCACAATATTTAGATTAACTGTATGGATAAGAAACGTGCTGATGCTCAGATATTGCACAGAAGAAGTCCTAACAAGGTGTTTATGTAAAAACAGTTATTTGAAAGGGCATTTTCAAGCCTGAGCTTAAAATCCAGAGAAAGATGTTTGTTTACTGAACACAGGTCATCCACAACTACAGAAACTCACCACATTAGACTAATCCTATTATGAAAGATTAGGCCTAGAGCACCAACAGCCTCACAAATCTTTGCCTGAACACTGGTTGCATTATATAGGGCACGAAAGGGAGGCACGGTTTGGCTCTTCATGGCAAGCACTCAAAAGTGAGAACATTTTGTTATACAAGGATCTAATCTTTTCATTATTGCAGCGTATGGGAGTTTTACCCTCACTTTAAAGAGAAGCAAGACTTAACCTTTGAGCACAGTGCAGGAAGCCTTGCTCATACTGATGCAGGTTTCCATACTAAGGATAAATAGCAGGAAAATTGTACATTTCTAGCACCATGTTGCCACTTGCATTAAAAAAAAAAAAAATCGCTGAAAACCATTTTGAGCTCCTTTTTACAACTGCAGTCGAGAGATAAATAGAGACGAGAGCAAGCACAAACCAGTGGATGCATATTTCAAATGTGATCCTTAATCCTGCACTGGAAGGAAATGAAACCTGCCCTGCAGGAATGAAACCACGTGCTAAGGACAGTCTCTTCAGGAAGGATGGATCCTCTTCGGGAATCCAACCCCAAAAAACAACAACAAAACAACACCCCTGGCCCTGCACCACTTAGAGACCCACCCAACACTCAACCCAAGCCAAGGGATGCCAACACACATCCCCAAGCACGAGCAGCTACAGAAGGTAAAGCCTTTTGCCCAGCAGCTGCAGTTCTGAGAGCTCAGAACCTCAGCCTACAATTCCAGGAGCTCTGTACGGCAACAAAAAACATGCAGAAAAAAAGTTACGTGTTGAACAGCCCATTTCAGCCTTTTAATCAGAGCAAAGTCCACTCCTACAAGCACTGCTGAGGACAGGGAGAGTGTGGATACAATATGCTGTAGCAAGAACTTTTCCTGCTACTCTGCTGTCCCATGTGAAACTTTTCTATCTCATAGAAGCTATCAGTAGAGTTTCTGCAAACTGTGAACACCTGCGGGTTGTTTATAATACAGTAAGAAAATATTCTCACAATGGGTGTTTTAGAACTTTAGCCAGTCACCCCAGCGGGGTGGCTGATCCTTTAACCAATTAGGCTATGAAGAACAAGGTCTGTAAAAGAGTTGGGAAATAATTTAATAAATCACTCTTGCTGCACCATTCCGTGCCTCTCGGATCTCTTTCTCCTCCCTACTACTGCTGCGACCTACGGCAACAGGAGATGCCCCCCTGCAACACGAGGTTGCACAGCAAAGATCCAACCTCCAAGGATCCTTCCTCTCCCAAACTCAACTCCCTTTTGTGCAAGCAGAGCACAGAACAGATCTGGCTCGCTCTGGAACATTTTGCTGTCATATCCTGCAGGTTTCTCACCTGCTAAGAAAAGCCAGCAGGCAGGCAGATTTGCAGGGCTAACTCTCGTTAGTGTTACTGGAACTGCAGCAGGATTAACAGACCTAGCAGGGAAAGCATAAGCAAAACCTGTGTGGTCTTTCTAAACTGCAGCCAGATTTTTAGATCTGTTCCTCAAAAAGGAATCCTTCCACTCTGATCCCAAAAAATCTGTTTATTGAAGGGATCTACCATCCTCCTCCTCACCAGCACTAGAAAATGTCACTTATTAACAAGAGTCCGTGCAGCAACTGGCCCAAGGGCACTTGCTGAGGAAAAAAAGCTATTTTACATAACAAATGGATTTCTCACATGTATCACAATTGCTTTATTTCTTAGGCTGAACTTTATCTATAAAATCTACCCCACAGCGTTCTCAGCATGTCTTCAGTGAAAGAAAGAAATGCCAAATTTATCTGAAGAGTCAGCTAAGAAATGAATGCTTTACATTCAATTTATATCCATAAAATGTGTTGATTTACAGCTTGGAAGTTTCAGATTTTTGTTCTTATTAGTCAATCTAGACCCAAGTAGTAAATAGCTAGAAATTCTCACTGGTTTTTGTGGCCTGCCTTAGAACATGACCAGATTCTTTCGTTTTTGGCCTCAGAGCTCCCTGCAGACCCCAGTGCTCTGGGAGAACCTACAAAACCACTAGGGCTCTACTGCAGCCACTGGTGTGAATTAACACACAGCTCCAAGACTTACCTGTCCTCTCCACAAAAAACAAAAAAAAAAAAAACCAACAACAATGCTGAGGGTTAGTCTAAATCCAAATCCAGGACACAAAGGGGGCTGAGCTTTAGAGGGAGAGGAGATTAAAAAGATTAGCACAGCTAGCACAGCCTGGAATCCTTTTTACAAATTAGCATCACTTTCATTAGAACACTTACCTAGCAAGCTTGCTGAGGCCAAGCACTTGTTTGTTGGGGAGATAACCAATGTGTACCTAGACAGGGGAGAACAACCATTAACAGCAGCAAAACCACACTTCCAAGGGCATCTCAAACTCATGCACTGACAGTGAGATGTGCATTTGCCCCAGAACTAACCCTGGGACAGCCCAGAGGTCTTTAGCATGTGGGAGGAACGTGGCACCATGCAAGCCTGGGGAACTGTGGAGCTGAGGCTGCGAGTGCCTCATGAGGTCCTGGTGAAGAACAGGTGAGTGTTTCCGAGGGGAAGAAAAGTCACAGCTCCTCAAGAGTCAAGGCTTATGTTCCAAGTCTCAGGAATGCTACAGAACACTGCTGCCTTTGGGTACCAAGGCAGCCTATTACTCAGCACAGCACTATTTGTCTAAAATAAACATGCTTTTCTCTCAAGACCTTAACTGGATTTAGGGAGCGGAAGGAGGAGGGACTGTGCTTTACTTCCAGTGAAAGTTCTGATGGCGAAAAGTACCTTGCCACCAAAAATCAGGCTGCACTTCCTGATTTGATTTTTTTTTTTTCTTGTTTTAGTATCATAGGTCACTGGTGATTAACTCAGCTTCCATCCTGCTCAAAGGTGGATTTGCTGACCATGTACTTGAACTGAATTGGAAGAAGTTTAGTAGAGAAGTGCTCAGATATGAAGGGAAGAACATTTACCTCCTCGTTTTTAGAAAGCCATGCAGGCTACTCAGTTCCAGTGGGTTTACATTTATAACAGATTATAAACCAGTACTTGTGCCACTGTACCAGAGACTTGAAAAATTAGCCAAGATACAGCAGGGGAGTGTCAGTGGGGGATTCTGGCTTTGCCTGGAGGCCCCATCTCAGAATCCTGTGCTGCTGTACCTGCAGTAGAGGTACCACAGTGCACCTGATTACCTGGCTAACTTGCTCATTCCTACCCCTTCTGTCGGGTAATCAACCCACTGACACCTGAAAAGACACGAAACATTTCAGACAAAGTGAAGACACGACCTAGAAATAAGCTTTGAATCCTGTTCCCCACATTTCTGCAGATTTCTTGATTTCCTTTATGATAAAGCTGCAAATGCAAGACCTACAGGTCAGTGTTTGCAGCCTGTTTGGTGCACCCAGCAGGGCAATGATTTCTCTGAATATTTCGAGCCATCCCAAGTCGTTTAGCAGGACTGAATCAGTGTTTGTGAGGAGATTTCTCCAAACCACACAGGCCAAACAGCTGGATGTAAAAAAAATGCACATTGCCACAGGAGTAATGAATAAACACAGAACACACAAGCAAGAGTAACATGCACAACAGAAAGCTTGCACAGTAAAAGAAGTTAAGCTGTTTTCCAGTATAAAACACTAACAGAACGAAAAGAAAGCAGACAAAACTGAATTGACTCAACTAAATAAACAGCTGGTTTCTGTTCATGTATTTTATTTTTGGGAGACCATTTGCTTGGAACATATGTGGCACTGACTGAATTTTATAGACAACACAAGCACGTGCTGCTCTTGGACCTGTGAGCACTTTGTGGTAACAGATGGATCAGGCTAAGCTCCATCCTTCTGTGCTGATAAGGGAGTGAGGAGGCTGAGATGTGCAGCTCCCACTCAGAACTCTTCATCACCTCTATGGCGGTTAACTGGAGAAATTTTAATTTTCTTGAAGTTGTTGGCATTACAATTCCAACACCCTCAGGAACACCAGCCCTTTCCATGGGACTCCCCAGTTAAGCATGGCCAGTTTGGCCACCCTCGCCCTGACACGGCTCTCATAATTTAGGCAGGGCTGCTAATGAGTTTGTTCCACTCACAGGGGTTTCAGAGATCAATGTGCAGTGGATAGCTCTGAGCCAGGAGCTAAATCCATGACAGAGCCAGGGTGCAGGGTGAGCTGCTTTAATATCGAGATGTCTGCCCTCAAGGCTCGCTGCTGCTTCATGAAGAAGAGCTCTGATAGGAAATGTCAGAAACCATTAGATTACTTAGACTAGGAAAGGTTGAGCATTATATTTCAGGAGCTTAAATTCAAATAAAACCTCACATTAAGGAGGCCTTCCTTATTTGTATTCTGAAGATTAAACTTCTAGAACCGTAGCTGTGAGCAGCAAGTACTTACAGCCTTAAAAGCTTTATAGCTACAGCTACCAAGTCTTTTACATGTACTTAAGGCCTTTTATTGTGCATTCCCGCATTTGTTCTGTGAGGGAGAGTTACCTTTCCAACAAATGGAACGAGGTGATGCTCACACAATGAGAACATGTCTATGTCCTTCACAATTACCATCTCATCATGGTCTTCGTCAAAGATGGCGTCGTTCAGGACGTCTGAAATTAAACAATTGCATTAAAAATGAAGGCAAAAAGCACGGCAGGCTCTCAGAGCCTGAGAGAGCTTGTAGTGAGGGCAGAGCTCTCTCAGGGCTACAGATTTTAGGGTTAAGGTCTGGGAGGGAAGTAAGGAGCAACATCACAAGCATGCTTTGGTTTGTGTATGGTCCCGCATTTGCCACGGTGTCAGACTCCCTACGTGCTGCACCAGGAGTCAGCCTGCAGTGGTTTATTCAATTAATAGCTTGAGTACAGCTTAGAACAGGTCTGGTCTTTGCAGAATTACTGACATCTTAAGAGCAATTAAACCTACAGCTGACAAAGAGGGCAAGAAGTGGGCTTCCACTGCTGCTTCCACAAGCAAAGCCGAGCCTGAGGTCAGAGCAAAGTTAAGTCATCACAGTGGGTCCTCCAAAACTCCAACATGAGCATCACTATCTCCAAGAAGGCTTTGCATGCAAATAAAATATTCTTATTTCACCCTGTAGCATGCCAGGCAGCAGCTGTCTAGGTACACACAGAAGTCAGAGACACATCTGGGGAGAGATTTGCTGTCCTGATCTGAAACCGGCAGGCATATCCACACTCCAGCCTAATTCTGCACCTCAGAGTTAGCAGAACATTGAGGTGGAGAAACCCCACAGAGATAGAAGGGAGAAGAAACAGCTCAGACAGCAAAGGAACCTATAACATGACACTTGGCTAATCTCAGAGCTCAGCAGCACAGATCCCCAGTTGATTTTCCACTTTCAGCAGTCTCTTGACAAGTCCCCAAACAATCCTGGCACAGGTCACAGCCCATCCGTCTCCACAAAGATTGCAGGCACCAGGACCATGCTCAGAGAGCTTAAAAGTAGAATGGTCCCAAGTCAAGGAGCAAGGTCCTTTGAAGAACAAGAGAGAAAAGTTGCATATGAGGGAGAAACTTGCAGGAGAGAACCAGCTGTACAGATGGGCTGATAAACAAGGACAAGGAACTCTGCAAACAAGCTCAGCTGGAAGCCACCCTGACTCCTTGGAGTTACTTCCAAGAGAGCAGAGTCCCACACACCACAGCCAGACCAGGGAGCTCAGGAACTGCCCTGCACGCAGCACGGAGCACCTGCAGGGCTGGGGACACAAACCCAACAGCTGTGTCTGCTCTGCTTGCCTTGGTGCCTTCCCCGGACACGCACGTCCAGCTAATGGCCACCATCTGCTGTCGATAAGGGATCATCATCACGGAGCATTTTAATTTCCTGCTCGCTATCAGCACTACACAGGTAACCCTGGAAACTGCGCGTGAGACGTTCCGCCTGCGACGCCTGCTCTTTCCTGAGAAGGGCCAGCAACCCGCAAGGCAGCCAGGATGAATCCCAGAAGGCTTTGGATCGGGTCAGAGAGCAGGAGTAAGGGGCATGAAAAAGGCCAGGGAACAACTCCGTGAAGGCATGTGACTGTGTTCCTCAAATTTCGGGGTCTGGTTTACACCAAGCACCGCTGGAGAGGGTTTTGATTACATGGACATCATCATGCAGTTGTGTAATTATGAATTCAGCCAGGAAAAGGGAGAATCCGAAACAGAGGATCCAACCAGGATCACAGGAGATGGAAGGGGAGACAGAGCAGCTGTCTGGGTTCCGAGCCCCCTCCTGCAGCCGTGCCATTTCCACAGCAGAAAGGCAAACAGTGGGTGCACGAAACCTGCTGCTGTGGCCAGAGTTATTAAAACAAAATCCAAACAGATCCACGAAGCATCTCCAGAGTGACTGCTGCTGTTATTAGACCCCCAGCTCGGCTCACACCAGCCTTGCCAGGAGCATATCAGAGCCCGATGTCAGATATGGATTTACGTCAGTGCACTCGCAAAGCAGATTGTTCAGAACAGCCAGAAATGGCCAAGTTCTCATTAAGAGTCGTGGCAATGTGTGACACAGAGCAGGGCCAGAGCTACAGCAGAAGGTACTTCACTCATGAAGCCTCATATCCATGTGCATACAGGTGCATACACACAATAATTAATGTATAAAATATAAATTAGCAGATCCTTACAAACTTTCTCTCATGGCTTCATTGTATCACAGAGACAGCTCAGCCAAAGAGAAGTTAAATGACCTCAGCAGTACCACACAGGCAGCTCCAGGGACAAAAGGCATCCTGCATCCTTCTCTTGGCCAAAGCAGTCAAACAGGAACACAAAGGTCACCCACCCTCCTTGCACATCCCCTCTAATGCCACAGCCCCATCTCAGCAGTGTGGGCAATGCCCCCTCACAGCCAAAGGAGTTTTAGAGGGAAGAAAACAGATCTGGACACACAAAATGCAGCCACAGAGCTGTGGGGTGCTTCACACTTCTTATTTATAGTGGTCTCGTCTTGCCCATTTTGCACCTTATATTTATTTAATATTAGCAGCAAGTTGCAGCCGGGTCACAGACAACACCTGCAGCTGTGCCTGCAGCAGGATGTGCTGGTTTTGCCAGCACCAGTCACTCCTTGAGAAGAAAGGCCCACAAAGGAAGAAACGGCTCAGTGTTAGGCCCTCCAAAAACTCCTCCCCAAGTGCCAGGTGATACAAGGACACACAGGGAAAACAAAGCATGAGGCTGAAGGCCACTACCTGAGCAAATGGCCATGGTGGTGAGCGGCCATTCACCCCCACTCTGCTCCAGTCCCTCCTGCTCACACTTCACAAGCCTCTCTTCCTGAAAATCAGCATCGCTTTTGAAGCCTGCCCATCCCTATTCCTCCCCCTTAGGAACCCAAGCTCCGTGTTGACACAGGCAGAGTGAACAGAGCATCTTGTCACAGCTGCTTCTCCCTGTGCCCCACTGCAGCAGCTGTTTGCAGTAATTACACAGGAGACTCTTCTCTGGCAGAGACTCAAACACCTTGCGCAGGGAGGCAACACCATTTTATCTAAATTTGTCAGGGGGGGTGGTTTAAGGGTTTTTTAGAGGTTTTTTTGAATTGTTTTTTTCCAGTTTTTCCACTTGCAAAAGCATCAAACAGGGCCCTGACAAGCTCAGCCTGTATCCTGCAGCACATGTTATGGGGAATTTAACAGAGCTGAAAGGACAGGAGGGGAAACAGCCTCAGGACAACCAGGCCAGAAGCAAAGCTGGGGACAGATTTTCGCCCCTTCTCCCATTCTTTCACTCTACCTACTAGGCCTTCTTCACTAGTTTGATTTCATGTTTTGTACAGTCGGGGTGCTCTCCAGATTATTCCAGCTGAGTTCTCCTTCAGCTCAAAGTTCAGTTCCTGGTGTAAAAACTTCAGTGGGCTCTTGAAACTGAACAGTCACCTGTGCTGCAAGTTAACTCCTGAAACAGAGCAGAATTAATTTGCCCTTTATCTTCAAAAAGAGTTGATAAAATGAAAAATCAGAACTGGATGAAGACAGAATGAGAAAGACCTTTCAGGATTTTGCGTCAGAGCTAAGCGAAGATACCTGTTGCTATAGAAACTATTTGCATGGCTTTAATGTGACACAGGAAAGCAAAAGCACCTCTGGCAACCAGAGGAGGCAGAGCCCACCCAGAATGGGCTCAGGAGGCGAAGGGGATGAAGGATGGCAGCTCTGCAGCAGCTCCACAGCACTTCAGAGCTGCCCTTTTTACTCTGCCTGGGAGTGAAGCGATGCAGGTTGCTCTCCCCAGGAGTTAAAGCACTTCCCCGTGGTGCTAAGTTGCCTCACAGCTCCAAGTTAAGTGCAGGTTGCTCAGTGCCAGCGGGATGAAGGCAGCCTCAGGAACTCTCTGACACTGCTGCTTGAGCTCACCCATCCTGGCAGAGACAAAAGGCACCAGGTTCTGCTGACACTCATTTCACAGGTCCGGGCTGTCCCCACTGTCCTCTGCTCTCCACGGTGACCCTCACGTGCCACAGGCTGCCACAGGCAGGGCAGGAATGGGCTCAGGCCAAGGCAGGATGACATCCTATGGGACGAGTCACAGCACAGCAACACCCACCAGCTGGAACAAACCTGGCTGAGCTCAGGTACCTCCAGGAACACAGAGCTACACCCAAAGCAACGGCAGAGACCTGGCATGAACCAGGTCATGGTTTGGAGGATGCTCCAGAAGAGCAGCACCATGAGCCGGGGACCAAGGGCTGGCTGGTCTTTAAGGCAGCACCACCTGGGGAATGCTGGCAGATATTTCTGACTGCCTTTCTCCAGGAGTTCCTCCCCAGCTGAGGACAGATGCAACTGGCAGCAGGAGACACGAGTTAACAGCTGAACGTGTGGCAGGGAAACCAGCAGAGTGCAGGGTCAGGATGAAATCTGGAAGGAAACTGCTGTAAAAACATCTCAGCTACTGCTGGGTAAGCAGTAAAATGTAGAGTCAAACCCAACTTTGTTTTTTATTTATTCATGTGATGACACTACAGGTAATGTAGTTAGGGAAAATACTCCAGACAAGCAACAAGAAAATTGTTGCAGCCTTTGAGCATTAAAAAGGCACCAGGAATTTATTATGCACACAGAAAACAGGCTATAAAAACATCAATGTAAAGGGCTTGTACTGCTGCAGAAAGATAATGGCTTCAGGTTGCTAAGAAAGGGGAGGCTCTGGGTATGTCACTGGCTTCAAGAAGTCTTGAAGAGCTCTAGAAAGAGGCACAGCCTGAGATGCCACATGATTATTTAAATCGGCAAGAGAGTTCAAAAGTTGCCGAGAAATGAGCACGTGTCATAACACACCTTCCTAGCAGGAACCAGGAGAAACCTTAGACACACAAGAATTTACAAGTTTCTGGCTACTATTTCAGATTTCATCACCAAAAGACCAGAAACAGACACTCAACTTCAGACAGGAACATTTGCTTCAGCAGCAAAGTTCAATCTCTCAGTTACCAGAAGGGAGGTGAACCAGACATGTAATTTAAGGGACATTTCATAGAAGCAAAGATAAAGGAAAAGCATTATTGCTGTTCAACCAATTCTGGCCGTGATTTGCACAGATTTGTTTGTTTTCCTGTGAGACACCCTCCATGTTGCAGTGAGACTGGAATCTATTCATAACAGATCAGCTACTGCACGCAGATGGAGCCAAGATTAGGTTCTAGAAGTTGTCCTCTGCCAGGAGGTTTATTAACATGAGGGAAAGCAGCGTTATGGAGATGCTCATTAAAATGTACCAGGATTTCAATAACCATTTCCATGTCCCATGTCACAGAAGGTGCTCATCCACACTTCTTTCTGAAGCTGAAACAAAGGAAAAATCAAAGACAAAACACTTTGGAAGTGCAACGTGAGGGATCAGAAGCCCGTAAGAGTTCAGCTCCGAGAGGTTACAACATCTAATAAATTCCTGACAAAACCCCAACCAAGCTTAGTGTTACTTGAGCATTAACAGGCAGGGGAGATGATCCAGGAAAGTCCCAGTTCCCAGAAGTTTCACTGCATTCAGTGTTCCAGCACGGCAGGCTTCCCTTATGTGGGAGCAGAGGTTGAAGAAACCCCAAAAAACCCTCACTCTGAACAACCCTGTATCTCCCACCCTCTGGTTTGCAAGGAACAAGCCATGGCTGGGGCACAACAACACTGAGGTTTCAGCTGTGAACAGATTACAGTCCTGCATCCATGTCCTCATGGATGAGCCAGCAGTACCTCGATTCCAGGAAAACACAGCACCTCCCCAGCTCCTAGCAAAGGGCAGTGCTGCTGATCAAACAGCCTTGTTTGCTTAAGGCACTGTGTGTTTTGACACAGCAGTGCTTAGCACCTCAGCACAGCAAACCGAGCAGGCTGGAAAAATTTATGAGCTTACACCACTGCTGTCCTCCATAAAAATACCAAATCCACACAGACTAGAAGAAAAGAATATTCAGGTTGAATTTTTTCACCCTTCGGTGTAGGAAAAGCATAAACTAATGAGTGAGGAAATGACCTAACCAGTTATTTGCTTTGAAATAAAAGCTGCCCAGCAGAGTCACTTGGCTCCCAGGCAAATAACAGGCAGCCTTTTGAACCACAGAGGTTCAGGAAGCAAAGTTATCCCCTCCCTGTATTTCTGACTTTCATTTCCCTGTTACACATGCTGAAAGGACAGCTGAAGCTGCCAACCTGCCTGAGAGCTGCCATGCTTCCATGAATAAAGGCTGGGAGACTTCCCTGGTGGCAGCTCCCACCTCCAGCAAGCACAGCTGGGTGGACGTGGGGTTTTGCTTTGAGTGTTCGTGGTTGATGATGAGAACAACTCAACTTCCCCCTGCAGATGCAGGCAGCCCATCCAACCCTGTGCCTAATGTTTCCTGCAGGATTACACAATCCAAACTGCCTCATTCATGATTCACCTTTCAAAGGCAGAATCACTGAGGCTGTTCCTGTAACTTACCCGTTCCTTGGGTCTGATACCTTCAGTCACAAGTTAGTGCTGTCTGCAACCTCGTACTTCCATTTATTCACTCATTTGCTGCCTTTGCACACACTTGTGCTTTGTGGTATTTATTATTAGACCACCTGGCAGCACCTCTGAGAACGACACAAAGCCTTTAGCAGAAGGAGGGACAAGGTTTAACCTTTGAGTGGCAGGTAGTTGCCTGCACCAGCTATCAAAAAGCTAAAGGCACCTGGCTCTCACAGCCCTGCTGTTAACCTTCACCAGCCAAGGGGGCTATTCTGAAATGTAATTCACACCCAGAAGTAAGAAGCTGATAGGTCTGACCCTGGGAAAGAGAACAGGTTCTTGGATGCTGGCACAGAAGCACTGCACGAAATTGGAAGTTGCTTTTTTGGTGACTTTTCTGCTCTGCCATCCTTACCAACACACTGAGAGGTTTCTGTTCAGCTGTGAGTCTACACCGGTGCCCAAGTGCCTGCACTGAGCTGTCAGGATTATTAATCTGGTCCCCAGGTGGATTTTATTTGAAGTCACTAGAGGCATTCTTGCTACTCCAATCCAAGTGTGATGACTGGTACTACAGAAGTGAGAACAGCACATTTGAGTACCTCCTGTCAATGAAAGAGGTTGAGGCCTTTAGTAAAGCCAGGATTAATACATGACAATCCGGAATTAACAGAAAGAGCCAGATACAGATATTTAACAAGTAAACTCCACTAATGGCTCAGACACACAGCACTGAGCAGCTGCAGAGCACAGATAGGAGGGACGAATAGGGGGCAAGGCAGGAACAGTCACTCTGCACTGCTGAGAACAAGTGAGGAAAAACACACACGGGGGAAGATGGAAAGCAGAATCAGCTTCTCTGCTACTCACAAATCTGAATGGAGAGACAGAATTTAGGTGTTATCTTCCCTACAATACTACGAAGTTAAACTATGGGAAATACAAACGTACAAATACAAGCAGGTGTCATGGGAGCAAAGTGACAACACCCAGGACAGGAGATCAAATGACCAGCACATTCAGCCATGCTCCAAGTGTATTCTGCTCTCAGACACAAGATCATGGAATGGTTTGGGCTGGAAGGGATCCTTAAAGGCCATCTGGTCCAATCCCCTGCAATAACACGGCAAGGGAGACTTAAGTCAAGCACACCAAACACAGACCTCTGGCAGTGCACTGGCAACTTTACATTCTCCAGAGGAAAACAGAGCTGGAGAAGAGTCTGGAGCACCAGGAGAGGCTGAGGGAGCTGGGGGGGCTCAGCCTGGAGAAAAGGAGGCTCAGGTGGGACCTTGTGGCTCTGCACAACTCCCTGATAGGAGAGGGCAGCTGGGGGTGAATCAGGCTCTGCTCCCAGGGAACAGGGACAGGACAAGAGGAAACTGCCTCAAGTTGTGCCGTGGGGGGTTTAGATTGGATATTGGGGAAAATTTCTTCCTGGAAGGGTGGTCAGGCATTGGCAGAGGCTACCCAGGGCAGGGGTGGAGTCTTCAGCCCTGGAGGGATTTCAAAACCATGTGGATGTGGCACTTGGGGACAGGGGTCAGTGGTGGCCTTGGCAGTGCTGGGGGAATGGGTGGACTCGATCTTAGAAGCCTTCTCCAACCTAAACAATTCTATAATTTGGGTGTGTATCTGTCACATCTTTCTTTGTGTTCCTTTGTGGAAAATGAAAACTTCTTCAGAAATTAATCCTTTTCCTCCTGCCTCCCCAGGGCAGACGCTGCAGCAGACAAGGTCACAGGGCTGATTTAGAAGCCTGGCCCTGTTCTGACATTCACTACCCTGGTTCACCTGTGCCACTCCTCCCTGGCTGTGCACTCTGGCAGCACCTCCACACCCTGGCAGGGTCTGGGAGCTCAGCTGGGACCCGTTGAAACACACTTTGCCTCTGGCCATGTGGTTGTACAACCACCACGGAGCTTTCACCTGGGGAACCTCTCCTGGGAAGATGGAACCTGCAGCTGTTGTATCAGCCCCTTATCTTCTGCCTGTCGCAGGGATAAAATGGAAACACTCCTCACAACACGCCCTGCAAATCACTGCTTTAACCTCTGCCTACCCAGACAGCTCCACATCAGGAGCTGAATAAGCTACAAAAAAAGCCTGAGAAAACGAGAGGTCAGGGCTGCTTTTTGTCGCGTTTTTGTGGAGGGTTTGGGGTTGTTTTGGTTCATTTTCTCTTTCACAGGCCACTCGCTGGTCCAGTTCACAGTCTGGCCAGGCAGAGAGCTGGATTAGTACAACCAAGGGAACAGCACACCAGGATGCTGCAGCAGAGACAGCAGCAGTCCCAAAGCTACTCCTGTGCCCAAATATTCTGTAGTTGTTGACTCTAGGGTTCATGAGGTATTTAAAACTCTCTAAGAAGAATTTGCTCATACTGACTTTCCTAACAAGCTCCTCATCCACTACTTGTTTTGCTATCTGCTGTGGGCTTGTCCTTCAGCTACAGCTCTTCCTTCTGTTTGGCTGGGAAGAGTGAGAAAAGTGGAAGCTGAGCATCCTGCAAGAAGAGGTGAGTAGCTGGAAAGTAAAAGGATTCCCCACCTGACACAGGAAGGAATATTAGTGTCACAGCTTCACATGATTTCCTAAAAAGAAAAAAAAGAAGGAGTAGAGCACCCAGCAGTGAGATTTTCTACCCTTGGACATAATAGAGCTGTCTCCCAGGAATGGATAATCAGAGGAGGGGAGTATCCAGAGCTACTCTGCTTAATTAAATGAATGTGAGAGATTAGAAAGCCATTGAGATCTCAGAGAACCCACCTTGGAGCAGAAAAAAGCTTTTAAAATTACTTCAGGTAACGTGTGCACACAAAACTGGCAGCAAGATAAGAGAGGACTTAAGAAGGGCAGCAACCTCATCCAGGTTCAGCACAGAAATTCATGCTCAAATTGTCACTAAAAAAATTCCTTCTGCTGGAGCCCGACAGGATGACTGAGAGACCTCCTGTGTTTTACAGCAGTAAAATGAGGAAAGTTAATCCCAGTAAACAAAGGGCAATACCATGAAACCCTGATGAAACCTCACCTCAAACACACCGTGCAGCAGGACTAAGAGAGGAACAAGGATGCCCACTACAGCCGAGAGCCTATTTCCAGATGTGAAGCCGAACACCTGGGTTGATCTTAAAGGCAAAACAACTTCCAAGGCAGAAATGCTGTTCCTGGGGAAGATGAGACACAGTATCGGCACAAGAGTTTAAGCTGGCCATGAGTAAGTTAATGCTGGAAGTTGTAGTAATCTGATTTCAAAAGAGCCAACAGCCGAGAAATGAAAGAGAAACTAAACACAAGAACCAGCCTTTAAGCTGAAGCACAGTGCACTTAGAAGAGGACTCTGATGTGCCAGCAGGAGCTCCCCGATGCCATCAGTCAGCACAGTTCAGCTTTTGCATTCAGCTGCAACACCCCGATGCAGCTCCGGGGCAGGCTCAGCACACCAGTGCCGTATTCCAGAGAGCAGAGCAGGAGCAGCTCCTTCCTCAGCCACACTCAGAGATCCTTGCTGACGCCATTTGCATCCCTTCCTAACAGGAATTTGCCTTATACTCTAAGAAGGAACAGAAAGGGGAATTCCCAAGCTCTCCGGGTTCTTTTTTCCTGTTTGTACTGGGTACAGTCCTAGGCAAGAGGCTGAGAAGAGGAAAAGTGATGTATAAAATAAACTTTCAAGCAGTATATACCCTGCATTGGAGCCACGAGTTGTTGGTGAGAACATGTCCCACCGAGCTCCTCTCCTCACGCCCTCATCCAGCAAGCAGAGACGCTCATCTGGGGCAGGGATTCACCCGCGGTTCCTCTCCACACCTGCATTTGCTGCTGGGACCCTGAGGTGGGGAAGGGATCTCCCTGTCCTCTCTTTTCTCCTGACCTCTCTTCCTTAGGTTTCATTCCCAGCTTTGAAAAACCTCACTTGATTAAAGCATCAGCAGAACAGGACTTTTCCCGAGAAAATTCAACCCCCTTCTGCCTGCTAATCGAAACAAATATTCCCACCCTGTCTGAACACAGCCTTGCTCGGCCAGGGAGCGAGGAAGGAGGGAACCCACAAGTTCCTCTGCCAGGGCTGGAAGAGTTTCCATCAGAAGAGAGGAAGCAAAAGCACTTGCTCTGCTCACCCACACGAGAGGTTTACGACAGAATGGAAACTTCACCTGCAGAGTTTAACAAAAATACTCCGAGATACTTGAGGAGGGAGGGGACAGCGAGACATACAGGTGATGACAAGATGGGTGACGCGGTGACGGGGCAACGATCTTTTAAGAAATTTATTTCAAGGACCAAAGCTGGTACCCAAGCAGGACGTTCCATCCCCGCAGCCCTCCCGCCGCCCCGCTCCGGGAGCGCTCCCTACCCGCGATGGTCTCCTGGTAGCCCTTGGTGAAGAACTGCATGGCAGTGGCCGCCCTCCAGGGCGTCTTGAGCAGCCCCTGCCGCTGCGGGTCCTCGCCCAGCGCCCTCAGGATGGAGGTGTAGGCGGCGGCCAGGCCGGGCAGGCTCAGATCGTTTTCCTCCTGGCTGCGGGTCCGCTCTCCCCGCCACCCGTCCCCGCCGCCGCCGCTGCCCGGGGGGACGCGCGGCTTCTCCGCGGCCGCGCTGGGCGAGGGCGGCGGCCGCTGCTGCGGCGCGTACCNGGGCCGGGGGTACGGGGGGATCCCGGGATCTCTGGAACTGAGGATGCGGGATATCCCCGGATTGAGACTCAGGTTGGGGATACGGGGGGATGCTCGGGTGTCGGGGTCCAGGGGAATCTCTGGGCTGAGGATGGGGAGGGGCTTTGAGGGTGTCCCAGGAGATCTCCAGGATCCTCTAGGATGAGGTGTGTGAGCATGGGGGGATGCCCTAGGCTGGGGCTACGGGAGGATCCGGAGGGATCTCCAGGCTGAGGCCCGGGCTGGGGGGGGACCAGGAGGGAATCCCGCAGACTGAGGTGTGCTGGGGGTATGGATGCATCACTGGGGCTGAGGATATGAGGCACCCCCCGGGCTGAGAGTGTGGGGAAGATCCCTGGGCTGAGATGTGTGATGGGGCTCCGGGGGGACCCCCCAGGCTGGGGGTACAGTGGGAATCCCTGGGCTGAGGCACGGGAGGAGGGGACAGGGAGGTCCCTCAAGCTGGGGGTATTGGGGTTCACCAGGCTGAGGGGTGGGCTGGGGTTATGGGGAGGATTCCCTGGGCTGAGGCACGAGCTGGGGGTTCAGCCCCAAGTTGCTGTAGGGTGCCCCGTTCCATCACCCCAGTGTGGGGGCGGGCTGTGGGGAGCCCAGGGTGAGCAGTGAGGGGATGGGGATGGATGGGGCAGGTCCTGCTGGGATGCACGTTCATGCCCTGCACGGCAGCTCCCAGCATCATTCTCCATTTTCTCCCCATCCCCTTGAACTCCTAGAGCTGGTCCCTTTCCCACCAGGGTGATGTTGGCACACCCCACCCTGTCGCTCCCTGGCACTGCTGGAATGCCACCATCACCATTCTGAGGTGCTGTAGGCCACTGGGCTTGGGATGTAGTCACCAGAATGATCCCAGGAGTGGACTGACCCTCGTTTGTGACCATTCCCACCACCTCATCCCCCTGGGCTTCCATCCCCTCAGACCCCTGATCTCTGCAGACGCCTTCCTGCTGCAGGGCTGGTGTGTCCCAGTGTTTTCATATTCCCACCCAGGATTCTGGAAATGTGCTAACTCTGATGATCAAGACCAAGTATTTTGGGAATCCATGGGGATCTTGTTGGCATGTCACCCCGAAAGGTGGTTTGAGCATCCTGCATCCTCCTGGGCACTTTTGGGGCAAACCCAGCAGACAGAGCACAGCGTGGGTTCAAGTGTTGGTGAACAAATAAATGCTGGGGCAGATTTTTGGAACAGAGGTCCCCTCCAGCTGGAGCTATTCTGGGATTTTATGAGCTGGAAACTGAGTCTAAAGGCTCAGCTGAGCATAGGGTGAATGCTCCATCACCCAAGCACAAGCAGGGGGACTCATATTTTCTGGATTGCAATCAAATAAATGGCCAAGATCTAAAGGAGCCACAAACCCTTCTTTTCACACCATCGGCCCTTAAGGCAGCAGGGACAAATTGCCCCCCTCTTGTGCCTAGGAAATGGTAAATTACTGGGGAGATAAGGAGGGGAAGGAGCTGTCAGAGGGAGGGGTGTGGAGTGTGACTCACTGGCTTTCCTCCATCTCCTCCTGACACAAGAGCTGCATTTAACTAAGACAAGGTGTGGGGGAAAAGGAAAAGAAAAAAAAAAAAGAAAAAGAAAAAATACCCCAGCAGCTGTAACACGCTCCATATTTCCACATTTATCATTTGGTTTCTGATCACAGGTTTTACCAGAAGAGTCAGGATGACTCAGGTGAAATCCAGGGGCCTGCAGCCAGCCAGGCTTTGCTCTGTTTTATTGCCCCAGGCTCCAACTGGGAACAGGAACTGCTGTACCAGAGGATTTGCAGCCCTGAACTGCATCCCTGCTGCTCCCCAGACACCCAGCTCATTTCCCAGTCCTTTGAGGATGTCCAAACCCTCTGTTTGAGCCAGACAAGTTCCCTCACTAAAACATCCCTGGGCCTCGGCAGAAGGGTTGTGCTTCCCTTTGGGTCCCGGCCGAGCAGACACGGTTCAGAGGGCTGGGAAACGCTCCTGAGGAGCTTCAAACCACTGAGACCTAATCATCCAGACAGAAAAGGGGTCAGCAGAGGCCATCTAAGCATCTTGGCAATCCCTAGTCTTTGCCTTCTTTGTTTTCTGGGAAAAGAAGATAAACTCCCTTTGGAGTCAACCCTGACTTTGTGCGAGCCTGAGCTCAGCTGCTGTGGGAGCTGGTTGTAATTTTTCTCCTGTTTATGGAGTGAGAAAGGCAGTTTCCAGCTTATTTGCCAGTGTGATCACTGCCTGGCTGTGCAGAAAACCACTTTTTCTGGGGATGTTTGAGCAGGGGTTGCACACACAGGAGCTGGTGCCAGCAGTTCTGTTGCCGACACAGAATTAGTAGGTTCAGGTAACTGGGATTTGTCCCAGGATATAGAAGGACACAGCCCTATTTCCAGCCACAGTGGTGTCCTCTCCCTCTGAAACACAACCCTACATCATCTGGCTAAGAAGAAGCACTAACACTTGGCCTTTTGGGTTTTTGGAGTAACTTATGATGAGATTTTATTGATAGTTCCCTGTTATTTACACCCCATGTTCTCATTAAGCCTTCTCAAAAAACCTTTTCTCTTTGCTGTTTCTGAATACATAACAAAAAAAGTGAAATGGCAGGCTATCAACCAGAAGAATTAATGAATATTTAAGGTTGGAAATGACCTCTAAGATTACCAAGTCCAACCATTAACCCAGCACTCTCAAGGCCACCACTGCCCCCTGTCCCCAAGTGTCACATCCATGTGATTTTTGAACACTTCCAGGGATGGTGATTCCACCACTTCCGCTGGAAGCCTGTTCTAATGCCTGACCACCCTTTCAGTAAAGAAATTTTCCCTAATACCCGACCTAAACCTTCCATGGTGCAACTTGAGGCTGTTTCCTCTTGTCCTGTCCCTGTTCCCTGCGAGCAGAGCCTGATCCCCCTGGCTGCCCCCTCCTGTCAGGGACTTGTGCAGAGCCAGAAGGTCCCCCCTGAGCCTCCTTTTCTCCAGGCTGAGCCCCTTTCCCAGCTCCCTCAGCAGGACTCATCCTCCAGACCCTTCCCTGGAGGTAATGTGCCCTGGTTTTCTCCCCTCAGCTTGCTCAGAGCTTCGAGATTATTTTCACTGTTTAAAGAGAAGAAATTCTTAAAGAGCAACAAAACAGGTAGTGTAAAAAATCCTGAGACTGTAACTTGAGTTATTTTGGAATGTAGAATAAGGCCTAGAGGAGTGAGAGCCCTGTGCACCCACTGAAGGGCACTGGGGGTCCCTGAGAGAGCCTGGGGAGGCTGCTGGGGGGCCAAGGTCCATGGGAAAGCCCTTCAGAAGCCTCTCTTGCCTTTGAAAGTGGGGAAAGTATCAAACAGGGACAGGATGGAGCAGGTCTGTGTTCAGGCTCCAGCTCCTTGACCTGCTTTGGTCTGTGGAGCTTCCTCGTGGCTTTGGTGGCATTGAGTGGGACCCAGCTGGGAAGGGCTGGAGCATCATTCCCTGTGTGCCAAAGGTGCTTCTCAGGATTGGAAGCGTGAAGTCTTCAAAAGAAACCTCTCCATGCCAAGGCTAAGGGTGAAATACCCTGGTCAATTCTCACTGGGGCAGATGAGGCCATCTAAAAGGTGTTTCAGAGGGAATTTCTGCACCAACAGCTGCCAAAAAGGTGTCAAAATAAAGAGAAATCACGCACAGGAGACACCTGTTTTTCCTCTGTTGGCTACAAAACGGGATCATTTAGGACTGGGCTCAGAGCTTGAAGTTAGAGATGATGAATTCCACTCTCTCGAAGCACCTGCGCCGACCCAGCGCATCATTAACAGCTCAAGCAGCAAGAGAGCAAAGCAGATCAGTCCTGCTGTTAACAGCAAGCCAGGATGTGGCCCCAGCATCATCCTGGAATAACATCTGAGCCCACAGAGGCGATGGATGGCGACATCCCAGCCTATGGACATCCTTCCTATGTTCTGGAAACGCAGCCTGAGATTTATCAGCCCCTGGGATCACAGTGTGTCAGTTCAGAGGGTGAATCACGAGCAGTTTAATTCTATTACCCAGAATAACGAGCAAAATTGATTACAGGCTCCTAAAATACTAATCTCTTACAGGAGGATTTGTTGCTCCACGAGGACAGAGGATCCCCAGGGTCTGAGGGGTTTTCTGCAGATGGGATTTGCACTTTAACTTCCTTGGTGGGGTCTCACATTTTAGGGATGAGACTGGAGGTGGAGGCAGCAGTTTTGCCCTGCCTCAGCTTTCCTTCCCTGCCCTCACAGAGCAAAGACACAGGATCTCATGCCAAGGGGCCTTTCCCTGCCTAAATTTGGAACACTTCAGAGGGATCGGCCCAGGTAGGCTGTAGCAGGTGATTTCACGTTTATGAGTGTGAAACCAGACATATAACCAGTCTCCAGGCTCACATGGAGCTGTTCCCAACAGAAGCTACCTGACATCAGCCAGGACGATCTTTAGGTCCCTCCATTCCATTCCATTCCATTCCATTCCATTCCACCCCATCCCATAACCAAGGGTGGCTTTGGACTCACACCCCAGGTGGATGGGAACAGCAGCCGTGCCCCTGCATCGCTCCCCTCAATTGCTCCTCGCTGTTATTACCCCGAGATGTCGATAATGTGATTTGGAGACCAGGCAGTTCCCTGGCAACACATGGCTTGAAACTGTTCCTGCAAATTTTCCCTGCCATTCGTGTCCAATTGAGTCAGGATCAAGTGGCTCTTTTCACAGCTTGGGTCGGTATTTGTGTTTTGCCTGCCTTTAAGTAAATTATTTACTATCAAATTTGTTCAATAGGATTCAGCTGAGAATGTTTAGTGCATCAACCAGGCAGAGGGAGAAGCCAGATCTGCTGTTCTCTGTTAAAGAGCTCCATGAGACACCCGACTTCCTCACAGGCAGCTCTCCCAACTCATCTCCTGCCTGGGTTATCCCGCCAGGACCACCAGGTCACTCCATGACCAGCACAGTTACATTCTTTGGAAGGAAGCTGAGGTGCACCTCACAGCCAGAAGACCTTTAAGAGGGGAAAACTTGTCCAAATACAGGCTCTCCCTTGCCCAGATCCACCCTGAGAATCCAGGACTGATGGATCCATCCTGACTCTATTCCACAGAATGACTTGGCTTGGAAAAGACCTCTAAGGTCACCAAGTCCAAACATCAAACCCGATCGCTGGGATTTGTAGCACAGCCAAAGGAAAAACATCAGGCAGGTTCCTTGGCACAGTTTCCAAGTTCCTGGTTTTCCAGCAGAAAGGTGGCAAATTCAGGACAAACAAGCGTTTCTGAAAACTTCAGTGAAATTCTATTGAATTATTCAGCAACTTTCTTTAAAAAAGAGAGATTGCAAACAAACAAAACCAAACAAATAAAAATCAAAACCAGATAGCAGAGATTTAACTGTTTTCACTTGAAAATCCATTTCACATTTTGTTTCTTGGTCTGGCATTTCATTTCCACTTGAGCTAGGATTTATACTTCTCCCTGTCCTGCCGGTGCTGTTGCTGGATGAGCGCGCCCCGCTCCCGGCCAGCTCAGCACAGCTCCCTGGAAGGCTCCAGGTGATGGAGGATGTATTTGTAGCTCTGCCTGGAGCTGTGTAATAGAGCAAAACCCATCCTTGATGATAGAAATGTAACTGCAGCCTCATGGGAGATGATCCTCCCAGCACTGAAGCAGCCGGAATATTCAGGGCGACAGTCTCAAGAGCCCATTTGGTGTTTATTTTATGGCCATGGACAGCAATCACCAGGGAAGAAGTCCTGGGAGGAGCAGCTGAGGCAGACTCAGCTGAGGGGAGGCTCAGCCTGGAGAAAAGGAGGCTCAGGAGGGACCTTCTGGCTCTGCACAACTCCCTGACAGGAAGGGGCAGCCGGGTGGGGATCAGGCTCAGCTCCCAGGGGACAAGGGACAGGATGAGAGGAGCAGCCTTCAGTTGTACCAGGGGAGGTTTAGATTGGATATTAGGAAAAAATTCTTCACTGGAAGGGTGGTCAGGCATTGGCACAGCTGCTCAGGACAGTGGTGGAGTCCCCATCCCTGGAGGGATTTTAAAACTCTGTGGAAGTGGCACCTGGGGACATGGGTCAGTGGTGGCCTTGGCAGTGCTGGGGAATGGTTGGACTCAATAGCCTTGGAGGTCTTTTCCAGCCTTAAAAATTCCATGAATCTACCCACAGCCATGCATCTCTGATGCAAATTTTCAAATCTGGTGTTGGCAACAGCTTTGCCAGCTCTAACCTGCCAGGAGACCCAGACTGTGACCCCAAGGCTGAGGACATCGGGTCTGATGAAAACCACAAATGTTACACTGCAAAAACTCCTATGTACGGAGAAAAACCACATGGAAATCAGGGACTTGCAGGATAGTGCCCAGTATCCCCCACTGCTTTCCATGAAATCACCCCCTAATTCCAGGAGCCTCCTTTTAAGCCGACCTTTGGCGTGTTTGTTTAGAAGAGCTACACAATTGCAAACATCCAGCTCCCAGAAGAGTCCCCTGGAAGTTTACTTTGGCTGTTTCCTCCCTCCCCTGGGAGCCAAAAGGACTTTGGATGCTCTGGAGGACCAGTTGTTTGCAGCAGTGGGTGCCTCCCCAGCTCCAGGGGAAGGTTTCCCTGCCCACTTCCAACCTCAGGCCTGTAGAAAGGGCTCTGGCTAGGCAGCTCAAACATGGATTTTGGATGTGGATGACAAGAAGTACCTGGAACAGCTCCCAGCACCACACTTGAGATGTTTAAGTCACCCTCAGAACAATCTAGTCTGGGAGAAAGAAAACATTTCCATTCACCAAGCCGGGTAATTTCTCATCAGGATGTTTTCCCTACCACTGCAATCCCTTTTTCCCCAATATACCCAAACAGGCTTTACTGCCTGAAAATAAATCCCAGCCTCTGAGACAATAATTTCTTCCCAAAGAATGCAGAAAAATCACTATAATGTGCTGCTTCTCTCCTGAGCTTCCTGCATTGTCAGTGCAAAAAATTATTTATGTTAAATATTACATGAAATGTGAAATAACAGATAAGAACTGTGGATGACAGAAGTCTTGAAGCTGTCAGGTCTTCAGGATTTTCTCTGTTTATATCTCCCATCCCTGGCTGACATCACGACCTTCTTTTTTTTGTTTTCTCCAGAATGACCCACAGCCACTGCTAAAATAGTCTAATAAAACTCTTCTTATGCTAAAATTTATTGATTTTTACCAAAATCTCACTCCATCTTCAATCTACAGATTTCAGTGTTAAAGTGTGTTTTTAATGGAAAGTCATTTGCCTTTTAAAGAACCAAAGAATTGTTGAAGTTGTGAAAGATCTTTAAGATCATCAAGTCCAACTGATGTATTTTCAGTAATAATCCCAGGATGGTTTGGGTTGGAAGGGACCTTAAAGCTCACCCAGTTCCACCCCCTGCCTTGGCAGGGACACCTTCCACTAGCCCAGGTTGCTCCAAGCCCCATCCAGCCTGGCCTTGGACACTTCCAGGGATCCAGGAGCAGCCACAGCTTCTCTGGGCACCCAGTGCCAGTATGAAGAGGAATGAAAAAAGAAAATAAGGAAAGGATGTGCAAATCACAAGAAAAAAAAAGAATTTGAGAACTCCTCAGTCTCAGCTGTTATGCTAAAAATTTACATTTATTTACTTGATCTTAGAAAACGTTTCAAAATTTGAGTTCGCTTCAAATACGTTTATTAGGCATAGTGCCCTGTCTGCAGAGCAGGGTAAAACCAACTGACTGCTTCAGGGCTGGTAGGCAGAAATCTACTGCCTACCAATTTATTTTAATTGCAACTGCAAAGGAGACTACCACCTTAAAGAAACAACGACATTTTATTTAAAGAAACAAAAATTAGAAACGTTACAAGTTGTGGGCACTTTCTGGACCCCACTGAGGCTCGGATTGGGAAAGCACCTTTGCCCAGTCTGGAATGGCTTGGCTTTGCACACCTGACCTTCCTAACTCAGCTTCTGCTCTGGTTTTCCATCCCTGCCTACATCAGGCTCTGCCACTGCCACAGATGTTGAAAATGCACCTTAACTCGTTGCTGGTGTTCACCTTTCTTCCCCTCACACCCATTTCCTTGAGTGTCTTACTCTCACAGGCAGTAGGAATGGTAGTGAAGCCATTATTTTGCCTCTCTAAAACCACAGGGCAGATCTTGAACGTAGTTCACCCTCCCCAGAAGGATTAATCTGCATTTAGCACCCAATATCAGCAGCACCAAGGCACACAGGGTGCACCACAGCCACACAGCACTGCTCGGGGCTGTGCTGCCAGGGAACAGCCCCATGAGCAGTGACTTGTAAGAGGTTGTGAGAGGGGATTCAACATTTCTCTCAAAAACTGAAAATAAAACACTTTCTAACAGATTATTTGGAGCCAGGCACTCTTTTTGCCAGTGCTCTTCGAGCATGGCAGCCAATTCCTCAACACAGAGGAATTTCTTCCATGAATGCTTTCAGAACACAGACACTGAGAAGGCACCACTTCATTTAGCTCTGCTTGAAGGCAAAAGCTGACAATCTGTTGTTTGTGGATTGATCTAAAGGCTTGGATTTTTTGGATACATTTGTGTCCTCGGATTTCTGCTCCTGGTTCTTTTTCACTTCATCTTCCTCAGCTGCAGGGCGCTTCCGCTTTTTGTCTTCTGCTGAGTCATTGACTCTTCCTCCTCTTGCTTTCTCAGTCCACACCTTTGAAGGAGCACAGAAAATTACAAATTAGGCCACAAAACTCACCACTCTGTTTTATACAACTTATTACTCTGATTTTAAGGTACCGAAATAATTCCTGTGAAGAACTACTAAGGATTAAGTAAGGAACTATTTCCTCACTTTCCTTTCTTCTAACAGCATTCTCCTTCAAAACTGGGCTTCTTTTGAAATTGTACATGAAACTGAAGATCTTGATTGTCTTTCTGGAGAAAAGAGAAACCCAAAAGGCCCAACAAGTTAAATTGAAACAAATTTAAGCCCTGGTGAATTAAGCCTGGCTGTGTGACTTTAAACTCGTTCCTTTCTCTTTTGTTATTTGTTCATTGATTACATTCCTCTCAAAAGCCTCACTTTGGAAAAGCTGCTTTCTGATGTTGCTTATAATTCAGTTTATATTTTAACAAATCATAGGTCACAGATCATGGCACAATTCAAAATTGAAATCCATAAAGACGGACAAGAGTGGAATTTAAAGAAAAAATTCCTAACTGAAAATAACCCAGGGATTCACTGGAGGGAAAAAATTATCAAAACCCCAGAATTAGAGAATCTTTTCTTACCATCCTTTCCTCTGATGTCAGCATTCTAAATCGACTCATGCCTTCTTTTATTACTTCTGCTTCGTTCAGATCAGGATTATCTGTCAAAATGTTTGCTCTGTTCTCTTCTAGCCACATCTGGAAACCTGTCTTTGGTCTAAGGCAAGCACACAAAAATCGTCTGGTTAAGAAGATTATAGGAAAACCACATCCTCCCAAAGCAACATTTCCAAACAGCACCTGACTGGGCTTTTTTGTTCTCAGAAGACAAGACCTCTCAAGCCAGCAGGCTCCTCTCTCCCACTGCAGGATGCTCAGAGAACATGCTGACAAGGCAAGACTAAGTCAAGTATTTTTATTAAAACTGATATCTACATGGAGATTAACATTCCAGTTTTACAGTGACAAAGCATAATGGTTCTCTTCCTCCCTGACAGGGTCCCATCAACCTGAAAGTAGAGCACATTCATTAGCACGTCTCAGCTCATCCTTCTCACAGCTCTCCTTGCCACTCGTTGTAGAACATCATCTGTAAAGGTTTATGAAAAGAATGCCAGTCCAAATGGGTAATAATTACCTTCATCTTCCTCAGCTAAATGAAGCCTAAATGAAACATGATAGTAATAATGCAGGTTTCATGAGGATTGGGATTGTTAGGAAATACATCTGCTTCCCAGGAACAGGACAGATTAGAGCCTTGGAAGAGATGTGCTCCTCAGGTGATGCGAGTTTTTGTTGACCTTCTCTTTTAAAAAACCCACCAAAATAAAGCTTTTACTCTTTCACATAAGACCCTTAGCTTTGAGACTTTGAGATTTTCTAGAGATGTTTAAATTTTCAGTACTTCCTATACTTGGAACTGACACAACAGCATGGTTTCATTTATCAAAGGTATCAAGAAGCATCAAGGCAAAAACCATTGCTTAGAGCCCCAGAATTACATTTTGAATTGCTCATTTATTACTCACTCCCACATTTCTGAAGTGGGTTCAGAAATGTGACAACTTGTGAGCTAAACTTTAATCTTCATGTTATATTTCTTTGGCCAGTCCAACATCTTCAGAAATAAAACAGATTTTGGATTTGCATTTCTATCAAAACTGGAATATGGCACTGAGATGCAAACGTCTCTCACCTCCTGTTTTCAGTGTTTTCCTGTGCAGTGACTTTGGCTTCCTGGGACTCGTTTCCTGCTTTTTCTTCTCTTTCTTCCACTGTTTTTTCACCAGGATTAGTTGTAGGTGCGCGAGGCTGGAAGAAGGAGGCTGCTGAAGCCTACAGAAATTGAGAATAAGAAAGAAAAAAGGTAAAAACACCTCACTCTCAGACAACATGTACCATGTAGCCTAACAAACCCCAAGCCTTTCCTAAAGACATAATAATCACTTGCATTAACAGAGCATCTAATCCATCCAATTTCAGCACAGCAGTGTTTACACTGTTTAAAATAAAAGCACAAGGCTCAGTACAGAAAGTAATTACTACAATCGATTTTTTTTCTGCTGTTTCATGTGCTTTCATAGTTTTTGCACTGTGCTTAAATGAATTCTGCCATCTAAGCTGCTTTACTCACAGGGTTTCATACTTGATAAAAGCTGGTAAAATTCAATTTTTTTTGTTCTTTCCTCACTGAAATGATGCAAGAAAGACTACAAACATTACCTGCTTGGTCTTGGGTTTGGGAGTCAGAGGCTTTATAACCTCAGGGTTCTGCTTGTTTCCAGCTCGGCTGCCAGACAAAGATGTTTTCTTTGAGTATTTGGTCATATTGTCCAAAACATTTGCTGAGGGGACCACTGGGTCCTTTTTGCTGGATGACACCTAGCAAAACAAATAAATAGGTGTTTTATTTATTTTCTGTCATGTTCCCCTCCAAGGTATCTGTTATGTTGGAAGCTTCAGACAGAATCTGTTGTGAATTTCAGAGCATTGCAATCGACCCAGCTGCAAAATTCTTACCTTAAATGGATTCACTCGTCCTCGGCTGCTGGATGCAACCAGAGCTATTTCAGAGGAGAGAAAAAAGAAGGTGAAAATGTGAGCACTCATACATATATCTAAATCTTTGAAGCAATGTGCACATTTTAGATGAGTAGAAAGACATTTTAATAACCCCGTGAGGTTATGCTGTACGTGCTCAGCTATTCTTAGCTATCAGAAATGCCACACAGGACCAACAGCTTAAAATACAAACCCAGAGGAAGACCCAGTACTTCCTCCACTCCCAAATCCGTTTCCACTCCTATTATTCTTGCTCAAGGGTTGGCAGGTTGCTGGAGGTCACATTCTGCCCCTGCCTGCCCACACTCACAGTTCTACACCAGGATTACTCACTCTGCCTTGCAAGTAATAAATGTGCCTGTGATTAGTGAAACAAATCCATTGACCACTGTTCCTATTTTCCCCTTGTCCCACAGAATGCCTTCATGGCATAGCCAGGCAGGCACTGATTCAGCATTTGGCAAAGCTAAGGCAATCAGAGCAGTGTTATGGAACATCATTAGGTAATGAAGACAGGAAGAGGGAACCTCTTAAAAACGTGATAACAACAATCAGTGTGACCAGGCCAGGCTGGACGGGGCTTGGAGCAACCTGGTGTAGTGGAAGATGTCCCTGCCCATGGCAGGGGTTGGAATGAGAAGAGCTTTAAGGTCTCTTCCAATCCAAGCCATCCCATGATTCTGTGAATTTACCATTTGACAACACTGTTATGCACGAAATTTAAGTAGTAATGGGCGAACAGAGGATAAAAAACAGGAGCAGATATTGTGAAGAATGACAAAAGTGTCATCCTTTTATCCTGGAATAAACAATTTACTCACCAGACTTTGGAGTAGTCACCTCTGCTGAAGTGACACCTTTGGAGAATGGATTTGGCTCTTCTGAAAAAAGAAAGGAGTATATATTTAAGTGCAATAAAATATTGTAGCATAAATTCTTAAAAAAAAACCCAAACCAAACAAACAAGTAAGGGAGGATGGGGCTTGGAGCAACCTGGTCTGGTGGAAGGTGTCCCTGTCCATGGCAGTGGGGCTGGAACTGGATGACCTTTAAGGTCCCTTCCAACCCGAACCATTCCGTGATTCCATGATTACAGTAAAATTATCTATATTTTAAAGCACAGCTTTTCATTTTCAGACAGTACAAACACTTTTGCAAAACCATCTGTCACCTCTACCTAGGTTTAGAGTTGTAAATTTATTTCTTAAACCTTAAAGTTTATTCCCTAAAGTGTGCCCAGCAAACTACACATCTATCAATCCAACTCCTGCAAGATTGGAGCTGAAACCAAAGTAATTGATTAGAAGGTGAACCAGTCCTTTAGGAATAAAATCAGGCAACAGGAAAAAGTCCCCCAGGGCCCCTCTAATGGCTACTGAGTGCAATGCCCACACAGCTGTGACACAGCAGATGACACACAGCAAACTTGTTTCTCTGCAGCAACTGCAGGCACAGGCTGGAATATGGAGCCACTTAATTCCTTATTAAGTCTGCAAAAGTTATCTGGATGACTTCCAGTCTATTCACAGAATACATTTTTCTTACTCTCTTTATGCACTTCTGGGGTTTCTTCTGCTTCCTCACAGGCATCAATTTCTTCAGCATCTTCCACTTCTTGGTCCTGCTGGACATTCCTGCCTAGCAGCCGACCCCGCTCCGTGGCACAGCTGCTGTAGCTAAAAGGAAGGAATCCAGCAGAAAGGAAGTGGTCACCAAATTCAGAAGGAAAACTGAAACAACACACAGCAAGCTTACTCACCTACCTTAGGCAATAAGAACAGTAACATTTGGCATTTATGTGCACTATCCCTTGATTAAACTGTGATGATTAAAGATTCATTAACCACTCCATAACTTTATTGCCAGAACACTTTGCAACAAATATAAATGCAAATATTAAAGATCTTCTGTAATCTCCATGTAAACACATGTACCTCCACTATTATCAGATTACTCTTCTGCCTCTATGAATATACATACAGGTGGTAACATGAATATATAATTTCATACGGAAAGCATCAAATTTTAACATTTAATCTGATTATTCTCTAAATTCCCAGTATAGTAGGATGTACAATTCTTTCATTTTTTTCCTAAAATTTACCAATTACCAGCATTTGTATAATATCCATAAACAAAAGGCTCATTTCTTTCAGCCAAAACAGTCAGTATTAGATTACTCTGGCACTAAGAACAATATAGTGTTTGTGATGGATTTTAACCCTCAGAGTGGTTGAAGCTGCAGACATGGGATTACAGCTTTCACACACGATCCAGAAGAACAAGCCAGAACATTTAGAAATGAGTTTTGACTGTGCAATTTCACACAGAAGAATAAAGGGAAAAGACTACAGATAAGTTCAGGGACTTATCACTTCCTCTTGCTTAAATAAGTCCCAAACTTCATACATAAAATTGCTTTAGGAAGATATTGCTTCCAACAATATGACATAAATGAATATAAATATATATTATTATTATCAATTTAAATACATTAAGAAACAACCCCACAACAATTTTTAAAAACCCACCAAAACACACACACCTCCCTCCTTTGCCTCATCATGTTTTACAAAGTAGATGCAAGTAGGAGAGGAAAGGTTGATAGCACAGATACAGAGAGAAAAAGAATGCAGAGCCAACCTGTAGAATGTTCCATAGCTTTGAAGACCTGGGATTAATTAGAAGGGAGTAAGACTAAATAAAATAAACTGAGACGAGTTATTGAAAAAAATGGATGGGTGAAGAAAAATAGGATTTTAAGACAGGTGTGGAATAAATCAAGACTGAGAGACTGAGACAAAGAGGAAAAAAACCAGGTGGGAGTCAAATAACCAAAGATAGTGAAAGGTGGGGAGAAAAAATTCCAGTCAGAGCAACTTGGTATTGAGCCTGCTTTGGCTCTGAGGCTGTTGGACACAGGCACACAGAAAGCAAGGAGTGGAGATATTTCCCTCTGTGTTGGTATCCTGGGACTAATGAGTCCTCACAAGATACAAACAAGGATGTACCATTTTACAAGTATCACTTACAAGCAGAGCAACACAAACTGTCACTTCAGCACAAATACCCTGCAAACTGTGGGCCAGAGAAGTGCATCAAAACGTTAACAGAGCAGTAAAAACCACCCCAGTCTTTTAGCCACGGAAATTCGCGTTACCCAGCGTTCGAGTGCTTTCGGAAATCCTCTTCCTCCTCCTCTTCTTCCTGTGCTGCTGCCAGCTCAGAGGCTTTTTCCACAGCCATCTCGCTGAGGCGCTGGGCTAAGTTCAGCCTGCGAGAGCGGGAGGCGTATTTGATGGCCAAATTCACCACGTTGTGTGTCATGAGGTCAGCGAGTTCCACGCAGCGGAACTCACGCTCCAGCTTACAGGAAAGCTGCAAGAGAAGAAGCCTGGGGAGTCACACGCCTCGATTCCACAGCTCCCTCAAGACTCCAGGAGCAGAATATCAAGGCCTTGGTGGAGTGAATGAATAAAGACAAGCCACCAACAGTCATGAGCTACAGAGCGAAGGAAAAGCTTTTTATTTCCTTCTTTCCCCCATCCTTCACACTGATAAGCAAGATTAACTGCAGCCCACTTTTTATCAGAGTCTGAACTGGCTGGGTTGCCAATCACTAGCCAGACTCCTAATAAGAGGAATCACATGAGCGTTTACATCAAACGCCATCTACAAATAAATCAGAATCATAAAATGGTTTGGGTTGAAAAGGACCTTAAAGCCCATCTCATTCCAGCCCCCTGCCATGGGCAGGGACACCTTCCACTAGAGCAGGTTGCTCCAAGCCCCATCCAACCTGGCCCTTAGCACCTCCAGTCTCAGGGATAAAGTAGCAGGGATTCTTTCCATTACATATTTGTACTTACAGCAAACAGCTTCATTAGAAGTTCCTGCTGTTCTTTCACCGCCTGATTTTTAGCGTTTTCATCAAATTCATAGCCATTCTTTGATAAGTAATCCACATGGTTGTGAAACACAACAGAACGCCAGTACTGTTCCTGAGAAAAAGGGAGAAGGATGCGTGTTGGAATTCAGAGGGGAAAAACCAGTCCACAACACAACGCCTAACAATTTACAGTATATTTTATCAACTTATCCTTAAATGCTCCTTTCCTCTGCTAATGAGTGTGAGGGGTAGACAATTCTTCCTAAAGCCAATGCCTACCATGGAAAAGATGGATAACAACCACACTTATACAAACTGATCCAAACAGTTGCCATATATGTTGAATTCCATTTATATTACAGGCTTGCAGCAGGATGAGACCTACATGTTCACCATTACACTATCAGGATAGAGAATTCTAGAACAAGTTGATTATTTTATCTGCTGTCCCACAGCAAACTGAAGTATTCCAGAATAACTCAGTAAACCTAGGAGTTTACCAGTGAGACACAAACAGAAAATATAATGCAAGTATGGCTAATAGACCAGGCTAGCCCTGTTCAAAATAATTATAAACTCATTCAAAACCAGTATGTTTTCATCAGATGTGTTAGAATAACTTTTCTTTACCTACACATATTCCCTCAAGCCAAATTAACAGTTCCTGGCATTCTCATCCCATTATTTTGGGTGGAGGGAGGAATGAAAAACACACTCTATCAGATAAATAACAAAAGACTACACTAAAGAAGGAGAATTCATTAAAAATGACAATGTGTTTACTATTGAAAATTTTCATCTAGATTTCTATCAAAGAGAATAAATTTCAAATAGATAGCATTAAACTGTTCAAAGGCTGAGGTTAGAATTTTATGTTCATTTCTCTTTTGTGTATTACAGCTGAGCATCACAAGTTTGAAATACTTAAACCAATAAAAATTGAAGAATAAACAGTTGTTTTTCTAGAAGTAATCCACAGGCACATCTTACTTCAACCAGCCTCTAAATAAGCCAAGCCAGAAGACCTGTGTTTTCAGTGATTATGAATTTGAATACTTCGTACATCTCCCAAAAAATTTGTTATACCTAAAATAGTAAAACCCAGACATTTTAAAGGGTGTCTTGACTGGGATTCCAAAATCTGGTATCACAACCCTCTAAAAAAAACGAGAGTGAGAAAGACTTCACTGGTCAGAAATAGATCATGTGCAAACACAACTTTGCATCAGCTCTGCCAGTTTTATTTTGTGTTCTTCTAGAAATAGTTGTGAACCAAACCAGGAAAGCTGCACAAAACACTGAAGCCAAACAACCCCCTTGGCCACGTGTTTTACTCAGGGTTTGCACTATCCTCTTTCACAGCAGAGGTGATTAACAGGAATCTTGTATAACCCCCACCACAGGGACACCTGAGACTCCCAGCTGTGGACTCCACACCATTCCATACCTCCATCTGCCCCTTCTCTGTTGCAACTTGACAATAAGGAAGTTTAAAGGACAGAATTGCTACAGCAGGTCGTGGCAGGGTGGGAGGGAAGCGAGCTCCTTTACAAGGAATACACCTGTGCACAGGAAACAAAACACACTCCAGTCACCAGATGTTCCACATCTAAACCAGGTCTCCTAAGCAGCAAGATACTTTAAGAGGATTTGTCCTTTGGAAAGCAGTAATTAAACGACTGGCTTAAATACAGCAATGTGTAAGATTGCATGATAAAGGGTTATTTTTTCATGGCAAGCAAGAAGAGACTTCAAAACTAGCAAGGCACATGCTGCTCTTGTTCACACTTTAAACTCCAAATGTGGCACGTAACACACTCTGATCTTGATCTCACATAATGTTTGATTCAACAGCTGTTACAAGGAGTAAATGCAATATGTTAAAATCAGAAACCACTGAACAACTGAAGGCGCAGACTTATTGTTTCATTATATTTAAAGGACTCGTTTCTGGTAACAATCACTTAAGCAAACCATTGACTGGGGAAGAGCCATACTTCCTGCAGCACCAATGCAGCATTGACAAAAACATCTGGGTTTCTAAGCTGCTGTTTCAGAGACTTGGGGAAAAAAAAGAACAGGAAGCATTAGTGTTCTGGCTATCTCTTAATTGAGGCATGTGGTGTTTCTACAACAACCCTCCCCCCTCCTTATCTTCATTATGCTGCTGGTTTGAGGAAAATGTTCTTTGCAATTCAGAGAGCAGTGCTCTCTTTCTTGGAGTAGAAGGAAAAACTCAGGATGAGAGAGCCACAGTTGACCATCTTATCAATGTGATGTGTCTTGCACATTTTTGGTGAATTTTCTGGAGGCCAACATAATGATTTGGAGGAAGAAACAGACAGGGAAGTAACATTTAACAGAGATATCAAATTATTTCCCTTATTCCAAATGAGGAGAGGATTATGAAGAATTTTACATAAGTTTAAATAAAATGCAGTCTCCCACCAAACTCTAGAATTGTCCATGATTAGTAAAGTAAGAGAGTCTAAGTTTCAGTAAAATAAGTGAGCTGATGGATTCTGCCCTGGTAGGAAAAGGACACAGACCACTGAATAAAAAGGGCTACAAATAAAGCTTAGCAACAGAATGTCCAGCATGCACATCACACTAAAGAGAAACAGTTATTTAGACACATCACACTAAAGAGAAACAGTTATTTAGACACAGCAGTATCACGTTTTATAAAGAAATGGTCACCTTTCAGCTAAATATTTGTGTCATTTTACATCCAAAATGGTTCTTCAAGGCCACAATTTAAATATTAATATAATAACAGACAGCTCTGATTTATCTATGTCTGATGATGTGGATTAGTTATAGGACTGGATTCTTTTCAGAGGCACAAAAGGGGAAAACATAGTGGGGGAAGAAGCTACCAAGAACCCCAAAAACTTGGAAACAAAAGAAAAAACAACCAAAATCATCAAAAGCAGAAGCAGATTTCTAATAGCCACCACAACTTTAGAAAGTTTCTCTAGCAAAATGCAGTTTTATGAATGTGTCAATGAAGTGCACACACACCTCTCAGCCAAGGCAAAGAGCCACAATTAATCAGTTACAAATTATAAAACGTTAATGAGTTACTCAAAACCAGTTTAATAATGAATCCTCCATGCAGAACTCTATCTGGGGAGTTACCATTTGCTGTACATATTTACCAGCCACCTGTCTCAGCACAAGCTGAAGTTTGCACTTTCCCTCCATAAAAAGGGATTGAAAAGGGATTCTCTAGGATTGGAACCAAGACAAACAAATTGTTTCCTTGTGAATTATCTGACCTGAGCTGCTGGGGGTTTTCATGGATGCCAACGACCCAATAATGATCATATTTCCCTTTGCAATGCTCTCTGGTGTTGCACACTGGGATCCAAGTGTTCCCGAGTCCTCGGTTTAGCATCCGCACGATTCCCTCGGAATCCACGTAACAAGGGGTCCCTGTTTGGAATAAACGAGAACATTTCCTCTGACAGGCAGCAAATAACAACCCAGCACGATGGGAGTGCTGGATACAGCTGGGAAACGATGGTTTACATATTTCAGATGCGACATCCTCTCTCCCAAACACAGCACAAATTTGTTGGGAAAAGGCAGTTTCCTTGGAAAGATGCGCCACCTTCTGTCAGCCAACACCACTGCTGGTCAACCGGCAAGTTCAAAGTTACAGCATTTCATGGAGAAATCGAATTCATACTGCTTGGGCAGACTGTCAAAGGAAATCAGCTATTCTACAATGACTTTTTATGTTTATTATGAAAGGTCCTCCCAAGGTACCAGCTTTAGGGAATTGGGGAGCTCTTTTGGTGTAGTAAGAGAATTTATTTCTTTTGGCTGAGTGGGAAAACCAACCAGGAGAACAAGTTCTGATAACATCTGAGTGGGAAAATATTAAAGATTTCTGACAAATATATCAAAAGAATAGAAAAATAGAATTTTCTTTATTGTTGAGGAGATTGGAAGAAAAGTGCAAGTCCCAAGATCAACAGTATTCAAAGGGCATTAATTAGCCAAACCCCTCCACAGAACAACAGGATGGTTTGGGTTGGAAGGGACCTTAAAGATCATCCAGTTCTACCTCCTGCCATGGGCAGGGATACCTTCCACAATCCCAGGTTGTTTCAAGCCCCGTCCAACCTGGCCTTGGACACTTCCAGGGATGGGGCAGCCACAGCTTCTCTGGGCACCCTGTGCCAGGGCCTCCCCACCCTCACAGGGAAGAATTCCTTCCCAATATCCCATCTAATCCTGACCTCTGGCAGTGGGAAGCCATTTCCCTTTGTCTTGTCCAAAGTCCCTCTCCAGCTTTCCTGCAATCCCCCAACAGTGCCAATATTTCCCAACACCTCTCATGCAGGTATTTCATACCTTCTGCAGAGAATCCAACCCACACCAAATAGGATTTCCTTGTAAGAGAAAGAGGGTCTCCATGCAAAATTTGTCTTTTCTTCATTCCTAGCTCCATCAGCTGCACCCCAAGGCACTGGTCCCCATCAAACCCAGTACCTAGGAATAATTTGTTCAATGACTGTGTTAGAAAACAGAAGAATTGTCTTGGCTCTTGGCTAAATTAGTTTTGAATGAAAAATTAATTCTAATGCAGCATTACCCATGGATACCCCTGTCAGACACACAACAATTTGTTATTTTGGACACACAAGGTGTGCATAACAACAACTTCCTTAATTTCCTGTAGTAATTCTTTCTGGCACACCTGAAACACAAGTTTAATATATTAATTTCACTGTTGCAAAATTCTCCCCTTCCTCACAGCTTAATCTTGGCCCCCCAGTATCAAACGTAGGCTCTGCTGTCAGAAGTCAAAGGTCTGTGGGTTGTAAAAGCATCCATCACCCAGAAGAGAAAAAGGAGGAACACCATGAAGAAAAGAATACACTCTCTGGTGATTACAAAAAATTAACAAGTTTGCAAAGCCAGTCAGAGACAAGGATTGAAAACAACCTCAGTTCACAAAAAGACAAAAGGGAGAAAACTACCTCTGTGATAAACAATCATCAGCTGCTCTCCATGTCCTGCCATGGACACCACTGGGCCTGGGAGACTGAAGATCTCTTTCTGAACTCCTCCAACTGTGAACACACGGACCAGCAGGGCAGTGGTGGCACAGGCAGCCCAGCCCTGACCTAGACAGATGGCCTCAATATCTTCATCCTTTGGCATATCCACAGTCCACTCCTTGTTGGCATCCCAGGAGCCAAAATGGATGCAGTGGAGCTTGCTAAGGCAAAGAACCAACAAACATCTCAACATGAAGTAAATACACTATCTGAAAATACACCAGTATATCACATTTTTATCAGAGATCTCTGATGGAATTCCAGATGGGACTTCAGATTTCAAGTGGTCATTTGGAAAGGTGTTGCTCTTATTACTCAGGAACTGAAGAGCCAGCTTGACCTCCAGCACTGCAGACTCTAAAGCCTGAAGCAGAGACAACTGAAAGGTCTGAGAGGAGATTTTTTAGATGGAAGCAGGTAAATGCCCTCCCTGGCACCCTGAATATCAGCCCTCATCAGAAGTCTGTCATGTTATGCTATCTTTCAAAGGGAAAAAACATTAGAAACTTCAGTTCTTAATAATTGAAAACTGCCTATGACCAATCCACAGACATCATGTCTTTTGAGATGTTACTCATTTCCATTGAGAAAAACACTGACACTTTCAGTCAGACAACCAATATATAACAAATAATACTTTTAAATGGTGCTTTTCAACTCACCACAAGGCTGTACGTGTGAAAATAAGAAGAAAGTTCTTTCTTCAAGATATTTCCACAGAAACCAACAATAAAATATTGTTGAAATTGTTCTTAAATGCAAGAACAGAGTTTAGCTGGCCCAGCTGCTTAAATCTTTCTGTGGTTTTCATAAACTTGTGTTCTTCACACTTGAAATTCTTACAGGTATCTCCAAACATCTCCTTAGCAACAGTGAAAAGAAATAGGTGAACCCTTATGATTGATCTTTGATCTGAGCAGACTGAAAAACTATTGTTCATGTTTACAATTCCCTTTGAGCCTGCAATGTGTGAAGTTTCCAGTACATATACATTTGAAAAAGGAATTAAAAAGAAATTCTCAGGAAACAAATTGCATTTTTCAATACTCTTGAAGTCTTCAAGTAGGTGGAAGCGAAAATCCTCCTCGAAAGTGATCCCATAAATAAAAGGCATGATCAAAAGGCAAAAAGCTCAAAATTGAAAGAAGCTGAAAATAAAAGTCAAAATACCTGAAACGAGTTAAAAGCAGCTCCCTGTTACGGGTTTTGCAGAGCAAGGCCATGACTTACCTTGCAAGTTCCTCTGTACTCTCACAGGCCAGCAAAACGGCTTCAGTGGAGAGGTCAGCCATGGTGTGGCTCAGGGAGTTGGGGAGGTGCGTGGCGTGATGCACAGAGGTGTCATGGAACTCAATGTCTATGGCATTGTCCTGCTCATCGTTGTAGCAGCGAATGATTCCAACCGAATTCCACACCTGGCAAAAGGAACCACACACACCCAAAAAAACCCATCAATCAAATGCCCTAAATCCATCAGATATGCTGCTCTAAAGTAGCCTGCTATAATTGTTTTATCCAAAACAAGAGTGGGTGGGAAGCTGCAGGAAGACTGAAGACCTGCGTAATCAGGACTCGTGGTTCCTAAAACAGCTGAATTAGGCAGAAAGTTTCACCCTCATTGCTCACCCATCTTTCTCCTTACCAAATCAAATGTGAAGAACTTGCAGACAGAAAGAAATAGTGAATGATTTACATGTAAGCCTTAACAGCACAAAAATACCCACAGTTGCGACTAAAAAAGATTTTTTAAACGAATTTTCAAGAATTCAGTAGCATGGGTACAAACTGCATAGCTGGATTTTGCCTTAAGGCCAAGTATCTATTTCTAAAGCAACTGAAATGTAAACCAAAACATTATGGAGGCCTTGCACGAAAACAAAGCTACTTTCCATTATTTAGCTTCACACTGTAAAGTATTAAAAAAACCCAAAACATCTTGGCTTAGATTAAAACATGACACGAACAGGACAATATTAAACATAAAAGAAGCATCTAAATCTAAATAACCACAGAGATTTACCATGAATCGATGCATGAGATGCACAGGAGTGGAGCCAGACTGGAAGGGCTTTTGCCTGGGGGTTGGCATTGGCCCATTATAGAAAGGCTGCTGTGTAGATGGTGGCAAAGCTGAAAAGCCATCAGTCTGATCATCACCATCATCTTCCTTTTCAAGAAGACCAGAACTAGCTTTTATCAACCCAATATCTAGAAGTTAAAAAAAAATTTACATCTTACACACAGTATTATGACAGGATGTAGGTTAAAAAAAATTTAAAACAGTCAAGATTTCTCTGGAAAAACAAAGCAGAATATATCTGAGCAGAGGGTGCTAAAAGATCATCCCAGTAAGAGAGCTCTGGCAAGTAAGTTCATTGTGTACCTAGTGAGTTATCATCATCATCATCAATTACTGCCCGTCTCATGTGGCCTGGGGGTTGCATCAGGTCATCAGCATCATCCTCATTATCTCCAGTTTTTGGGGAAGAAGGTGGTTCAATCATATCCCCATTTAAATAATCATCATCATCTCCATCAAACAGATCGTTGTAGTCTTTGGCCACTGCACTGGCAACCTAAAAGCAGATTAGCCATCAGCACAAAACTTCTTTCGGACATGGAATTCAAGAAATAAAGTGACAGACAAGAGGGAACTTGCAGAGCACAAAACAGAACGTTCCATGTAACTTATAACCTAAAGAATGTTGTTAATTCAAGAAATCATTGGTACTGAGCACCTTGTCATTTGGCTTCTCTGCATCACCGATATTTTCCAACAGCCCCAGATTTCCTTCAGTGTCTGTGTAAGCAATTTGCTTATACTTAGGGTGCCATGCCAGTCCACAAATTGAGTATTTTTTCTCATGCTTCATCCTAAAAAGAATATGAAAATAATGGATTTTTACAAGCTACTCAATGCAGAACCCTCCCCTCCAGAGTTATTGCAAAAAGTGGTAATATCCACTAGTACAAGAAAGTGATATTACATATCATAAGCCAATTAATAGGTCACCTTCAGAGTAAACAGCTGCTATAGAAAATAGAGCAAGTCTTCCTTTTCTGTGAAGAAAATCATTTAAGGTTTAAAAATCAATCAGAATCATATTCTTAAAACAACAGTTTCCTGATACATGTACAGAAGACAAAGGAATTCTTCAGTGCTCATTTATTCTGGAACCACCCAGTTACAAAAGAAAATCATTTGTTTCTCTTGTACTAAACTGATAAATTAATCCTCTATCTTTTTCACCCTTTATTCTCACAAAAAAATCATTCCATTATTTACATAATCTGTCCATAATTCTTAACATAGACCGTACAGTTACAATCAAGTTTCTTACCCAAAATATTTAGATTAATTCTCTCCTTCTCTACCTCACTTAATAACATCTTTGATTGTAACTGGGGGGAAATTTAGGGGGTTTTTAAGAGCTTTAATTAACCAAAGTGCAATTTGCCAGTCTGTGCTTTTTGGCCTACAGGTGAGGGTGGCTGACTGACTGACCTGTATTTCCCTCTCCCTCTAGAAAACATGACACTGATCTTGGGGTCTGGGATGTGGGGAAATTTGTTTCCATCAAAGCTATCCTTTAATCAATGATCAGATTCAAAAGTAATAACAGATATACACAGAAAGACAGATTCTGGGATTTGAACAAAATCCACATTTAAGTCCCTTCCCTAAGCTACCTGACAGGTTAAACCACAAAACCCTGTAAACCTTCTTAGGGTTTTTCAGGAGGCAGAGTTCTACATTTGCACAAAAAAGTTTTATAGAAAACACCACAAAATTCTATTTCAAGTAAAAGGAGATGAACTTGGGGATTTATGGAACAACACTGAATACCTCTCTATGCACTGCTGGGTTTCCACATTCCACACCACTATATTCCCATCCACACTTCCAGCTGCCAGGAACTGCCCACAAGGAGACCAGACCACAACATTCAAGGGCTAAGGAAAAAAATAAAACAAATACGAATAAAAAGTGACTAATGCATGCACAGCATTCCTGTTCTGGATTTTTAAACAGACAGATATTCTGGAATAAAAAAGTTAATAATAATCATCTTTAGCAAACCATATCCAGTCTCCTGTATATGGGCTGGGAGTAGGTAGCTCTTTTTCTTTAAAAACTATTAGAAAAATGGTTGCTTTAAAAAAACACTCTTTAAAGATAGCACATCTATTTTTGTTTCAGAATATCCATCTTCTGTCATTAAACACTGCCATGAGGCCAAACAAAACCCAATTCTAGACATGTAGAAAGAAGCAGAGTGTATTTTGCAAACTCAGCACTAAACGTAGCTTTATTTATTTTGAACTTCATACAGTCCCATAAATTAAAAACCAAGACTGTGTGTTCTGCATCTTAATAACACTAGAAGGTGCTTCTCTTCAACCCAAAGATTTCCGAGCACATAGTGAGGCCAAAAGAAAGAAGGTGGTACAGTCAGGTCTACTAAATTTCAGCTCAATAAAATAGAAAGTGAACAACTGACATCTCTGCCCCGTACAGAAATAATACTCCTGACATTTTCTCTAAAAAGCTCTGTATTTAGAGCAATTTGTGGAAACAGATGCTCTTCAGCTGCAGTGGGTGAGTCACCAGGAGACTTTAGAGACCTGGTGGGTTACTGTAAATTAAAGAGGGGAATCAGAGCCACGTGAAGGCGTTTGACATCACTCAGCACCTCGGCCCTGTTTTCCAACAGAAAGTAACAGGATCAGAAACTAAACAGAAAATGTGAACAATCATTACGAAGACAAGGGGGTCAGGGAAGGGAGAGGTACTGTGCAGAAGACAATTTCCAGCAGAGTAACATTTAAATTACAGAGTATTTAAGAAGCCCCTCCTTCCTGCACCTACCTGTGTGATGGAGGCATCCGACAGATGGAACTGCCTATCCCAGGTTTCTCTTCGGAACAGTTCTACGACTTTATCTACAGGAACTGCCAGCAGCTGCTCAAAGGAAAAATATTGCACAATTTAGAGCAAGTTACCTGTCAAACAGAACATTCAAACAGCACAGCTCCCTCATTCAGAAGCCTCACAGATGTGACTGCCTCAGTACTTAACAGCTCTCTAACATCCCAGCCATGCCAACTGAGAGAGGAAGCTGAGGTAACTTAAATTACAAGGTTCTTTAATGCTCTCCACATGCAACAGAGCAAAACATGCCTGTTTTTACTGTAATCTTCATTTCCTTCTGGCAGAAAACTGCACCATAAGGTTAGAAGTTCCTATTTATCAAACATCTGACACACACACACGTATCATTTTCAATGCTCTGAGCACAAGGCTTAGGTTATTCTTCACCCTCCCTCTCCAAACCCTCTTTGATCAGGTTACAGTTTCTCAATAAATACGATTTGAATAGCTGATTCCTACACCAGCTCATTTCATCTTTCATAACACTACATAAATGTTACTGGCTGTTTATTTCTTTAGGATTTATTTTTTTAGGAGTCTAATAATTTGCTTTGTAAGAGAAGCAAGACAACTGCTTACATTTCAAATGCGTGTGTGTGTGAAGAGCTAGCTTAAAAATGGGAAGTATTTGTTTTTATGCAATATGGATATTGAAACAATTTGTACTAAGGGTGACATTCCTCTTCCACAGAAAACTGATACATAACGCAGGGATTTTGAAGAATTGTGGAACCACTTAGGTTGGAAAAGACCTAAGTGCATCAAGTCCAACCATTAACCTGACAGTGTCATCTTCACCACTAACCCATGTCCCCAGGTGCCACATCCACACGGATTTTAAATCCCTGCAGTGATGGGAACTCCACCACTGCTCTGAACAGCCTGTGCCAGGTCTGACGACCCTTTTGGTGAAGAAATTTTTCCTAATATCCAATCTAAACCTCCCCTGATGCAAATTGAGGCCATTTCCTCTTGTCCTGACATTTGTGACCTGGGAGAAGACACCGACCCTGACCTGGCTACACCCTCCTGCAACTTTGTTCTTCAGGTGAAAAGAAAGCGAGCAACTTACTGAGGAAATATTTACAGACTAAGGCAAAATTTACTTAAAGCAGAGAAGGACAGGACTCATTTGATGCTCTGTTGTGAACAATTTGATTACTTCCCTCATGTACAATGTTCCTTCCTATTCAGCACACCAAGACAGTTTAATGCTGGTTTGGGCTGACAGCTGGACTCCTGCCAAACACAGTCTGGAGTTTAAACAAGGAACCATTTCCAGCTTTTTATGTTTCCTAAAAGGGAACTTCACCCCCAACATTTTCCTTACTCCCAGGAGGTGCAATTTGGGCTTGCCCAGATTGAATTCTACCGTTGGACTCAAGAGGCAAAAGCAGGATTAAGATGTGCTAAAACAATGTCACTTACCTTCCCAGTGCCAGGTTGCCAGGCAAGCCTGCAGATTGATTTAGCATTTATCACATCATTACATTTCTGCAGCAGCAGCCAGCTTGTCGTGCATGTCTGAAAACAAAATTCAAAAAATAAGCTTTCTAGCTCAGCAAAAATCTGCTGTTCAGTACAAATTCTTAAAGGGTGGGAAAAAAAAAACCAAAAGGAAGAAATATATCTGAACTGAAATAATCTCTTTCATCAAAATACAGTAGCACATACGGCCTTAAAAATACTTTGTCAATGTAGCCCTAAAACTATTTTAATGACAATAAAACTACTTGTAACAGAAATAAGATCACAGAACATGTATTTTTAATCAAGTACAGAACAAATGAGCTCATCTATTTTTAGGTTATAGAGAAATGTGGCCAAAAAGCATTTGTCAAACCCAGATCAACTGCAGCAAGGTGACACACAGCAGCCTGAATATGGTCCCAGCAGTAAAAAGAATGAATGGCTGTAATCTCAAATCAGAGCACAGATTCATGCATCAAACTTCCCCAATTCTGGAACATTCTCAGTGTAATTTCCGCAGAAGGCACCCACTGTCAGTCTGGAACGTGAGATTTCACACAACTATGCTTGTGTCTCAAAAAAGTAGCAATCCACAAGTGTGGAGGATATATTTTCAACTGTACTTACAGGAATAATTCCACGTGGATTCTTATTCCAGTCAATGGCATTTAGCAAAACTAATGCTATATCCATAAGCAGAACTGCCTTATTAAAGCCTTCACCTGAAACCCGCTTCTCAAGTTCCTTAGCGTTCTAAGAGCAGAGGCTAAATGTGTTTACTACAGTTAATAAATTGTTCATTATAATCAAAATTCCTCAGTCCTGAAAGCTGCGAGCTGAAATTCTGAAATGAGGAATCTGATGTCAGTTGCTATCCTTATTTTGTCCTTGGCACTTACAGTGTTGGCCAATTAGGAAAGATGAACGGAAGGAATCAAGGATTTCACAGGCAGGAAGAACAAAACACAGCTACCCAGGCAACATTTCATAATCAGGCTTTGGAATTTCTCCCAGAAGTAGATAGAAGTATTCTGTGAAGTGTAGCTAGATTTCATCCCCAGAATGAAAATCCTACTCCAGGAGGGTTATTTCAGTCCAGCCTTTTTTGCTGTCTGTGAAATCCTGGATTTCTTAGGAAAGATTTCGTGTGAAAAGGGCAGCCTTTACCTGATCTTCAACATTCCAGACTCTGACAGAACCGTCACAGCTTGCCGAGGCCTCGGAAAGAGAATGGAGTAAACAAATTAATAATTAAAGACATAGAGAAATTAATGCTACAGAACGGAAAAAATCCCCATAACCAATGCCACACACACATGATACATGGGCAGTTTTAAGAAGAAAGCCTCCCTGTTTAAACCACTCTAAGACTTAAAACTTTCCAATGCTGTCATCTTGATAATTGTACTCAGCTCCAAGCTGCTGTAATTACAAACCCTCATACTTCAAGTGAGTTATTTATTTGCAAAAGAGGCTCAAAATTAATATTAAATTTCTTTAGTGAGGCACCTTTTCTCCTCTAAATTAGATTCCAGAAGAACACAGACAGTAACTGAGCAGAAAAGCAAAGATTGAGTTCTCCTGGGAGGCAACAAGTTGTGACACACTCCATCACCAACAAGGTCAGCTGAAATGAAGTTGTCTCATCTGCCCAGTCACTGGTTGGTTTTTTTTGGTAAAAACTACATTTTAAATTTTTTTTCCCCCAGGAAAAATGAGATTCAAAGCAGAAAGCAAATAGGAAAGGTTTTTTTTTTACCAGGTAAACATCCTTGGGGTCAAAAGACAGGCTTAAAACAGGAGCATCATGTCCTCGGAATGTTTTCTGCTTGCTGTTATCAGTCACCTCCACAACTTTGATCATAAAATCGCTGCAGATCACAATGACATAAAATTATTAACATTGCTATTAACAATGGCAAACTACGTTTTTATGGCAATAGAAATTGGGCATTAAATATCTTCTGGGGAAGTTACAGCTCTCAACACTATATGATGTAATGGAAAATGAGAATCTTGAGGCTTGTCACAATAGAAGTAAGGCCAGACTATTTTTATCAGAAAATTATTTTTGTTCATGTCAAAATTCATAAAATATGGTTGTTTTTTGAAGAAGATATTATGCACACACAGACCATATACCCGTTTCACATAATATTCTACAAGATCTAATAAAAATCTCTGCTCAGATAACAGAGAGCTGATGACTTAACAGGAACTGTCTGCTGAGTGGGACAATATTCATTACTATAATTATTTGGTCATGTTGCTTTTAAAAAAAAGATGGTGAAGGCAGTTTATTTTGTGACTTTTTAACTGGATTTTGAAGATCATTTTGTGTAACAGAGACAAAGAGAGAATTGTTACAACTTTATTCCTTCTTCCAAAATTGCAGCCATTGCTCAAAGTATCAGTCCTAACTCCTAAGACACAGAGCTCCTGTGACAAACTCCCAGTACCACTCCCTCTCAAACCTCATTGCAACACCCCCAGAGAGAAATTTCATTTTAGGATCTAATTCTATAGGGTTAACCATTATTTTTAACTCTTTTCATATAGTTCATGTGAACTTTGGCAGCTAACTTTGGATGTTAAATTTATTTATAACTGAAGTGTGCAGACTCCATGTAAAAATGGAGAAATCTGGGACAAATAAAAGCAATTCTTGTTAGCTGCACTCCTTCACTTCATGGCTTTCACCATTCTCCTTCAGTATGACACAGAAGACCTCACTGAGGGGTGGCCTGACAGTCTTGTGAGCTCTTTTTCCTAAAAATGTGGGAGCCCCAGCCAGGCTGCAGGAGTACCGGGGGGTTATAAAAGTTTTAGAAACAGCAAAGAGTTTGTTGCCTGCCTAATCTCTCTAATCAAAGTCAGATCCTGGGACAGAGCTGTTCCCTCAGAAACAAGCACTGGCAGAGGGCCCAAAGCCATGATCCCTGTCAGATTTGGAGATTACAGTGGTTACTGCCCAGCCTCCCACTTTTGGTGGAGCTGCTGCCAGAGTTCACAGTCCAGCATGTTCATCCAAAATGCTTTTCTGGTTCAATTCACACTTAGAAGAGTCAGGAAGCAGATCTCTGCCATCTCCCCTGCAGAGCAAAATTCCAGAACAGAGGCAAGCAGACAGCCTGAATTAGCTATGACTGCTCAAAGAGTTCACCAAATCCAATTAAGAATCACCTGAGCCTTAAATACATGAAAAAACCCCATAAAAAACCCATTGCCTGCTGGCTATTTTGCCTTCTCTGTTAAAGGACTAGAGCATATTCTGTAAAAGCACACGTGCTGCCCTAAAAGAAGAACTAAACTACATATTAAATTCCCCTCAGGCAAGTCTTGAAAGTGTCATCTGTTATCGTTTGGCAGATTGGTGATGCTTATGCCAGAGAATGACTCAAAGCTCTCACACAGATCAGAACCAATCTAACTTTTAGATGTGCACATTCATCTGCAGCTCCACGATCCTGAGCAGTCAGGACATCATCCTCAGCTCCCAGGGACAAAACCCTCGATGAGAGGAGACATCCATAAGGGTGAACACTTGTGCAACAGACTGAGAGCTGAAAACACTCAAGCCTCCCAAAGACAAGAAATTATTTCACAACACCAGACTTCTATATAAAACTACTTGGTGGATCAAGTATCTCCCAGAGCATTGTTTCCCAAACTCCTTTTCATTCCTTTCTTCCCCTCCACCCCCTTGAAGGCATTTTCCAACCCTTTAAGAAGCCCTCAGAGGTTTGTGGGTTCATGACCTCACTAGTAACAACCAGCCTGGGAGGACGTTTCCAGATTTTGGAGGGCAGCAGTGCCTTCCTCGTGGTGCCCACATCACCTGGATCCAGCAGCAACTTTGGTGCCATCATGATTAAAGGTGACGTGGTTCACGTGCATGGTGAAACGAGTGAGGATCCCATCCGGAGCTCCCTCGGGAAATGTGTGGATCTGGACAGTGTTGTTGGAGACTGCTGTGATCAGTCTTCCGTTCTGACAACAAAATCAGGCATAAAATCTGGTCATTAAAACACATTTATGCCATAGGGACAAAAATGCTGCTCTGATGTCCCAACTATTTGGGCAGATTAACTTCATTCATTCCTTCCAAAAAGGTCTGACAGTAAGAGTAGTAAGGGAAATACTCTTTAACTTACATTTTTTTCTCAAAAAAAAATACAGATGAGCATAGTAACTTTAATAATTTATCACTTTAACCAAACTAACTTGCATGCTATTTAGATTCATCTGCTGCAGCATCAGGAGAGGGCACCCTTGGACTGGAATTCTCAGCTAAATGCCACCAGGGAAAGATGAGAAGTTCATGAACTATAGCTCAGTTCTTTGCAGAAAACAGAAGGCAGACATTTACTAAAAATTAATCCAGATTTTAAAAATTGCAAAACAAAAGAAATAATTATCCCATACTTGGAAAATAATACCTCTTCAAGTGACAATACTATTCCTCAGTTGTATACAGCAGAAAAACTTTAAATATAAAGAAATGCCTTATTTTCTTTTTTATTGTGTGTATTTTTGGGGGGAAGGCAGTATTGTGGCTGGGTTTTTTTGTTAAGGTGTCTAAAACTATAGCAAAAATCCTGAAGGTAAAAAAAATTGGTAGTGAACAACCTAAAAAAACGAGAGATCAGATTTTTTACTCAGATTACATCTCAGAACAGTGTCTCATGACATTTCATTAATGAAAAGTAGTTTTTCAAAAATGATTTCTTGACATTTGAGTCTCTCACTGTTTAAAAACAAAAAAAAATCCGTCAAAACTAGGAGCACCTTCTTCAATTTTTGCCAGGATTTTTCCTCATCTATTCTTTAATAGTTTTAGCAATTTCTGGCTCTGCCACTGATTGGCTAAGAGAACCCATTCAAGTCACCTCCCTTGGTTTGTGAAACAATAAGTAATAATCAACAGCAAAATACTCTAAAAATCAGTGATGAAAACAGATTATACAGGTATTGAGGAATAGACACATGAGCTATGTTAAAAGGGACATAAGAAAGAGGATTCACTTAAGGGAGTAGTTCTGAATAGGATTTCAAATGATAATTCTCACAATGCAATACAAATATGTTAATACTCATTTATTTCCTCTTTCATAGTCCTCTCCAAAATCACAAGTAGTTGAAAAACAATTTTAAAATTTCCCTTTATCACTGCCAGGTTAAATACACAATATTTCCAGAACTGATGTAGGCTTCTGGAAGTCTTCCCTTCTAAAATTGCCACAAAGACAATATTTTAAGCCCACTATTATTAATGTAATATAACAAAAATTGGACATGAAGGAAATAACGTGACAATTCTCAAGGTTAATACATGAACATGCATAAAAAAATTATTATTTTCTATTACATAAATCCTCTTCTCACTTTGAGGACACTGGGTCAGAGGCATCTTTAGGCCAAACAATAATTTTGATAATGAAACATCAACCCATTATTAAAGAAAAATGTGTTACCAAACTATTACTCACTTTGTGAAAGGAAGTTTTGATTAATACAGATTATAAATCCTTGGACCTTAACACAGGCCCACACAAAACAACCTCTTGGCTTTCTTCCTAATACTTGATGATCACATCCTACGCTGGGAAACTTCTTGCAACTCACATGGTGAGAAAACACTGGAACAACCAAAAAAGTTCACTGCATAATTAGCTTAATCTGCTGGGTTTGTTTCTCAGAAAAGAGATTAAAGTCAGAAATTAATATAACTGAACATGAAGGTGGAGGAGGGAAAAAACATTACAAAAGTTTAGTAAAAGGAACAATTCCTCCACAGTTGCGTATGGGGTAGAATGAATTGTCAGAGGTAATTCTTGTTTAATGTTACCCACAGAAGCAGCATCCCAAATCCACAATCTGTAGGAAAATCCACAGCTGTGAGGAGCTGTGTTAACAACCATACCTTTAGAGCACACGAGTAGGCCTTTTCTCCCACGTTAATAGACTTCGGATCATCATCATCCAGGTTTTCCCAAATCCTAACATCTCCATCACTGCCACATGTTACAATACAGCTGTGGAAAGACACAGGATTTGTTAAAATCCAGGAATCTGCATCCTTTATTAAGCGTTTGGTTGTAATGCCAAATGAGGCTTTTTGTGGTTTCAAGGGATTGTTACAAGACCATCTCTTATGAACAGTCTTTGCAATGACAATGAACTAAAGGAAGGAATAAAATAATATGGACTTTAACCATACCCAGTATAAAAGGTGTGTCCTTTGAGTTTATTTTGATAGGGCTTGGGTTTTTTTTAGCTTACCTTTTCATCTATAAAAAGGTAATACTAAATATATCATTTATATTTATACATTCAAGAACTAGCACAAGGAAAAGATGAAAAGACAGCAAGCCCAATATTGCATTCCTTCAACTATATTTTTAATTTCTTAGTGCATACATAAACACATTTACTCCCACGCTACACTGATTTCTGCTGAAATCTATGAAGTCATTCTCATAAAATGTGCATATAGAGTTTTTATATATATAATACTTACTATATATATATATGGGGATATATATATGCTTACATTTAAATTATAAATTAATCACTTCTAAATTCAGAGCACCTAAATATGTCACACAGCCAGTTCTCAGCACAGGCAAAACCCAAAGGATTTCTTGGACCATGTCAGGCCGTAAATCCATCCCAGTACCCCACATAGCAATGGCTGATAGAGAAACTTAGAGAATCACTAAGATTGGAAAAGCCCCCTAAGATCATTGATTCCAACCATTCTCCCAGCACTGCCAAGGTCACCACCGACCCAAGTCCCCAAGTGCCACATCCACGCAGCTTTTAAATCCCTCCAGGGATGGGGACTCCACCACTGCCCTGGGTAGCCTGTGCCAACCACTGACCACTCTTTCAGTGACGAAATTTTTCCTAATACCAAACTCCTGGGAAAGCACCAGACAGGAACAAGCCCATCCCTCTCTCGGGCTCTAGGAATGGGGCTGTTACCTGCCGGTGTCATCGAAGCACACGTCGGTGTGTCCCTCGGTGTGGCCGTACCGCATCGGCTTCTGCGTTGATGGCATCTTTGCTCCCACCTGTCTGTTTATGGAGGTGAAAAAGAGGTGAAATAACATCGATTACAAGGAAACACTTCAGGAAGAGCATCAGATGGGGGGTACAAGTTGAGAGCAGCTGGGAGACCCATCCGTTCAACGACCTGCGGGGATGGGGACACAGGGATGGGAGCACTGCCAGTATGGGAGTGTGGGGATGGGGACATGGGCTGGGGACACCAAGGGGATGGGAGATGAGGACACTGTGGGGATGAAGACACAGGAATAGGGACATTGCTGGGAGGGGAGCACGGGATGGGAGAGGGGGACACTGTTGGGATGGTGACATCACAGCGACGGGGATATGGTGGGGATGGGGGCACGGGGATGGGAAATAGGGACACTGTGGTGATGGGGACACAGTCATGAGGTCGCCGGGACAGGAGATGGGGACACTGTAGGGATGGTGACATTTCAGGGATGGGGATATCGCGGGGATGGGAGATGGGGACACTGTGGCGATGAGGACAAGGAGATAGGGGGTATAGGGATGGGAACACCGCAGGTATGGAGGGNGAGCCGGCGGACAGCGCCCGCCGCACCATCGTGAGTTGGGGTCGGGGCACGGGGGCCTGAGGGGCGGCAGGCGGGGAGTGAGCAGCGGTGCCGGGGAAATCGGGGTCTTCTGCCACCGCGGGGGCTCGGGGTCTGCGCCCCTGTCAGCCAGGGGGGCCTCGGACCGGGGTCTCCTGTCACCGGGGAGGGTTGGCCTGGGGTCCGCCCGCTGTCACCGCGGTGCTCGGAGCGGCGTCAGCGCTCTGTGCCCGCGAGGACTCGGTCCAGGGTCTCCTGTCACCGGGGGAACTCGATCCGGGGTCTGAGCCTTGTCACCGGGGGGACTCTTCCAGNCTCCCCCGGCTGCCCCCGCTCCGGGAAGGTCCCGCACCGCCCGCGGGGTCTCGCTGGGGCTGCACCCGCCGCCCCTCCCTCTCCCTGCCTCCCGCCGCTCACCGCCGGCCCCGCCGCCCGTTCGAGC
>VYXC01012207.1:227056-245825 GCA_013397175.1 Platysteira castanea | reverse complement strand
CCAGGGAGAGGAAAAACAATTCAAGTTAAGGACAACACTCAGTGCAGGAACAAACATGTATAAACTGGTCCTGAAAAGATTTTGGTTGGAGAGGAGGAAGACTCGTTGTCGTCAGAGCAGCGGGGTTCTGGAAGAGCTTTTCATTTTGTATAATAGCAGTGAAAAGCAAACTGCTCATAAACTGGGGTTTGATCAGTGTCTGGAAGAGATAATCGTGTAGTTACTTATGATAGATGGGGCTTGGACTTGGGAACTCTGTTTCTGTGTTACTGTTGCATTATATGAAATACCCAGTTTTTGCTGTAGGAGCTGCCGCTGCTTAAATGACAAAGCACAGGGTGGGAGGGTGGGAAGGAAGCTATTTCCTTAAAAATCTGCATATTTAACTATCTGATTCTGCATGGTTGAGCCTGAGGTGATGGTGAATAACTTTCCTACTTTGTTAGCAGGGGGGTTGGTTTTTTTAATAAGTATACTTAAAAAAGAAAAAAAGTCTGCTGATTTTTCTTGCAATGTGAAGCATTCGGTTGAATGGCTTCCTGCCAAATTCCATGTACAGGAAAACCATGCATGGATAATGCTCCTAAAAGCATTACTTACATTACATGGATAGGCAGATCTGCTGCTGAGTTGTTGGTGGAATCCCACTGAGACTCAGTGGATGTGGGTTCAGGCAGGAAACTCGAGGCTGGCCTCGGGGTGCAGCTCCAGGAGGTGCAGCAGTGACCTGCAGTTCTGTTCCCTGGATGTGCTTTATCTCCTCTCCCAAGCTGGGCCAGGAACTCCTCTGCCAAAAGAAAGTGAGATGGTGTAATTGTAACTCCATCAACCACATTGTTTCCTCTCCTTTGATCACAGGGAGCCTTTGTATCCTCTCAAAATGCTTTTGAAACTGAGCCCCAAGCCTGCAGAATTACAAATGTGTTTAATTTCATGCATGTGAAGGATCCTATCAAAAAATCAGCAATGGCCTCTGGGTGAGGTTATCACAGAATGGTTGAGGTTGGAAGGGAGCTCTGGAGATGATCTAGTCCAACACCCCTGCTCCAGTATAGGATCACATCCAGGTGGGTTTTGAACACCTCCAGAGAAGGAGACTCCACAACCTGTCTGGGCAGTCTGTTCCAGGCCTCCATCACCCACACAGTAAAGAGGTTTTTCCTCATATTCAGATGGAACTCCCTGTGTTTCAGTTTGTGCCTGCTGTTCCTTGTCCTGTCTCAGGGCACCGCTAGAAAGAGTCTGTTCCCATCCTCCTGACACCTGCCCTTAAGGTATTTGTGTGGATTGACTGGTTCTCCTCTCAGCTGCCTCTTCTCCAGAGCTGAGGCCCAGCTCCCTCAGCCTTTCCTCGCAGGAGAGATGCTCCAGTCCCCTCACCACCTTCACAGCCCCTCCACTGGGCCCACTCCAGTAATTCCTTGTATTTCTCGTACTAAGCAGCCCAGAACCAGACACAGCAGTCCCAACTGAGCCCTCAGCAGGGCTGAGGAGAGGGGCAGGATCACCTCCCTCGACCTGCTGGCCACACTTTCCCTCCTAAGCCCAGGATACCATCGGCCTTCTTGGCCACAAGGACACGGTGCTGGCTCACCCCAGATCCTTCTCTGCAGCACTGCTTTCCCGCAGGTCAGCCCCCAGCCGGGACTGGTGCATGGGGTTATTCTTCCCCAGGATAGGGGGACCCTGCTTGAACTTCCTGAGGTTCCTCCCTGCTCATCTCTCCAGCCTGTCTGGGCCTGGCGGAGTGTCAGCACAGCCTGTTGGTGTGTCAGCCACTCCTCCCAGTTTTGTATCACCAGCAAAGCTGCTGAGGGTACACTCTATCCCTTCATCCAGCATGGGGAATAAGCTGAACAAGACAGGACCCATCACTGATCCCTTGGGAATCTCTGTGCAGGCAAGGAGCAGTAGAGCACAGTGCTGTAGAGTCTTGCTCCAAGACTGTAGACTCAGACTAAGCAATGCTCCTATTTGAATCTTTTAATTTTACCTTGTACAGAATGCTATGGATTTGTGGACATCAAATCCATCCTGCAAGGTGGCTGCTCAGGAGTTACCAAGGAAGCTTTGCCATGCAACTCCACCAAGGACCTGCCACCCTGCCCTTACCCCCAACCTGAGCAGATAAAACCCTTTCCACTGAGCTCCTGCCACTGTGATGATGTAAACAGATTTCCAGGGACATCTGCCTAGAGACCAGCCTGTTTGTTTTCACTGGGTTTTAAATAGGTTTGGAACCAAAGTCTCCAGGGAGAAAATGCTAACACATCAATCCATGGCATCGCACATGGATGAACGCGCTCCGGGACGCATTCTCAGCTGCTATAAATCAGCGTGGCTTTATTGATACACTTACAGTGGCTTATCCCAGCTGAGATCCTCCCGCCTCCATATCTAAATGGAATTGTGGGACTGATGTCAGAAAATGGCCCTGTTTTTTTCTGTAATTTTTATCTTGTGCTGCTTCCATTCACTGCCTTTTGCATAAACTGACTTTTATCAAGGACAGCTTTATACTGATAAGTCTATTTTTCGTCCTATCACTGCCATTTTTCAGATGCAACATAGGGTTCATCATTGCTCTGCTCTTGTCCACTGTGCCCATCATGGTGAGATGGTGGGCTGGGATTTGGGCAGCTGCAGTACGAAGGAAGAGCATCTGGTTCAAGATCTGGAGTGACATCAGAGATATTTGCAGTGTGCTTAATTAAAATTCTCCTTCAGAAACTCCTAATTAGGACGAAAAGCTCATAATTTTAGATAGGGATTAGCATTATTTTTATGGCAGGACCATAAAAATTAGATTTTGACCAAAGGTTGTACTTCAGAAGTTAGTGAAGGCCAGTGTCATTTTCAAAATCAGCAAAGATTTTGTCCCTTCAAAATGAACAGCCAGGAGAGAACCCTTTTTGGGGTATCGTTCCCCAACACCCTGCGTTTCAGTGTCATTCTGCATGCAGCCTACATTGTTTTGACATGAGTTGATGCATCACTTACCCCAAAAACATCTTGAGCACTCCAAATTTAGGAGACCTATATAATACAGCAGTTGGGGGAAGAAGGTGTGGCACATAAAAATAGTGCCTTTGGACTGTGGGGCAGTTAGTTGCATTAGTTTAGAGAAATCATATGTGGAAAGTATTGATAAATGGGGTTTTGTGGAAGTTCCCACTATTTTTTCTTGGTTTGTTTGTCCACCTGTGTGACATTTGTCCCTAACAACACTGACTTGTGTTACACATGCAGTCCGTGGAAGATCCATGGCATGACCTGTACATGTTTTAGGAAACGGAAGAACTCAGAAGGTCTATTTTATTTAAATCCATTTACCTTTTTTCTCTTCTTTTCCTCTCTATTTTAAATAAAACTGATAGAACTGGTTTTACAATATGCCAAGAACTCTCATCCCAAAGTTTTCCTCCCACCGCTGTCATTAACAGTCCTACCAGTGCTGCTCATTCCAACACCACTTCAGAACACCTTGACCCAAAGATAACTAAGCCTTGAATTCAGGTTTGAAACACTCTTAAAAATTAGCCTCAAAACCAGGGTAAGAACTTCCATTTTCTGGAATCACAGAATCCCAGAATGGTTTGGGTTGGAAGGGACCTTCCAGATCATCCAGTTTCCACCCCCTGCCATGGGCAGGGACACTTTCCACTAGCCCAGGTTGCTCCAAGCCCCATCCAACCTGGCCTTGAACACTTCCCAAGATGGGGAGTCCATGGCTTCTCTTCTCAGCTCAAATTCTGCCAAGACAGAAATCCCACATTCTTCAGGATGAAGATTTAAAGTGGAGCCAGGAAAGGTGCAGAGATGAAAGGTGCCAAAACCCACGTGTTCAAGACTATGCAGCAGGCCAGTGGTTGAGCAAGGTCATAATCCAGACATGACCCTGGCCACAGCTCCCCTGTTTTGGGGCACCCAACCAGCTTTGCATCAGGAATTGTGTCTGCAAGATGTGCTTTGAATTGTCTTGAAGGTTTTCCCATAGCAGGAGAGTGGAAACAGAGTGTATTGAATTGGTGTGAACAGCTTCTGGGAAAAAAAAGATCTGATTTTCATAAATTATTTTGATATAAGGGGGGAAAAAATGGTCAGGCTCTTGATGCACGCTGGGCAAACAACATATACATGCTATTTTTACAGGACGGTTTAGAAAAAAATTAAACACTCCTTCCATTAATTGTGTCCTCTGCAGTTTGCTTTTGCCTGGAATGACTTTTTGCAGCTCTGTAACAATGTCACTCACTGGCCCGGGGCCGTCGATACAGAGCGACTTCAGCTCCAGCAGGATCATTGATGGGCTTGGGGTAGTTTGTGTGTCTGATAATTGGGAATACACATTTCTTCTCGATTTTCCTATTCTCAGCATTTGTCTTGATGAAATCCTGGGTGTATTGGATATGTGTATCTATAGCAGCACATCCAACTTTAAAAAAAACCCAAACCCAACAAATTATCATGATTTAAATGCTTTCCTTTTCAAGATGCTGGTGGGCTTCCAATATAAAGAAGAAATCCTTGTATGATGCAGTCATACAGGGCCTTACTATAAAATTGACATGCTCTTAAATAATTAAAAACGGGGATACTCTAATTTTGAAAAAGGATGCTGGAGGAAGGAGGTTAAAGGAAGCTTTTAGTCAGATCCAAGGTTAGATTTATTGATCTAGTGATCAATCCCTTTCTCTTTCCTGAATTTAAAGCTAATGGGAGACTGTGGTCAGAGATGAGTGGCTTTTAGTTAAGGTTTTTGACTCTTATAAATAATACAACAAATGTCCTAGTAAGTAATAAGAAATAAGATACTCCCTCATTCTTTTTAAATAGAACAAATGTGGCAAACAAGACTCAGCTGTAATTTTTGAAGTCATTTATTAGACAAATTGGTCTTCTCTACTTCTTTTACAAGAGAGACATAAACCATTATATTATTTATTCATGAATCATAGCCATTAAGATGATAAATCAAATTATCAGCTTCCTGTCTCTCTTCAGTTTTAATCATTTTTTATAGTTCATGCACTATAAAGACAGCTTCCTTCCTATGAAACAAGAGACCTTCAGAGACCTTTTTATTGTAAACGTACATTTCCTTCCCATTTTTAAGTATATCCTAGTGATTTTCCCTGTCAATTTTATCTGCAATAAAAATCCGATAAGGAACTTGTTCATTGATTCAATATAGCAAAGTTAGCTATGAAGTAAGTGATTTTGGTTAACCTCTGAAACAACGGAGCACTGGAAAATGCAGTTAGAGGACTTTTTTCTGCCACCCCTAAATGTGCATGGTGGCATCATATATTTAATAGAGAGAAATATTTAATAGAGAGAAATCTTGACACAAGCTCACCTACTGATAGTCAGACCCTTCGCAAAGGGTTTGATGTGAGCTCTGCAGTAGTATCACTTTTAAAATGCATTTAAGCTGCTTTTTTCTGCTCTATTCACACAGCCAGCACGTCTTCGCCTCTGCCCATGAGGTGGGAGAGCTGAGGCTGCTGTGTGTGAGCTGAGATGGTTTCACACATCCTCTCTTCCCTCGCCTTCCGCCTGCGTCTGTCTGGCCCGGCATCTCCACGAGCCGCACGTGCTGCGGTGTGGGTGGAGAAGTGTCCATTCAGAAGGAAATGCACATTGATTTCCATCCCCAGCAGCGGCAGCCAGCTGGTTTTAAACTTGATCCTCCTTGTTAAAGGATACTCCTTGCTCAGGAAGCACCGATGAGGTCAGAGGTGCCGAGGGTGGAAGAGGAGCCTCTGCATCACTACAAATACTCACCCGTGCTACAATGTAAAAATCAATACTTGTTTACTCAACGCTATGAATAATAGAGTTTTGAACGTAAATATATAATTTATGCATCTAAAATCTATAGCGTGAGGCTGACGGGAGGTGCAATAACTTCCCTATATCCCTTTTAAAAATCCCCTGGGTGTCTGGGTGATGCGTTATCTGGACAAAACACATCCTCAGCCCAGCCTCCCCACAGGCAGGGCATTGCAAACATCTTCCGGTGGGAATCCTGTAGGAATGACTGCCAAGTGCCCCATGGACGGCCTTGTGTGGATATTCCAGATATTTTATTGCTGGGGAGAATCCCTTGAACAGTGTGGGTTTGGGAGCAGTCTGAGGGATGCCTGCATCAAGCACAGCTCCCGTGGTTGCCACAAGAAGTTCAGAGGGCTGGAGCAGCTCCCCTGTGAGGACAGGCTGAAAGAACTGGAATTGCTCAGCTTGGAAAAGAGAAGGCTTCAGGCTGACCTAATTGTGGCCTTCCAGTACTTGAAGGGAGCCTACAAGAAACATGGAGAGGGACTTCTTACAGGAGCATGGAGTGACAGAACAAGGGGGAATGGATTCAGACTGACAGAGAGTAGGTTTAGATGAGGTATTAGGATAAAACTCTTCCCTGTGAGGGTGGGGAGGCCCTGGCACAGGGTGGCCAGAGAAGCTGTGGCTGCCCCAGCCCTGGAAGTGTTCAAGGCTAGGTTGGACAGGGCTTGGAGCAACCTGGGATAGTGGAAGGTGTCTCTGCTCACGGCAGGGGGTGGAACGTTATGATCTTAAAGGTCCCTTCCAGCCTCAACCATTCCATGATTCTGTGAGGAACATTCCCACAATATAATTGCCATTATTTCCAAGGAAGGATGTCTGGCCTGAGGAGAAGGCCAAAGCCAGAGTCCCCCTGCTAAAGCTGGTCCTTGGGAATATGGATCCCTTTTCCCTGTCCTCTTGTTATTCCTGTGACTTTGCATATTGAAATGATGCAGCAGAAAAAACACTGGGCCCATGTTACATCCTATAATCAAACATAGCTGGGAAGTGCCAACTTAAAGCTTTGAATCCAAATTCAGGGTGGGAGACCCTTTGGCTATCTAGGAGCTCTTCCATCTTATTTTCCTTTTTTTTATTTTTAATTCTTTGGAGGGAAAAAGTTTTAGTTATTTCTTAAGTCTGATGTTGAGCCACTAGCTCAGAGCATCTCTAGAGTTCGTCTCAGCTGAACAGGTTCATTGCCAGACCTTTTGTTTTTAATGTGTGTCAATTGGCCTGAACCACAGTCCATGGCTTGTGCTAACGTGGGTTTTTTTTGTTCAGGAAAAGGCTGGGTTTGTCCTGCCTAGCAGTTACATTATTGTATTTCTAGGTCAGGTTTTTATGCGTAGCCAAATGAAGTTTCAAATTGGACAAAACACCTAGTAAGGGTCTTCATGCTTGATGCTGTTATGATTAAAAAGTTGTCTGATCAAATTTTGTTTCCAATTAAAAAAAAATTGGATTAGTTTTCAGACTGAGACCTTCACTGTTATTTTTAGTGTACAACTAATGAACCCCTGAAAATAGAGTGTATAATGAAAATACGGTGATTGGTTCTGCTGGGATGGTTGAGAAACTACATTAGCAGATCAGAAAGGGTAATAAATCTTCCGTCACAACCTTCCTCATTAAACTAGATAATTTAAAATTGCCTCTGGTGTATTAAACAGTTCATTATTTTGAGGGGAGCAACACACAAGACAAAAGAGTTGTGTTCTTCTAATTGATATCCAAAGCCTGGAAAAGAAAAAAAAATTAAGCAAATTTAGTCAAGAATAATCAATCTGAGCACTGGCTGTGTTGTTTGGAGCCACCCAAAACTTCTCATCCTCTGACTCAGGGGAAGGAGGAAAGGTCTCTATGAACACCGGGACAGTGAAAAGGGAGTAGGTCTATTACATATTACATTTGCACAGTTGCAAAATTAGGTAATTTCTAGTTTGTGGATACTTTTTGGACGGTTTTAGCATATTAGAAATTAATAACCCACACACCCCCAAACATAATTTCTTTATCAGCATTGTAGTATTATTCCAGAAGTCTTTTATGCAACAAATATACAAAAGGTGCTGTCAGCCTGAGGGAAGGGTGTCTGCAGGAGCAGGAAGGATAACCAGACTGGGACAAAGAGGGGCAAGAGAGGGGAACTGGGGTAACAGCTGAAGCAAGGAAAAAAGGCAGTGCTGGGGTGCAAGAGAGCCTGTTCTCTGTAGGGCTGGCTGTGACCTCGCAGCAGTGGGAATGGGAACCTCCACCCTGGTGGTTTTTTGACATCTTTAACCTGGCAAGCTGGAAGCTGAGGACAAGCTGAAGGCTGTTCTTGTCCCTCTCTTTACAGCAGAGCCTCTGGCATCAGACTGGGAGCTGCCTGAGATGTCGCTGCCGCCAAGGTACCGCAGGGTTGGCCACAGGGACATCCTGTCATTTTTACACTCCTGTCATTTTTATACTTTCCGAGACAAATTATATCCCAGTGTGATGCTGCTGGCTCTGGTATCCTTGTAGACCAGGAATCTTGGTCCTGTGCCCGAGGAGAGGGTACACGTGAAGGGGAAATAGGAGAATATTTTATTGGGGAAGATATGGCCGAGGTGGACACTGAGTGGGAGGGTGCGAGTTGGAGCACTCAGCCAGATGAGGCACTTTGTTGTCTCACGAGGAACACACACATTTATTAAGGTAAGATTTTTAAAAGTTCCCTGTTTGAGCAAAAGCCTCTTCCCAAGTCTTCCCCTCTTCTGAAGGAGTTTAAGAAAAAAAATCAGCTCTCCTCCCCTTGCCAGCTTTCCTCATATATGAGCAATGCCTGGTTTCTGCTGGATATTCCCTCCTGACAGGATCTTCTGCTACCACAGGTATGATCTGTTGGTACAAATTACCTGAGTGGGCGGCAGATTCTTGGCTAGACAAAAGGCCAGCCAAGGAATAAAAGGATCCTTTCTTTCACAAGGAGCTGGGAGGATGCACGGAATACTTTGATATTGTGCTTCATACAATAGCAAAGGCATAAGGAAATAATCCCTTGCCTTATCTGATGCGTTCCTTTTATTGATTCCAGACAGGCAGGATTATCACGGGATAAAGGAATGGGAGGAAGAAGAAGGAATGAGGAGGTAGGGAAACTGAGGAACCGGAGTCACCTCTTTCCAAGGGCTTCCCAAGCTATGAGTTGTGTCTCTGCTCTGTAATCTTCTCTCCTCCTTCCCCCGGCCTGTACTCCTAATTATTTTGATACTCACACACTGTCATCAAATGCAACTCCCAAAAGCACACTTTGGAACTTTGTTTGCCAAGTGTTTGGCCACGTTAGGGTGGAAATTATTCCAGATAAATTCATTCAGCACTTTATGAGCTAAAAATGGCACATTTGTTAGCACACAAATAACATATGGCATTAGCAAATGAAATTTAATACTGTAACAGCTGAAATCACAAGTGGGGCTTATCCACCTTAACCTGAAATGCTCAGTGGGAGGGAGTAAAGCAAAAAAAAGCTATGTACACTTCCCTGCATCGCCTGCTGGCTGAAGCGCTGTCATGAGCATCCAAAATTCCTTCTTGTTCTCTAATACAAGAGTTACTTGGTTTTCTCTAAAAGCAGAACACGTGCATGGCCACGCCACGCTGGTCCAGAAGTCCATATGGACAAGTTCTCTGTATCCCACAGTGGCCACAAATGAAGGCTCAAGGAAGAGGAGCCCAGGCAGTGCCCAGCCCAATTTATCAATGTGTGCTTTACTCATCTCAAAATAAAAATAAGCATTATTGTTTGAAGTTGTTTTTGAATAAAACACTGAATTCTTGCACTGGAGAACACTCTCAGGCATGTGGTGGGATTCTTTGGGCTGTCCTGTGCAGGGCCAGGAGTTGGACTCGATGATCCTTGTGTGTCCCTTCCAGCTCCGGATATTCTGTGATTCTGTGATTCTCGATTTATGGGCTAAATGTTATAATGTGTCTGAATTTCTGTCAGTAAGAGAGACTCATTGCAAACAACTGACTGCAAATCAGTGAGTGAATGAGAGTGGATCTCCACAAAAGTGCACTTAATTCATTTGCTAATTACAGCTCGTTTTCAATTATGAAAATACATTTCAGCACACATGTCATATATACATTACATAAAAGGAATGTAATTTCTAGCAGTAGCAGACCTAACCTCAGAGAATTCTTTGCCGAGAGAAAGGAAAGAGTGCTTTCATTTTTCACTGCACTTTGGCATAATGGTTTTGCTGGAGTCTCATCCTGCACTCCCTTGCTCCTACCTACGTGTTCTTCGGAACCAATGTGTGTGATTAGGAGCTATTCAGAAATTTAAAGAGCACTGCACTGGTTGTTTTTACCTCCTGTTACTTCATTAAACCCGCAGTTCAAGCTGGGGGAAGGCCTCCTGTTTGGGGAGTTGGTCCTCTCTGCTATTTTGGCAGCATATCTTGTTGTTTTCCCAGAATGTGTTTAGCTAGAGTAGCGCCGAGGGAAGGAGTGTGACACGGTCCCGAACAAGACTGGTTTTCTCAGGTCACCAGCCGGCCTGGGCGCTGTGACAGCGGCCTGGAATATCACCGAGGAAGTGTTATTCATGTTATTTGTGTTGCAATAGGCGCTCGGTGCTGCCGACCTCGAAACCAAACCAAGCTGATGCTCCACGTCCCGAAGAAATTCGGAATGGGAAACAATAGATGGCTCCAGGAGCAGTGGTGGAGGCGGGCGGGCTCTGCAGCAGTGCATTAACCAAGGCCGGGGCTGCAGTCATGGGATGGGGAATCAAAGGACGGGGATTTCCCAGAGGAGGAAGAGGAGGAAAACGAGCTCCTGCCAAGCGGAGCAAAGGCAGCGAGGGATCTGGGAAAGCAGGCAGCGGGGAGCGGAGTCTGCCGGAGGCACTTTTTAAGTGCCCGTTCTGCTAAACTGCCTCCAGCACAGCCCTGGGGAGCACGAAAATAACGAGGCAATTATGTCCTCAGATCCCCGCGATGCTGTTAGAGCTGAGACCGGGATGTTTTGCCGTGCACTTTATCACAACAGTCAGCCCCTTTGCTTTCTAAACGGCTGTAGAGAGGAGTATTCCTGCTAATTAATTAGGATGCCTTCGCCCCCGAGGGTGGGCAAAGAGCTTACGGTGGGGATTTGGAATCTGTTTCTTCAGACAATATTGCAAACATTCACAGGAGGAGGAGTGCTGGCCCCAGGCAGGGAGAGCTGAGGTAAGGTATGATGCTCACTCACAGCCTGGAGCTGTAAGACTCTGCTCTGGCGGGGGAAGGACTCGGGATGAATTCTAGATGTAGGATTTCCATGCAAAAAAAATATCCAGTGCTGGATTGACGTAATTTTGCCCTGCTTCAACAAGAACTCCCCACAAAGACAAACCTGCCACTCAAACTCAGCAGGGCTGAGACTCTCTCCTCTCAAACCTCATCCAAACAGCCCTGAAATCAGTGAGGAAGCCTGGAAATGAACTTTGGATCAGGCTCATTCCAAACCTTCCGTTATCTCACTTGCAATTTATCACTGAAATGGCTGTAACTCTCCCCAGGGAGAATTTCTAGTATTTAAACAGCTACTACCCTGCATAATTTCTTCCTGTTTTCATAAAAGAAAGAGGAACTGAGAGCATTATGCTAAATGCCTCAAGAGTCCAAAGAATAGAGGTTTTCATGGAATTTTCTGAATTTATGGTATTGTGAGAGATGTGGCTGGAAACAACCCCAAGGTTAAAAAGTTCAAATTACTGTTTTCTTTTCTTTTTTNTTTTTTTTTTTTTTTTGTTTGTTTTTTTTTTTTTTTTTTTTTTTTTTTTTTTTTATGACTCTGGAAACGATATTGACTTCAGTTAATTCCAGCTCTATTTGCACTTTAAAGGATCTCTGTCAGGCAGATATTAAAAATATATATAAGTCTCATTTATTTATAGGACTCCTTCATAGTTGGGTGACTATTGACTTGACAAATCCATTTGACCTAAAATATGACTAAGAAGTGTATTTGCGGTTTGTTTATTAGTTGAGAAGTCCTTCCCGGGCTAATCTGTTTTCTGGCTGTACTCTTCCAGCGGGCTGATGGAAAAATAAGATCCAAAGAAGGAAGCGGATTCTTAACAGTGGTCATGAAAACTGCTTTATTCTCAGGGCATTTTTGCATGGCATTAGCAACTAAAAGGCACCACTTCAGCCCGGCACTTAAGCTATTTGCTTAATCAGGGCCTGAAAGCTGAGGAGAAGGAGGAGGAGGAGGAACAGCATGGGTGTAATTCCCACAGAATTTCTTGGAGCATTAAATGGCAATTAGCTGATGGGACAAGATTTAACTGTTTGAAGTTGCAGTGAGTGAAATTCGGGGTTTTTTGATGGGGTAGCCCAAAACTGACAAGGGAATTGCAGCCATCAAATCCTGGCCCGGCGCAGGGAGGGTAGAGGTAAAATACAAAACTCAGCCCTGGAATAGAATAAACCCCCTTAGCTGCACCAGGCACTTGGTAAATGCCCACCCCAGTTCAGCGAAGAAATGCTGAGGGAAAGTTCTCCCTCTTAGGAAAGAGATTCCTAAAACAACTGAAATTAACAGAAGAACATCAGGAAAGCGGAAAATGCAGCTCAGCCCATGCTGCCACACCCCGCTGGATCAGCTCTGGATGTAACACTTTGCACAGAGTGTTTTTTACTCAATACTCTTGTCGATAATTCATCACATGCCCTTCAGTAGCACCTTTGTCACATCAATGACTTAGAGATCTTTCACGAGCTCATACGATCCTTCCGTGCCTCATTCCCTGCATTACTACAAGCCATTTGCCTGTAAATGTGTTTTTGGCACCCATCAGTGGAACATTGACCTTGCCAGTATGGCCACACCATCAATACACATCTGAACCAGAAACACGAACAACTTGGTATCGAGCATTTAATTTCATGTTTAAAATCCTAGAATCGTTTAGGTTAGAAAAGAGCTCTGAGATCATTGAGTCCAACTGTTACCCCAGCAGTACCGTATTCACCACTAACCCATGTCCCCAAGGCTCGTGTCAGTGGCTGTGCAAAACCAGAGACCTCAAAGGCCCTCAGAGGGTTGCAGAGAAAAGTGCCCAAGTATGGAAGCGCCTCCCAGTGAACAAATGGATCCCAACATGGGAAGATAAAAACGAGGCACGAAGATACAGCCACAAATGGAGTCACGGGGAAGTGATGAAAAAAGGAGTGATTGAGATTTTAGCCATCCAGGCACATCCTTCCTGCTGGGACCTGCTCACAGGACAGCAGAGATCACCAGCAGGCATCCCGTGGTACGAATGGCACTGTCACACAGCCCTGCTTTGGGTGGGTCTCCCACGGCTGCTGCTGCAGATGTAACCCCAGAGTGCCGACTGCCAGGGGCCTGGAGGCTTGGCAAGGGGAGGATCATTCCACATTCCTTGTCCTTCTCCTTTTCCTGAGGACCTGGTGTTGCCCACAGTCATGAGGCCAGCTGGACCTTTGGGCCGTCCCACTGTGACTATTCTAAAATCACTCCCCCAGGGATGTGTGAATGTGCCTTCGTGTTTATATCTGTCAGAGCATCTGGGCCGTGGGTAAAATCAGCTCTGCCCTCACTGCCAGGGCAAAACCTCCACAGCCAGTTACTCCTCACCTCCTCCTCCTCCTCCCTCTCCAAAAAAAAAAAAAAGAGCTTCGTTTACAATTGCAACATCAGAGTGAAATAAAATAAGGGATCCTTTTATCTGCTTTTCAAGCTTTTGGATAAAGAAATTTTCCAGCTTTTTCTCCACACCACTGAGCACTTGAAAGCATGATACTTCAGAGAACGAGGGGTCATAATTCTATATTATCATCTGCTGGTTGGAGCCATGGCTGTCAGCCAGGCAGCAAATGTCACACAGCTCATTGAGAGGCTGCGAGGATTGCAACACCATGCTGGGAGCCACGCTCTAGGATTGGGCACGTGGAGCAAAGGGGAAGGGTAGGAAGAGATGAGAAGGAGGAATCAGAAGGAATTCTGGACATCACAAGGAATTTCTTCATAGAAAGGGTGGTTAAACACTGGAAAAGGCTGTCCAGGGAAGTGGTAGAGTCATTGTCCCTTGAGGTGTTCAGAGAATGACTGGACATGGCACTCAGTGCTCTGGTCTCATTGACAAGGTGGTGACAGCCATAGGTTGGATTCAATGATCCTGGAGGTCTTTTCTGACCTAGATGATTCTGTGATTCCATGACAGAGAGTAGTGACAAAAGTTTGGATCACTCCAGGAAACTGTGGTTCTCAGTTTGGGGATGAGGAGAAGGTGAGCACCTCTCTGAGAGGACAGATGATGAGGTGGGTTCCATTGCTGTCACCCACAGAGGAATTTCCTACTTTTTATTCACTAAAGAAGAAACAAAAGTGAAGAGAGCTCTGTTTTCTGCTGCCAGACATAATCACTAGCTCCAAAACCTGAAAACAAACTCACACAGTAACTTGACACATGATCAAGGCTTTACATATCCACCACTGTGGGAAGAAAATGTACCCAAAAAATTCACTCCTTGTCACAGAAAGCTCATGTGTTAGTACCAAAGTGACTGTCGGAGTGTCTTTAATGACAGTTCACCTGCTCATAATTTCACAACAAGCAGACAGCTACGCTTCCTTTCCAGTTCAATCCAGTTTATCTCCTCTCCTCAATAGGGTGAATTTGCCATCCCGATGCACTTTGAACCAGTTTTATGATTTTATCTTCATGGCAACAAGCCTCTGCTTTGAAGAAGAGCACTTATTAACTAGAGACAGCGTCGTTTTCAAAGTGATTTATTTTATGAGAGTTTTGAAATAAATGATCAGTCAGTGATTGGCCATAGGGGGAAAGCATATAAAAGCTTACCACATGCATTGAACATACCATCTGGTATCCTTTAAAATCTAGCTTCAGGGTGGCTCAGCTAATTCTTCAGAGTGCTTGATGTTCACAGAGCACACTGAGGCATGAATAGAAAAGCGAGTGACATCGCCCTGTAAGGATCAACACTGGAACTGAAGATTAATATCTCATATCTCACTGTTCCGGCCCATCAGCAAGAGACTGGCATTTCCTTAATGAAAGCTGACGTTACATTCCAGAGTTCTAAACTTGTTAAAAAAAACCTTTTATTTTCGGGTTGGATAGCAAAGTGATGCCTCCACTGTGTGTTGTTCCTCCTGACTGGCTGATGTAAAAGGGAGGTACAACAAAGATATTGTTATTGTTCCTTTGAATTTACTGTTCACGGCATGAACAGCCCTCCGGGTGTGATAAAGTTCCCTGCCTCTGATGCCTGTCACAACTCGAGATCTGCGTTATTGTCACTGAAAAGTACTGAATCGGACAATTTAAGTATTGTCTGTTGGTCTTTTACCCCAAAACAAAGGCTGAGGCAGGCAATTATGCCCAATTTTGTCACTGAAAGACAAGAGAGATGCTGAAACCGAAGGGAGTTCAGCAGGGGCCACTGGCACAGTTGGGGGCCAGAGCATGAAGAAAGGCTGTGGAAATTGTATTTTTGAGCGGGGAGAGAGGGTAGGAAGGACCTCCCGGCAGCCTCCAGCCATCCAGGCGGGTGGTACTGAGTGGGCAGAGGTACGTGGCAGGAGGACAAGCCACAAGCACAGCAAGGGAAAGTCTGACGGGATGCGGGGAATAATGGCAGCACTCACAGGGGCTGTATTTAGGGATGGAACATCCAGAGAGGTTGAGCAACCTCCGACTTTGGAGACGCTCAGACCTCATGCAGACAAGGTTCACAGCTATCCCTGTTTTGAGACAGAGGTTAGACCAGAGCTTCCTTCCAACCCAAATATTTACATGAAGCTGAGCTAAAAACAGAGGGGCCGATACTTGTAGCACACAGGCAGCAGCACAGGCTCTGCAATGCAGGCCTGCAATAAAGAACTGCCCTCACATTACTACACCAAACAGCTTTTCTGAATAATTTAAATTTGCAATTTCATCCCAACGTTTCCTTCATTACATAATTCACTGTGCACAGTAACATCTTCTAATAGGATGTGGCCAGGCCTCAGTGTTAGACCCTCCCAAGACCTATTTCTGGCACTAAGATGAATCAATTGAATGTAAATTCCACGCTGCCCAAAGAAGCTGTGGCTGCCTCATTCCTGGAAGTGTCCAAGGCCAGGTTGGATGGGGCTTGGAGCACCCTGGTCTAGTGGAAAGTGTCCCTGTCCATGGCAGGGGGTTTGAATAAGATGGTCTTTAAGGTCCCTTCCAATCCAAACCATTCTGGGATTCTTTTTACAGCCTTCAGCATATACATACACACAGCTGAAGAGCTGCATTTGCCCAAAGGAGGGGCAAAAATTCAAAACTTCACCATCCTTTTCTGCTTCTACATATTGTGTGAACCTAATGTGGAGCCTGGCGAGGTTGGCTGATGAGATTATTGATTAAAAGTGCTACTGCAGTCCCAGTCTGATATTCAAAGTGAGACATCACCACTGTTGTCGGCTGCATGTTTGCTCATTAATTAAGGTTTCTAACTGCCAGATTGCTCAGGAAGAAACATCAAGCTCTGGGGACTCCTGCTGTCACCGCTGGCAGCCCAGGACACGGCAGCAGCCGCCCACGGCACTGCCCTTTCAAGCGTGGAAAAGCAAAGGTGCCCTGAACACAGCTGGGAGGAGGATTGATTTCATTCTTATTTGCTCATTTCTCCCAACGAGGCCACGCTGCAAGGGCTGTTCCTACAGGAACTCCCAGTGAACGTTAGACTCAGAAAGGCAATTGTGAAAGAGCTGTGAAATCAGCCTAAATTTTCCGTGGCTCTTATTTAAATTCAGAGGGCAGGTTGTCATGTCCTTATGGGGTGGGGTCTATAGCAAATGTCCATTTAATTTTGGTAGCAATTATTTATGAAAATTAGTCAGTAAAAATATTGCAGTTTCATGCCTGTTACAGCTACCATAGAATTCCAGAATGGTTTGGGTAGGAAGGGACATTAAAGACCACCCAGTTCCCACCCCCTGCCATGGGCAGGGACACCTCCCACTATCCCAGGTTGCTCCAAGCCCCGTCCAGCCTGGCCTTGGACACTTCCAGGGACGGGGCAGCCACAGCTTCTCTGGGAAACCCGTGCCAGGGCCTCATCACCCTCACAGAGAAAAATTTCTTCCCAATATCCCATCTATCCCTGCCCTCTGGCAGTGGGAAGCCATCCCCCCTTGTCCTGTCCCTCCACCCCTTGTCCCAAGTCCCTCTCCAGCTCTCCTGGAGCCCCTTTAGGCAGTGGAAGGAGCTCTGAGGTGTCCCTGGAGCCTCCTTTTCTCCAGGTGAACACCCCCAGCTCTCCCAGCCTGGCTCCAGCCCTTGGAGCATCTCCATGATGTCCACTGGGCTTGCTCCAGTAGCTCCACCACCACCTTCTTCATCCACCTGTGATTTTGGGGGCCCCTGAGCTGGACACGACACTCCGGTGGGGTCTCAGGAAAGCAGAGCAGAGGCGCAGATTCCCCCTCCTCACTGCTGCTCACGCTCCTGGGAACACAGCCCAGGACACCGGCAGTTTCTGGGCTGCCAGCACCCAGCTCCTGCTCCTGCTGCTGCTTTTTCCCCCGTTACTTCAGAAATGGCCGAATAATGACCTTGAAAAGCACAAATAGATGCTCACTCCCAAGGGAAGGGCGCCAGCGGCCGGGTCGGCATGTGCTGGGCATCGCCTGTGCCCACGTTTCTGCTGAGTTTAACGGAATTATCCGGGCATGGAAAGGCTCAGGATTAGTGCCATAGCTGGGAAGGGCAGGGCAGGGAACCGCACGGCGTGTCTGGGCCCTGCCACGGGGGCTGGGGACACAGAGGCACACAGGGAGAGGGCAAAAGGAAAATCCAGATTTCAGCTGCAACTTCAGGTTTGAAATGTGAAAATTGGATGATCTGGGATAACTTAAAATGAAAATTTGGTGGGATTTTGTGCAAGCTGAGGGGAAATCCAGGCCAGTGGTCATGGCCCCAAGGCTGACAGAGCTCAAGGAGAGTTTGGACAAGGCTCTCTGGAATGTGGTGGAATTGTTGGAGCTGTCGGGATTGCCTTCATATGTTACTACTGGGCGAGAAGAAAATCAGAATTGGATTTTCAGCAGTCACATAGATCCAGGAGAATTAGCTGTTTATATGATTATTAATTACACTGTTAAACATGACAGGAGTTGTGCAGCTTCTACTGAAGCATTTGTGCTGGCAGCTGTTGGCTGCAGGTCTAAACAAATCAATGTTCTTGGAGCTTTTACTGGAACCATCTATGGCAATTTAGCTTGTATATAGGAACAATACATTAATTTCTTAGTAGTTCAATTGATACTCTTTTTTACACTACGAATATTTTGACTTTTTTTACCGTTGAAGGGACAGAAACCTAAGCACTTTGCTTTGTTGGTTTCTGCTGCTGGTCTTGAGCTGCACGGGGCAGTTTTTGCTTCACGGACGAGGGGGGCGACAAATCAAGCTACTATTTTTTTTTTCTTTTTAATGGAAGCGGTGAAAATGGTGGTGAAATGCTTTTTAAGAGCAGCTCTCGGAGCCGGAGGGACATCGCCGGGGGAGCTCGGGCCGAGCCCCCTCAGCGGCCGCGCCCGCCCCTCAGGGAAAGCGTCACGTGACCGCGGGGGGGCCGCGCGCCGGGCAGGGGCGGGGCCGCGCTCGCTGTCACGTGACCCAATCAAGCTACTATTTTGATTGCGGGCGGGGCGTGGCCTAATGGTGGGAGGGCGCGGCCTATGACTCGCCGTTTGTGGGCGGGGACACGGGTGGGGCGTGGCCAGGGGTGCGTGTGGTTTGTGACGCGCTTTGTATGCAGGAAAGGGGCGTGGCCAGATCAGAGTGGGCGGTGCCAGTGGACGGCGACCGTAGAGGGGCGTGGCCAAGCGCGCGTCCCTCCGGTGTGCCGGGGTGGGCGTGGCCACCGTGACGCAGTTCCGGTTCCGGTGCCCG
>VYXC01012207.1:172660-226792 GCA_013397175.1 Platysteira castanea | reverse complement strand
GCGGCGGGGCCTGGTGGCTCTGTAGCGGTGGTGGCCGCGCTGTCTTGGCTGGGTTAAATATTTGTTCGGCTTTTTTTGTGCGTTGTGTGATCGTAGTCTATTAATGAGCACATCAATGAACGTGGATTGCATATAAGTGACTTTAAGTTAAAGCTTCCTCTCGGAAGAAGGGCTCAGGAAAGCCAGTTTTTCAGAGTTGATGAGAAGTTGGTTTATCAAATTTTAACGTATTTAAGGTAGCTGACTTACAGGGGAGGGCCAGCACTGTGTGGTATCAGTGCCCCCCGAGCACTGCCCACCTGGCAGGTTTTGTTTCTGGCGGAAAACTTGTTTCCAGGTGAATTCCGTGGAAAACGGTGCTGATCTGATGGTACTCGGCCTTATTGCCAGTGGTGTATAAGAACAAAAGTAGCTGCTTTGCCTTTTTGAAACCAAAATGACACGCCCTGAAACTGCCCTTCCCAGGACCTGTGGAGAGCAGTGGCTGAAGGAAAAAATTGTGGTGAATATCGGGCCAGTCCTGGAAAGCAGTTTGGGTATTCTTGAAGCTGGAGTTCGTCCAAGTGCATTTTAACAGTGCCAGATGAAGAAAGGTGCCAGGTGTGAATCCTGAAAAGCGGTTTTCCTGTGAAAGAGCCTCTGCTAAGGAGCAGAAAGGTGTGTGGGTTTGTGTGTCAGAGGTGAGGTCACGCTGGAATGTGTCACTTGGGTTTGATGTTTTGTTAGGGGGTGACACACCAAAACCCTGCAGTGAAGCTGTTTGATAGTCACTTCTCAGAGTCAGTGTGTTTATTTCACTTAAAACAATTACAATAATTAAGCTGATAATGCCTGAGAGGTGAACAGGGGCTGCCCAGGAAAGCTGTGGCTGCCCCATCCCTAGAAGTGTTCCAGGCCAGGTTGAACAGGGCTTGGAGCAACCTGGGATAGTGGAAGGTGTCCCAGCCCATGGCAGGGGGTGGAAATGGATGAGCTTTAAGGTCCCTTCCAACCCAAGCCATTCTGGGATTCTGTGATGTGAGGCTCTGTAGTTCTCAAGATAATTTAGAGGAAGCTCTGAAAGATCAGATTTAATCATTCCAAGCTGCTGGACGAATACATCTTTTTCAGGATTCCCAGGTGGTGTGGACAGGAGGAATCTTTGGCGGGGAGGGCTCTCTGTTCTGCCCTGACTTTGTGTCACAGCTGGCACACAAACAAGGCACCTCCTTGTGATCCGTGTCTGCCGGGTGTGGGACCATCTGGCTGGGTTTGGGGACCAGATGAAGGGATCAGGTCTGGCCCTGGTGGGGAGGCAGCTGTGAAACTGAATGGCCTGACGAGGGTGAATAGCTGGCACAGATCGCAGATCCTTATGGCTTTGTATGTTACAGGTCTTGGAAACTGCCAGGACCTCTGTTTTGAAGAATTATTTTCTTTTTGGTAGTTGATAATTCATAGTAAACTCCACAATTTGGTTGTTGGTCTTAATGAAGTCTGCCCTGAAAATCTGCAAACTGACTTCTGTCATTTTTTCAGTCATAACACACAGGGAAAGGGGCAGAAATATCCCCAAACCTCTGGTGATGTAGCTGTTGGTTTAGTTTGTCAATTAACTTTATTCTCCCAATGGATAAACATGCAGGGCACACCGAATTATTTTATGGTATGTGAGCACTGGGGAGGCTTTAAAGATGGGGAAAGGGCCAGAGGAGGCCACCAAGATGATCAAAGGGCTGGAGCAGCTCTCCTATGAGGAAAGGCTGAGAGTGTTGGGATGGTTCAGCTTGGAGAAGAAAATGCTTTGGGGTGATCTGATTGTGGCCTTCCCATACCTGAAGAGAGTCTGCAAGAAAGATGGAGAGGGATTGTTTAAAAGAGCCTGGAGTGATAGGACGAGAGGGAATGGCTTCCTGCTGCCAGAGGGCAGAGTTGGATGGGATACTGGGAAAAAATTCTTGGTTGTGAGGGTGGTGAGCCCTGGCAGAGGTTTTCCAGAGAAGCTGTGGCTGCCCCATCCCTGGAAGTGGAGCAGCCTGGCCTAGTGGAGGAAGTTGTCCCTGCCCATGGCAGGGAGTGGAATGAGATGAGCTTTAAGGTCCCTACCAACCCAAACCATTCTGGGATTCTGTAAAGGCCAGCTCTGAAGTGTTGATATTTAATGCCTGAAGCTGCAGAAATTTGCATATTTTAGAAAACATTTAGAAGCTGTCAAAGATTTGGTGTCTCTTCCATTTTCTCCGTGTGCTATGTTGGGTAGTTACACTTATGTGGGCAGAAATCCTGTTGTAGATGAGGTTATGCTGGTAGGAATTAGTCATGTTAGAGTGACAAAGGAACCTCTCTGCCGAGGCAGCCGTGCCACCCAGTGGAAATGCAGCACAGCCTGTTGCATCCTGAAAACCTTTTTCTGTGTTTGAAAGATGATCTTGGAGACAGGAACTAAATCTGGCACGTCAAGTGTTGGAAAAATGTCATACAACTCAAAAAAATAGGAAAGCAGTTGATGCTGAAGTTTTGGGTAAGGAAGAAAAAGCGCTTTGGACAGCTCTTCCTAACAAGAGTCTGTATGGACTGATGGTGGATAAAAGCCAGGAAAGTCAAAAGCATGGGGAAAATTGCTACTACATCCATAGTTTCAGTGAGATGGATGCAGTCCAAGAGGGTTTAGAGCTCAAAAAACCACCGTGGAGCTGGTTTGTTGTGGAAGCTGTTTAGTAGGACGGATTTAGCACAGCACACGTAGCACCACGCTTCAGAAACAGGCGTTTCACAGACCTCTCTGGAAGTCACCAGTTGGTTGTGAACGCTGTTGGAAGAGCTCTCCTGCCGGAGCCGTGTTGGAGTTGTGCTTCCCAGCCTTTCTTTCTTCCCAGTGCAGCATGAGCCCGGCAGCCTCCCTCATCTCACCTACCTGCTGGTAATTTTTGGGAGCAGCTCATGGATATCCAGGAGGCCTGAAGGTTTTGCAGGGTGTGATTTCTGGGCAGGTGCAGTGAAGTCCTTCCTGCCTCTCATGGCTCTTCAGGATAAAGGGTGAGAGGGATTCAGCTCCTGGCAGCCTTTTTTTTGCAGCCGTTGATCGTCTCTCACCATCCCTCGCTTCAGTTTCGTGCTTCTGGCCATTTGTGTGCTCAGAGGTGGCTGAGAGGTGATGCCCTGACCAGCAGAGCTGGAGCTGGCGGGCTCTGGGCTTCTGGAAAGCCTGAGATGTTTCCAGGGGCGTTGGCCTTCGGAAAACAAAGGAAATCTTATCTTACAGCACAGTGGATGCGAGCAGGACTTCACTTCGAATGCTGCCAGCTCTGTTGTCTTTCTGCTCCCTGCCAAATGACTTTACCTCCTGAACCCTCCTTCCATTTGCTCTTTCTTCATCCCAACTCCAGGAAAGATAATTCGGAGTAGAGTTTAAATGCCTGTTTAAACAGAATGAATGTCTGTTACAGGAGTGGGTTTTTCTCTGCTCATATCAAGGCTTGTGCACTAGGAAGGCTTCAAGAGATAATTGGTTAATTCAGGAGTCCATTTGTGAATTCTGATGACTCCAGAAATCCCATCAAGCCACCATTCAGTGTGGGGTTTTTTCTAAAATCTTGAGCCCACATGTGACCAGGGGGAACTTTAAAATTTAGTTACTTGGAGGTTTTGTGTCTGACACTGTCTCAGAGTCTGATTTGTGAGCATGTGAATGCCTTGGGCAATAATTGTATTAATAAAATTGATATTCCTGTAGGGTTTTGACTGGAGTTCTTTCTTTAACTAGTGTTGAACAACCTGAATGGAATATAGATTCCGGATTTAAGTACAGATGAGTTCATATGTTGCCTGAATGTTAAGGGTAATTTCAGTTTCTTTTTTATGAAATGAAGGTGGCAGTACCCAGATTACATGTCTGTTTAAAAAACATCCCTGAAATAGGCCATCCTGTCTGCAAGAGGATCCTTGACATGCTTGGCATGGGCTCAGTTATCCCAAATGTTGCCAACAAATGTTGCTCTTGTCTGCTTGCCAAAGTAAAAAAGCCACTAAATCTCATTATAAGCTATGCTTAACTACTTTATTTTTTTTTCTTCATAAATCATGCAGCAAAATTGTTCCCTTCACTTTCATGGCACAGAAATATTTGGTAATGATCTGCTAACAGAATTTGGGGATATTAGTTGATATGTGGGAGCAGGCGTGTTTCAACCGTGTTCACCCACTGCTTGACTTGAATTTACTCCTCCCTGACACTTTTGTGACAGATCACAGGATTTTCTTCTGAGTTCTCCTTTAGTTTCATTTCTTCTCTTCCTTCTCTCCCTCGCAGCAAATGTTCCAGCTTCTTCTGTGGACTTTTTTCAATCTGTTATAGATCTGGTTTTCAGTTGGCCTTATCCCATCTCTCCATCTGCCTAAAGAAATGAGGATTCTCTAGACCTGTTTTGGTGGTGTTTTTTGATAACCTGATTATGATGATGTTTATTATTATTACCTGTGCACTTATGTAACAGTTTTTTTGTACTTATCTCTATATTAATGATTTATTTCCTTTATTTTGGGGGTTATATTAAATGGCTTCTCTGTCCATGGAGGTAAATTGAACTACGGTAGGACCAAAAAGCACCTGCCAAGTTATTATTATTGAGTGTGGTTAATTGCAAAAAATAATGAATTCTTAGTAGAAGAGGTATTTCTTGAACAGAAACTGAGTTTCTGGTAGATATGTCTCAGACAGGTGAGCTGTTAATAACAGGAGCAGAAACCACTTCCCTGATGTAGTTCAGTTGGTTTCTCAATTTTAAACAAATAGTCCTTGATCTGAACATGTTCCTTATCTGAGACAAAGAGTCCTTACTTGAAAGAGCTGCTGTTATAAATGGATACTGGAGTTTTAACAAACCTTTGTATTCATGCAGCTAGGCACTGAATTCCATCAACTTTGTAGATACATATTTCTTAAAATACTTAATTAAATTATTAGGTGTTACTTAAAAGGTTTATTTAAATTACTAGGTATTTCTTAAAAGGGTTACTTAAATTATTAGGTGTACCTTGAAAAGTTCACTGTGTTTCCACAGAGGTCTGGGTTGTTCCATGTGGTCATAAATAACTTGGGAAATGAGATGAGCAGTGTCTTGTTGATACAAAGCCATTCAGGAAAGTAAGGACTAGGTAATAAATTGGCAGAAATAATTCAGTGGCAATAAATCTGCTGTGATCCAGAGTAGATAAATGTAGAGTGGTGCATATAATTTCACGTATAAAATGCTGGGCTGACCCTTGACACTGAGGAGTGAAATATTGCCACAGAAGTGTCAGTTCCATAGGGATCAAAAAGCAGCTGAAACATTAAGAAGTATTAGGAAGGAAATAGAAGACAAACCAGAGCATAATTATGATACTGTATAAATCAATGGTTATCCCACATCTTCAATTCTCTGTGGTTCTTTCTTGTCATTCATTCCGAAAGATACAAAAGACTTGGAAAAGCCTCAAATTGAGGCAGGGAGAATAATCAAAGGTACAGAATAGCTGCTGGACAAGGGTCAGGGGAAGAGGCTGGAGCTCAGCCTGGAGAAGGGACAGCTGAAAGAAAATGGTAACAATCTGTAGGATAAGGGTGGATAAGAATAGAGTCACTGATTTCCTCAGCTGCAAGAATGGAGGAGCAACAAGTGAAACTAGTAAAATCCAGGTTTAGAACAAAAAAAGGAGGTGGCTTTTGTGCAACAAATAGCAGCCTGTGGAGTTCCTAGCCAGTGGGTGTTGTAGGAACAACACTGAAGTGGGCAAATGAGACATCCCCTCATCTAAGTGAGGAAACTGGATGTGTTAGTAAAGAAGGAGTTGTTTGAGGGTTATTGCTCCACAGAAATTGCCTACAGCTTTGGAAGTGTCTGAGCTTAGAATCATTGAAGTGTTGGGATGAGTGTCATTCTTGTTCTTGTTCTTCTCTACTGGTCATTGTTAAGATAAAATGGGATGCTGGGCTAAATGCCCCCTTGTTCTGATCCAGAACTGTCCTAATTTTAGAAAATGGTGTAGATAATGATACTTTTACAATACAGTTTCAGATAAGACTGTATAAATAATATAATGTAAATAATGTGAATATCTATTAATCTAAGGGAGCTTATGAACCTGTTTGATCTGGGCTTTCTGTACAAAACTCCATCCCTGAGACCATTCTATCTTAGAAGTCAGTTCTTCACCATCAGCAAGGGGAATACAAGGATTGTGTTTTGTGGAAATTAACTTAGCAATAGTATTTGTACTCTTGACTTCTGTTTTACATTTTTCTTCCTCTTACATTCCTTTCTGGCTCCTACACTCTGCCCTAAAACTTTCTGGCTGGTCTTGGTCATCTTTCTAACAGTTCCTCACCTCTGGTTATTTGTTAACATGGCTCACTGGTCCCTATTTTCAGTGCTCCTTGGAGATGTGGAGAGGTTGGGATTGTTGGGATTGGTGACACCTCTGTAGTCAAGTGCTGGAGTTGGTGAATGTAAATAAGGGCATCCTCTGCCCCTGGTGTGTTCTGAAATAATTGGATGATAAACCATCAGCAAACTATAGTTCTTCTATTTTTGGCAATAAGATCTGTGTGGGGATTCCAGCTCTGAGGTCTCCAGCATCAGAAGGATGTGGACCTATTGGAGCAAGTCCAAAGGAGGCCACGGAGCTGCTCCAAGGGCTGGAGCCCCTCTGCTCTGGAGCCAGGCTGGGGAGCTGGAGGTGTTCACCTGGGGAAGAGAAGGCTCCAGGGAGAGCTCAGAGCCCCTTCCAGGGCCTAAAGGGGCTCCAGGAGAGCTGGAAAGGGACTGGGGACAAGGGATGGAGGGACAGGACACAGGGAATGGCTTCCCACTGCCAGAGGGCAGGGATAGATGGGATATTGGGAAGGAATTCCTGATTTTGAGGGTGGTGAAGCCCTGACACAGAGTGCCCAGAGAAGCTGTGGCTGCCCCATCCCTGGAAGTGTTCCAGGCCACGTTGGACAGGGTTGGAAGGTGTCCCTGCCCAGGTCAGGAGATTGGAACTACGTGATCTTTAAGGTCCCTTCCAACCCAAACCATTCCATAATTCTCTGATTTAATCACGATTTGGTTTAGATGCATTGAGTTCACCCACGAGAATCCTGCTATACCTTTTCCAAATCCCAATTTAGAAAACACCTGGAATCCTTCCCAGGCATCCCTGTCTGGGCAGGCTCCATATGTTCCATATGAATGCTTAAAATATTTTTTCCTGTTGCAATGTGACCCATTTACATCCTTTGTCACACCTGGGTGAGCNGAAATTAACTTAGCAATAGTATTTGTACTCTTGACTTCTGTTTTACATTTTTCTTCCTCTTACATTCCTTTCTGGCTCCTACACTCTGCCCTAAAACTTTCTGGCTGGTCTTGGTCATCTTTCTAACAGTTCCTCACCTCTGGTTATTTGTTAACATGGCTCACTGGTCCCTATTTTCAGTGCTCCTTGGAGATGTGGAGAGGTTGGGATTGTTGGGATTGGTGACACCTCTGTAGTCAAGTGCTGGAGTTGGTGAATGTAAATAAGGGCATCCTCTGCCCCTGGTGTGTTCTGAAATAATTGGATGATAAACCATCAGCAAACTATAGTTCTTCTATTTTTGGCGATAAGATCTGTGTGGGGATTCCAGCTCTGAGGTCTCCAGCATCAGAAGGATGTGGACCTATTGGAGCAAGTCCAAAGGAGGCCACGGAGCTGCTCCAAGGGCTGGAGCCCCTCTGCTCTGGAGCCAGGCTGGGGAGCTGGAGGTGTTCACCTGGGGAAGAGAAGGCTCCAGGGAGAGCTCAGAGCCCCTTCCAGGGCCTAAAGGGGCTCCAGGAGAGCTGGAAAGGGACTGGGGACAAGGGATGGAGGGACAGGACACAGGGAATGGCTTCCCACTGCCAGAGGGCAGGGATGGATGGGATATTGGGAAGGAATTCCTGATTTTGAGGGTGGTGAAGCCCTGACACAGAGTGCCCAGAGAAGCTGTGGCTGCCCCATCCCTGGAAGTGTTCCAGGCCACGTTGGACAGGGTTGGAAGGTGTCCCTGCCCAGGTCAGGAGATTGGAACTACGTGATCTTTAAGGTCCCTTCCAACCCAAACCATTCCATAATTCTCTGATTTAATCACGATTTGGTTTAGATGCATTGAGTTCACCCACGAGAATCCTGCTATACCTTTTCCAAATCCCAATTTAGAAAACACCTGGAATCCTTCCCAGGCATCCCTGTCTGGGCAGGCTCCATATGTTCCATATGAATGCTTAAAATACTTTTTCCTGTTGCAATGTGACCCATTTACATCCTTTGTCACACCTGGCTGAGCTGAAGCAGGTGGAGGCTCAGGACTTTCCTTTTATGGGAACTTTATCCAGAGAAAGGTGTTTGGGTTGCTCTGTGAGCACAGGGAGGCAGCTGGGACAGCAATAAATCCAGGCCTAAAACACAAAGAATAAATTTATTCCCATTATCTCACTAACTGGGGATCCCCAAAGCAGCACGCGGGCACAGGTGTCCCAGCAGACACGGGCACTGATCACCCTGATCCGTGCTCCAGGACCTGGTGTGGGCCAGAGGCACTGAAACCAAGGCACCAAGAGGTGCTGCCAGTTCAGCACTTGCTGTGCTCCAGATGAGACAACTGTAGACATCTCACAAAGTCTTGCTTAAAAATACCTTTATTATTTTCAACAAATTTCACTTTATCTTACCTTACTTTTCAGCACAATGTCTGGAACTGATGATTTTTCGGTAAGTAACAGTTTTTCTTTCCTGAAGATCAGCCAGTTGTGTTGATTATTCCAAAAGCTGACATAGTTTTTTTGAAGGAAAAGGGGAGCTGACAGCTGAGAGATTTCCTCTGTACCGCAGTCGTGGTGTTTTCCTTTCGGGTAGATGTAGCAATCCCTGGACTAAACATCGGAAGCTGCTGGGTGCCTCCTGGGTTCTCTCCTGTGACATTACCAAAGGAGCTGTGCTTTAATGGCATCAGGATAGTTGTAATGGAAATCTAGGAAAATGTTTGCAGGTTTGTGCTGCAGTTGCCTGTTGTTCGCCTTTTATCTCTGGGTTTTTAACTGCGGCCTGTCAGAATGCCTCTGCTGCCTTAGTGATAGGAGCTGCACAAAAATGAATGTAATCATCTCTGTGCAGCCACCGAGAGCTCTTCTCCTCCCGCTCCGGCAGCTGGGATGGTGGTGGGGGGATGTCTGCAGCTGGGAACTCCGGCGGGCACGTCCCGTTCTCACCGGCGCTTTGTCTTTCAGTTGGCAGATGCTTTACCAGACCAGTCGCCTGCTAAAACCTCCAAAGTGAGCAGCACCAAGCCTGGCCAGCAGCCCGGGCAGCCTCCGCAGGGCTGGCCGGCTTCCAACCCTTGGAATAACCCCAGCGCCCCCCCTATGACTCCAACCGGACTGCCACCAAACACATCGGCTTCCAGCGTGCCCTTCGGACCTCCTCCAACGGGAATGTATCCTTCAATGCCCCCGGGACCGCCTGCTCCATTTCCTCCTCCTCCTACTGGACCCTCCTGCCCTCCTCCTGGTGGTCCATATCCACCCCCAACTGTGCCAGGTCCTGTCCCGCCAGGGCAGTATCCTCCACCAAATATGCCCTTTCCAGAGCTTCCACGACCTTATGGAGGTCCAACAGAGCCAGCTGCACCTCCTGCTCCTGTTGGGCCATGGGGATCCATGCCCTCCGGAGCATGGGGACCAACAATGGGAGGGCAGTATCCTGCTCCCAGCATGCCATATCCACCCCCAGGGCCATATTCCGCTCCTACCCAGACTCCAGGGGCTGCGCCGACAGTACCATGGGGTACGGTCCCACCTGGAACGTGGGGACCTTCACCGCCCGGGCCATTCCCTCCACCCACAGGATCATATCCAGCTCCAGGACTATATCCTACGCCCCCTAATCCTTTTCAAGTGCCATCTGGTCCTGCTGGTGCTCCATCAATGCCTGGTGGTCCCCATGTGAGTATTTAATTTTGGTCTCAAATTACTCTAAAGTAGTTCACATTTAAATGGGAAAATTCAATAGCGTAAGACCTGTTAGTGCAGGTAAGGACTTTCAGCACACCTGTTTTATTCCTCAAGTGAATGGGATAACAGTGACTGGTTAAATATTAAATATACTAGAATGGTGAAATTATGTTAAATTGGAGCATGTTTCACATTATAGTGGTCTTGCACTGCTTGGAAAAACTCTAAAGACCAAAAAAAGGGGAGAAATATAATAAAATAGAAGGGAGAATGTTGTAATAATTCTGGAAGAGAAAATACTCTAATCTTTTTAACCTAGAGAGATTGCTGCTAGGGCAATAGGAAGGGGAATAACAAATTATAAGGATGAATTTGTGATTAATTAAGAAAATTTGTAACTGTGAATGAACTGCTGTGTGAAGAGCCTGTATTGACCATCACTTATTGTCTCTTGCAGCCTTACCGCTGAATACATTCTGGGCAACAAAATACTGTAGTTTTCCACCTTCATCCACTACTTACAGAGATTTTTACAGTTTTCGTTTCAGTAATGTATGGGGCTGTGAAGAATATTGCCTCTTGTATGTGCATTTGAGGTATGAAGGAGCAGTTTACATCAGTTTACCTTGCTCGTATGCTGGCATAATTATTTGGTTTAATCAAGCGAAATACAAAGAGAAGAAATCAACTAACACACCTGTGGTTCTTAGGTTGGCAAGTATTCCTTGGAAAAACAGGAGGATTTTAAAGAATAAGGATTATAAAGAATCAGGCCCACGGAATTAAAAAAAGTTAATTCTTAAATTTCCATTAATGCTTTAAGTCTTGTTGCCAGACTCGTGCTGGTCGTTGAACGGATGGATAGTCATATTTTGTCTATTTTCAGGTTATTCGAAAAAGTCAATAGAGAAAGTGTTTCAACATTTAAGTCAAGAAACCTAATTTTTGAACGTGCTACAGTAATTCAAACTAACAAGACAGAGCATGTGAACTCCAAGGTTTTTCTCAGCATTTTGTACATACTCAAACCAATTGCTCAGTCTGGGACTATGGAGGAGAAGAGCCACGTTTGGAAGCCTTGGTGTGACTTGTCAGCACACTGTTGGTGTTCACAAACAGGCATTCCTGTGCAAGTGAAATAACCTGGATGTGCAGTTAACTTTGAATCAGCAAAATGTGAGTTTTATGCATGCAAATGAGGACATCCTGTTGCCAGTTCTCATTCTGTGGTGGTTGGAAGTTTGGCTTGGTCTGTGTAAAGAGAAACTGATCCCCACGTAGGTACTTCCCTATTTCTGACCTGGGTTCTAGTCATTTCAAATTCGACTTGGCCGCTGGGTTGTGTAAACCTGGCAGACTTTTTCAGAGTCCCTGGAAACTGAACTTGAGCTTAAAACCCAACCTGAGCATTCCCTTCCCAGCAGTTTTTGGCACAGTTGTGTCACGACAGAGATCCTTGTTGCCGCGGTTGGGCGCGAGGGGGTCTCGTTTGCTGTCCCTGGGAGCAGCCCCCTGTTCCCAGCTGGGTGTCTGCATACCTCACGGAGTAGGTGGAATTTGGGAGAAATTGAATGTCAGGAAGCCTGTGCACTGCTGTGCAGCTGCCTCTCCCAGGGGGCACTGCCCTAAGTTTTCGTGTTCTTGCCATATCTGTGCCAAACACATCCGAGGGGTTTGCCGAGACGCAGCCACGTCTCTTGGTGGTACTTCATGGCCTACACTTGGACCACGGATAGTTTGTTTCCTCCCCAGCTGGGGATCTCCTAACTTAGCCTCTGTGGGTAGAATTAGGAACAGATTTTGCTTCACATGGTAGCTCATTAGGGAGTCTTTGTATCGTGGAACTGTGAACACGAGTTAATTCTCTTCCAGTACCCTCGTGGCTTCCTGCATGCATGTGATGGACACTCTAAAAGCACATGGGGTGACCTGGTGGTGATGCTCCTTGGCAGTCATAGCCTTTATGGCAAAGTCCTACAGTATTTTTGCAGGAGAAAGCAGCCAGCTGAGCTGTGGCTGTTTTAATCCAACATCATGAAAGCTGATAGCAAAGGAATGTCTGTTTTTTGTTTTGGGAAGACAATACTGGAGCTGAACAAAAGTACTTTTAACATTTCAAATTAAACCCCAGCAACTTAACCCTTGGAATAAGAACCAAAAGTGCTTCACTAACCTTAAACAAAACCCCAGTTGCCCCCCAAGCAGACTTGGCAAGACTAATTAAAAATTAACATAAGCAACATTGACTGCATTTGCTCAAGTGCTTTTTTTGATACCTGCAGCCTTAGACTGTAAATCATTGTAATGAAAAAACATTTATTCCAAATGAATGGATCATGCAGTAGCAGCACTCCAGTTGGAATTGCACTGGCCATATGTCTCTGCAGGGAATGGGAAGAGGTAGGAAAGGATAAAGCAAAAGTAGCAAGTAATGATTTTTGGAAAGGGGTTTTGTAAAAGTAACTAGACTTCTAGGTTCTTCCTGAAATAGGCAGGATTTATTACTGGAACATTTAGGCTAAAATTCAATATATATGGGATGTTTTTCAATGTATATTCGTATTTCTTGAGGTCATGAAAACTGTTTCATAACCCCTTTGTTTTTGTGAGCAAGTTCTTTGCATAGCAGTGAAAAGGGTATTCCTGTTAATCTATTGTGTAAAAACTCAAGGTGTCACTATATACCGTGTAGTAACTTTATCACATGTTATGTCAAGTGTGAGCAACTTCTGGCCTGAAGCTTTTGCAATGGAATTTGTACATTTCTATGCATCATTTTGAGTTCAATTGCTGAGGAGTTCGTTTTGACTTGTGCTTTGAGGTTGACATACTGCATTTGTTTACAATATGAAATATAAGCAATCACATCTTTAAAGTATAGATTATCACCTGCTGCTGTATTTTCTTTAGATGAAACAAATATTGCTGTATGATAGTGAGAAGCTATAAATACAGGATTTGATATTTTTTTGAAAATGCTGTCACTTTTGTATAAGATTAGACATTAAACGTATTTTCAAGACTGTTGTGTTCACTGTTTTTCAATTCCTGCTTTTGACATGCCTGTGTAGACTTTTGCCTTGAATGAATAGTAAAAATAGGACATCCTTGATTTGCAAAGCCTGAATATAAAATCAGAATTACTTGACTTCTGTGAGTGTTTTTCCTCTTCCTTTTGTGATATTTGCAGCCTGTACTTAAGGGATATTAAATGTGGATGCGACCATGGCTCTGGTGTAGCATGTCAGCCCCAGGTACTGCCTGTTCACAAATTCCTTGGTAATTAAGAGAGAAAAGATCTGGTCTTGCTTGTTCCAGAGGAGGAATGGGACTATTTTTCACCTGTGAAGAGTTGTGTGTGTGTTCTCCCTGCCTCTGAACAATTCCTGTGCTCGATTGACACACGTGGACATGGTAAGTGACCCCCAAACCACTGTTTTTACACCCTTACCAGGAGTTTGATGGGATAAAGCGAATAACAGAAACTCCAGGGCTTGGCATCAGTGTGAACTACTAAATTTGGGTATCACTTGTGGCTACCTTTCCATATATTGGCTTGCAGAGCAGCTCACACTGAGCCGGCCAATGCTGCTGCCCTGATTCACACCTTCACCCTTCAGGAAGGTAAAAATGGCAGCAGTGAGCAGGAAAGATAAGAAACAAAATTATTTAATCACTTCAAGGCTTGAGAAAAGCTCTTTTTAGACCGTGGTCCAAAAATAATCCTTACATCTGTTAATAGAACAGTGCAGCATGTGGGCAGTGCTTTATCCTGACTGTTCAGCTGTGGGATTGTCCCTTCCTCTGGATTTCTCAAATGAATTGTGTCTGCAACTCCTGTGAATCAGTAAAGACACAGCCATGCAAATCAAATTATGCTAACTGCTGCCCTGCAGACCCAGAAATCTTCAGATGAGTATTTTTGAGGGACCAGATCCTATGAGGAGCAGCTGGGGGGGCTCAGCCTGGAGAAAAGGAGGCTCAGGGGGCCCCTTGTGGCTCTGCACAACTCCCTGGGTGCAGCCAGAGGGGATCGGGCTCTGCTCCCAGGGAACAGGGACAGGATGAGAGTGAATTCCTTTAAACTGCACCAGGAGAGGTTTAGGTTGAATATTGAAGACAATTTCCTCGTGGAAAGGGTTGTCAGGCACTGGCACAGCTGCCCAAGGCGGTGGTGGAGTCCCCATCCCTGGAGGGATTTAACAGCTGTGTGCATGTGGCACTTGGGGACATGGGGCAGTGGTGGCCTTGGCAGTGCTGAGGGAATAGTTGGACTTGATCTTAGAGGTCTTCTCCAACCTAAAGGATTCAGTGGTTCTAAGTGATATTTATCTGTATAATTCTTATGAGAGGAGTAAGAACTGTTCAGGGGTCTTGCAGGGTGGTCAGCACATGGTTAGATCCACGCTGGGATGTGTCGGTTCTGCTCCACTCCTGTGAAGGCAGGTGCCCAAACTCCCTGCGGGCGAGTCCAGATCCATGGCTGTGCCCAGGCATCCATGGATTCACTGCCCAGCTTGTCCCAACTGTCCCAAGAGAGAGATGGTGATCACAGAGTGGTTTGGGTTGGAAGGGACCTTAAAAACCATCTCATTCCAACCCCTGCCGTGGGCAGGGACATCTTCCACCCTGATAGAGGAAGGGTGTCCTGAGCCTCAGTGCAGTGAGGGCTCTTGGGCACCTGTGGAAGCATGAAATGTTCCATGCAAATTTTTATTAACAGTGGCTGCCCCTATGTCTGAAGTTACGCACAGAATTCCAGTTAAGAGGGCAGTTCCATACACACCAAACAGCCAATATTCACCGGGCACTGGTGTCTGGGTGTCATCTGGCAGATGAAAAAACACAAGCCTCAGCTTTCACACAAAGCTTCCAATCAGTGCATCCAGGCAGCAGGAACAACTCAGTGTCACACATCGGGGTAGGTCACACGCTCATCCCAGAGACGGCGTCAGGAGGATCCCGAGTGGACTTGGACCCGGATGCGCCCGTGGGTGGCAGGGGCTGTGCTCTGCACTCGCTGCCCGGGCTCCACCCGCAGCCACCCCTCCCTGGGCGCCTGTGCTGCTGCTGGGCAGAGCCCCTGGGACCCAGGGCCGTGGCTGCAGAGGGATGGTGGCCCCACAGATGGGACACTTCTCTATTTCACTTACTGTTGGCCCAGTTTTCCCATTTCCAAGGCTGATACAGTGGGATGAGCTACTGTAACTTTTCCTCTGCTCTCGCAGGTCAGTGGAATGGGTTAACTAAAGATGTGCCAACTGATACCAGTGAGGGAACATACTTTTGGTCACTCTTGCCTGTAGAATCTCTCAGGTTTGTTGGAAGCGGGTTGCCCATGGAAGCTGTGGCTGCCCCATCTCTGGAATTGTCCAAGGCCAGGCTGGATGGGGCTCAGAGCAACCTGGTCTAGTGCAAAGTGTCCCTGCTCACAGCAAGGGGTGGAATTGGATCATCTTTAAGGTCTCTTCCAACCCAAACCATTCTGGGATTCTGTGATGCTTTTGTTTCAGAGATGCCCTGGTTGGTCAGGTTGTCGGGTTTGATGACAATGGGACTTTGTATCCCCTGTGCAGCAGATCGTGAGCTCCGATGAGGTTACAAGTCACACCCAGATAAACAACAGGGGGTAGTCAGTGTAGCAGTAGGAAGAGTTCTGCTCCCTGTTATTGCTTTCCAAAGTGAACCCTCCCTGTTAAATGAGAGACAGGGAGATAAAATCGCAGTGCCTGTGTTCCTGTCCTCTTCCCGACTTTCTCATGGCAAGACAGGGAAGGGCCGTGTTGAGCAGCCCTTGGCACACCTTGGGTTTCATTTCAGGTCCTCCTGCTGTCTGCACAAGATCTTACCTGCTCTTGCACATTCATGTTCTTGTGATTAGGGGAGGGAATTCCTGTAGCAATTAACCCCTAGACTCCTGCATCAACTCACAGAGTTTCATTCCAAGTGGGAACTAGGAACCTCCCAGTATCCCTTCCCACAAGAATCACACATAACTTAAGAAAGTAGTGCTGTTTTATGCCTGGTTCAGAGCAAACATAGCATTTATCCATTGAAATAAATATGGAAGATGACAAATGACACTGGATTTCATTTGTGAATTCCTGGGCTTGGCATGAAGCTGTGCCAGAGTGGGTTTGGGTTGGATATTATGAAAAGATTCTTCCTCCAGAGGGTGGTGGGGCACTGACCCCAGGGAATGGTCATGGCCCCAAGGCTGCCAGAGCTCCAGGAGTGTTTGGGCAGGGTGGGATTGTTGGGGTGTCTGGGCAGGGCCAGGAGCTGGGCTCTGATCCTTGTGAGTCCCTTCCCACTCAGGATACTCTGACACCTCTGGCTCATAAATGCAGTGTTGTCCTGGAGTAGATCCGTGGTGAGAACCCCAGAAACGTGTGCTGACAAGGGGGTTTTGTCAGGATACTTCACTTTTCTGAGCTGTTAAGGGATAATGAAAAGTAACCCTGTGCTGTCGTGCCTTTTCACAAGAACGTGCTTAATTTGCATGATGTGAAAAGCTTTACATTACAGATCTTTGTGTGACAGAAATGGTTCAGAGGAGTTGTTTCCAATTTGCCTGTACTCCTTTCAGTTAGAGGCAACACCCTCCAGCAAAGAGAAGGTGACAGAATATCACAGTTTAAATTCATTTAAAGTGGGGGAAATCACTGCTGTAATACCCTGGTGCTGCTCTCACTGCGTGCCAGGCTCTGTAAAGCCAGGGTTTGCTGATGCTTCTCAAAGGAGACAGAGCTGTTTATCTTGAAAGTTTTTTAATGGAGGCACTTCAAAGTCTCAGCAGCTTCCACATCAGGCTTTTGTTTTTGCATTTCTGCCTGGATTCTGTCCTGTTTTCCCCTCAGAAAGCAACACCACATAACGTGGAATACTGGGGTGATCACATTCATGGGTCTGTGCTGCCACTGTCACCATCCTTGTCTTGGTGCTCCTCTCTTGGGGCTCTGTCCTGGCTGTCAGAATAAGGAGCTGCTAGAAGGAGAGTGGGAGTGGAGTGACACCAGCAAAAACTGCTATGAGTGGGTCAAAAAAAAAATTAAGATGTTGGGAAAACGAGCTTGTGAGTGCTGTGTAAAAGCCAAGCACAATGTGGTCCCTCTGGATTTTGCTCTCAGAGCTGGTGGCTGCCCCTCTACTATCGTCATCACCAGAGGGCTCTGCTGCTGCTCCACTTACCCTGCAAAGCCTCTGGGAGAGGCGACTGTGTCTGGTATTGATTATTTTTAACACTGAACTTGATAAAAAAAATGGGGAAAACAACATTTTAGTGACTTGCGGTGCTGCTGGGAGAGGTTGTAATAACCTGCACCTTTGCACAGATGCTGCACTGCCTGAGCTCTGGCTGCTGCAGGGAGAACACAGGAGGTGTAAATCTGAGCCCTGTTCAGTGCAAGGCTTCGTAACAGAATGAATTTCTGTGCTCTGCAAAAATCCAGTGCAGGAAAGAAGGAAAGGGACTCCTCCAAAGCTCTCCCCTTTCCCTCTCCTCTGGTTTCCTGAGATACAGCAAAAACCCCGCATTGAGGTTGGATTTGATGATGCTGAAGGTGTTTCCCAGCTTCGAAGGTTCTGTGATTGCTGTGTAATCGTTTTAAACTCTTCAGAGTGGTTGGTACTGCTGCTTTAACTCTGTACTATTAAAATTCTTCAGAGTGGTTGGTACTGCAGCTTTCTGCTGGGTCAGGCTGAGCTGTCCTGGCTTTCTTTGCCCTTCGTGTTTTCTCTCCGACCCCATGTGCTCAGTGTGGTGTCACACAGGGATTTTACTCTCCTTGTGGAGCATCTTTCCCAGAGACAAGGGGGGTTCTCCCTGCCCTCAGTGATGGTTGCCATGAACTGATTAAATCCCTTCCTTCAGCACAGCACTACTCCTCTCAGCTTTTTAGGCTGGAGTAATTCCTGTAAGCTTGGATTGGTTGGCTGGGCAAGCACAGAGGGTGGGCAAGAAAAGCACCAGGATCTTGGATTTTGATGGCAATGAGCCATGGGGGTCTTTGGCCCCATCTGCACAGGCATTTGGGGTCACTGTAGGCATTTCTCCTCTGGTTATTTAATAATATTTGCGTGAAGGACACTCCATAAGGGCCCCTGGGCATCAGGCTGCAGAGGAGGATGGAATTTCTATGAAGTTCAAAGCCAAGGGGAGTTTGAGGACTTTCGTAAATCTCTGTCGACACAAATTGCTTCAAGACTCATTTAATGCTTGGAAAGCAACTTATGTTCAGATCTGAATGTCAGCCTCAAAGTGCTTCTCATTTCCTCATCTTTAATGATATAAAAGCTTCAAACCTTAGCAGGGTTTTGCTCATCTACAGCATCAGCAGGAGAAGCTGGGTGACGCTTTTTGGGGTGGCCTTGCAGCTCTCCTGGTGCTGCCAGAGCAGGAGGGGACTGGGGGAGCTGCAGTTCCACATTTTCCAGGAGGAGGAGAAAGCTCCAAAGGCAGGAGTTTTGCTTTGGTGCTTTATAAAGACAATAAAAGGAGGATAAAGAGAGCAAGTCCAGACCTGCTGGCACACATGAGGGTTCATGTGAGCAGCAGGGGTGGTGCTCCTTATCCACTGATTTTCCTCTCTTCACCACCAAACTTGAGTTGGTCAAGTTCTCAACCTTCCTCTCATCGAGTTTTTCCCCAGTGCTGCGGCAAGATGTTGTTTGGGGAGGAGGAGATGGTGATGCAGCCAAGGAATCTCTGGAATGAGCCACCTCCCCAAAAGGGCGGCAGGGGGAGGAGGAGGAGGAGGAGAAAGAGGAGGAGGAGGAGGAAGAGGAAGAAGAGGAGGAGGAGGAGGATTCTTCACTCCCTGCTCTCACAAGTCCTGGGAGGATATGGCACAGGTCTGACAGGTCGCAGAGGAGATTCCCATTGTCTGATTTTGCTGTGATGCCCTTTTTTGTGGCCAAGGAGAGTCGGAGGTGACTCAGACACTGGAATTTGGGGCTGAAACTGCAGTGACACCTCAGGGACGTACAGTGAGGGGCTGCACCTCGCAGCCTCATTTCCTCATCTGAGGAAATTTCCTCATCTGAGGAAATGAGGTGACATTGCCACAGCTCTGAGAAATGGCTCTGAGAAATGAGGTGACATTGCCACAGCTCCCCAGCCTGGGAGGTTGCACAGGGAGGAGGCAGAGACGGTGGCTGAATTTAGCACTTGGGGATCCTGCCAAGCACGGCCTCCATGGCAGATCTGCAGCCCAAACATTGCACACGGTGGGTGCTGCCAGTCCCACACACAAGTCAGGCCACAGAAATCACAAGGCAGGGACACACGTGGCTGTGGGTTGTTCTGCTCCCTGAAGGGAAGCGGATCTCTCCTGCCGAGGAGCTTCTTGCCCTTTACATTGGTTTCCTCTATTTAATTTACCATCGAGAAGAGAGGAGCAGCTTTCTGTTTAGTAATTTCCAATCAGCAGTTTGAAATTACTGCCTAAAGTTATTTAACTTTATAGAAATAGATGATCTGTTGGGGTGAGGTCTTTTTCCACAGCGCTGTACCAGCTGCAGTGAAGAACATCAACCTCCCCTGGCCAACCCCAGCCACTGTTAGATACCATTTGGCTCTTGGCGTTGGAGAAATGTGGGAATTCTAAAACGGGGAAAGTTACTTGTGCTTAGAGTGTTTGGCTGCAGTGAAGGGCAAGTTGAGAGCACATCCCTGAGAATGGGGTGGTTTTGTGGCTGATCCACCTCCCCGGGTCCTCCATCTCCCACCCTTCAGGTTTGAGGTTTGGGGCTTTAAATCATCCATGGTACCAAGGAGGGTTTTGTTCTACTTTGAGGCTTCTCTAAAGCAAGCAGGACACTTAGGAGTGCTTAAAAAAATTCAAACCCACAGAATATATTGATTTTTGAGACATGACTTATTCTTTACCCACCTTGGAAGAGCCAGAGTTGCATGGCTGGGCACCACAACGCTGCCAGTGAGGAGATCTGTGTCTTACATCTCCCTCAAAGCTGGGGTGTTCCAGCCCTGCCCTGCTCACTCCTGGCAATAAACCAACCTTTCACTTCCCTGGATCCCAGGAGGCAAAACTGTGAAGCTCAGCGGCCACACCTCGGTGTGCTGTGAGTCACGGGGGGATGACTCAGATGAGGAGCATCGCTGGCTCTGGGTGCAAAGGGCTCCAGCACCCACCCCGTGCATGCTGAATCATGGAATTATGGGATGGCTTGGGTTGGAAGGGACCTTAAAGACCATTTCATTCCACTCCTGCCACGAGCAGGGACACCTTCCACCAGACCAGGCTGCTTTAAGCCCCATCCAACCTCACTCATCATCCTTGCTGCAGCTTGGTTTATTTAAATGAAGGAATTAAATAGCTCTGGTTTTGATTTCTGTATTCACTGACTTCTGGTCAAGTATTTTTCTTTAACATCATGTGTCTGTTGCATAACTGAAAGTACAAACCTTATGATATTGGAACAGGGGAAAAAAAACCCTGGCAAAGCTTTTTGGTTACTGTTTGAAGCCTTGGAGTGAAATCCTGAAAATAGCAATACAGATTTTCCATTAAAATCTCTCTTCCCGAACACATCTTGAGAGAGTCTTAGAGAGGAAGGGGAAAACCTGTGCATTAAGGAATTCATGTAGCCTTGTCTGTGTTACGGGCTCGGGAAGCTCCAGCTCCTCATGCCGTGGATCAGGGATCCTTCAGCTTTACTGCCTTGAACCCTCTCCAGGTCCCTTTGCCCTAAAACACCTCCAAAGATATTGCAGTGTCTGTTTACAGTGGGTTGGGTGCTGTGAGAGGCAAGTGAAGCAGCACTCCCTAATTAAGTGTATTTCTTATGTACTGGTATGCTTAATATATATTTCTTAATAGATGTCAAGTATAATATATATATTTCCCTGAAATACTTCATTTTCAGCCACTCCCATGGGTATCCCTGGCATTTTTACACCCTCGAGTTTGGTCTGAATCCCTGTGACAAGTATTACATGAAGCAGAAGGATGTTAAAATCCAGGCTGGAGCCCCAGTGGAGAGGAGGCTGCCCTCTTTTCAGCCAAATCTTTTAGAGAAGCAGAGTTGAACCAGAGGAATTTATACTGAAATTAATCAAAGCCAACGTCAACTGATTTTTTGCCTTTTTGTTGGACATCAGCTGCAGTATCAGCTGAGCCCTCTAGCTGAGCTGCTGCCTAAAAGAAGCAGTTCCTACATCTGTGGTGACACCAATTAGAGGGTGCATCCCTTAGTAACCTTTGGTCAGCCCTGAACTGGTCAGGGACATGGATTAGATGGTCATTGTGAGTGTCTTCCAACTGAAATCCTCTGTTCCGTTTGATTCTAATCTAGTCCAGTCTATTCCATTCCATCCTAATTCCTTCCCTTCCTTTCTTTTCCCTCCCTCTCCCTTCTCCCAGCAGCGCAGGGCAGCAGATCGGGATTTCAGCACGAAACCACCTTGTTCTTTTCCATTGTTTTAAGCCGTGGGGCCCATTGAGCAAACCAGAGATGATTCACCCTGAACCTCAAATAAAATCGGGCTTGTTGAAATTCCAGCTGCCTGTAACAGCTTCCCAGAGCCCGTCCTCTGCCGGCCTCGCGTGAAAGCCAAGCTCTTTTTTGGCTTTTATTTTTTCGAGGGGCAGGGGAGAAAATGTTCAGAGTTTAAAAGCCAATTTGTGTTTTACCGAGCTTCACTAAAGCTGGCGGGGTGGAGCCGTGGGACACACGGGCAAACCGCTGGCAAGGACAACATCTGGCAGCGGCTCCGGGTGGGCAGGGCAGGGAAACGGGAACCGCGCTCGGAACGGACCCGCGCGGGGCACAAACCACGGGAAAACCAAATTATTCTCTGTTAACATCCCCCGCTGGTGATGTCAGCACTGATAAAGGGAACTAAACCGCTGTTCTGGGCTGTCACGGGTGTCCCCGGCGCGGGGACCCTCCCGGCACCGCCCCGTCCCCGCCCCGGGCGGGTCCCGCCGAGTCCCGGTGCGGGAGCCCAGAGCCGCCGCGGAGCCGCCGCACGCAGGTGAGGGGATGCGGCCCCCGCGGGGATCCCGGGGGGAACAGGGGGATTAGGCACGGATATCCTCGAAAAGGAAGGGTTAGGGGTGCGCTCGTCCCCTCGGAGTGCGAGGTGGGACACGCGTGAGCTCCCGCGGGCTCTGCGGTTTGGGGCGCGCAGAAAGCCCTGGCTGGTTTTGGGGATAATGGTGGGGTGGTGCCTGTGGAGGAGCTCGAAGGGTGTTTGCAACTCGCGGGGTGCTGGGCAGCCCTGCCCGTGCCCCAAAATCCTTGCGGGGTCGGGGGTGGGTGCGTGGGAGGCTGGAACACGCAGGGGACACCCGGGGAGCAGCTGCAGGAGCAGCACCGGAGGGGAGAGCTCTGGTGTTTCTTCCCCAAATAGAAGGGTTTTTCCACTTGCTGTGAATATAGGGAATATTTGGGTGCTTTATGGACGTCAGCTCTGGGATGTTCCCTGCAGCTGATCCTCTGCCAAGGCAGGGAGAGCTCGAGTTCGAGCTCAGCTGCCCAAATGCTGCTGAAAATCAGAGCCCAAGTACTCGATGAGGAGCGGCTGAGGGAGCTGGGAAAGGGGCTCAGCCTGGAGAAAAGGAGGCTCAGGGGGGCCCTTCTGGCTCTGCACAAATCCCTGACAGGAGGGTGGATCTCGGAGGGTTTCGGGCTCTGCTCCCCGGGAACAAGGGACAGGATGACAGGAGATGGCCTCATATTGCACTAGAGGAGCAACTAGAGGAGGTTTAATTGAATATTGGGGGAAATTTCTCCATGGAAAGGGTTGTCCAGCCGTGGAACAGGCTGCTCAGGGCAGTGCTGTAGTCCCCATCTCCGGAGGGATTTAAAAGCCACGTGGAAGTGGCACTTGGGGACACAGTGCTGGGGCAATGGTTGGACTTGATGGTCTTAGAGGGCTTGTCCAGCCTCGGTGATGCTTTGATTCTCTGCAAATCCATCGTTGGGGCACTGCTGAAGAAGGTGGGAGAAAACCCCTTCCCGTGGCAGCAGGGAAATAACCCAGAGGGGCATTTCCAGAGAGCTCCAAGAGCTCTGCAGTGACAGAGAAGGTGACACCGGGCTCCAGGCCTGGCTGCACCCTTTGGTGGCAGAGGATTAGTGAGTTTTGGAGATTTTGGTTACAAACACCAAACTGGCCATGCCAGACCTGGCCGGGAAACACGAGGCTCTGGCCACCCTGTCCCACTGGGGCCAAAGGGAGCAAAACTGCTGCTCCCTGAGGAGTTCCAGGGGAGCAGGGGGATCGTGCAGGACCTGCCACTGGAGCAGCACAAGCCACTGGCAGCCACAGAGCAAACCTGACCTGGCTGGATCCAGGCCAGAGGAGGCAGCAGGAGCTCTGTGTGCACCCCTGGCCTCACCTGCCAAACTGATGGCAAACCCAAGGGCTTTAGAAAGAATCCAGAAGGCAAATAAAAGCTTCAGGAGATACGGGCTGTTCAAATACTCTGGGCTGCTGGATGCTGCTGGAAAGGCTGCCTTAAAAACCCTGTGGGCTCAGGAGAATGAGTGTTTTACAGGGAGAGGAGTTATTTGTTGGTTGTGAAACTCGGGGGTTGATGATTCCTGAGGCAGGGCAGCCACACTTCCTGTGAGCTTTGTACACCCAAATGTTTCTTTCGAAGAGAATTTGCCTTCTCTGGTTTAAATTTGGAATTTTCCTTTTCTTTCCCTGTTCCTGGCTCTCCCTTTTCCCTTCTCTTATGAATGCTCCCTTTGATGGGAGGAGCCCAGCTCAGGCTATTCCTGTGCACAGGCAGGTGTGTGTTCGGCTGGGCCGTGGTGTGGACTCACAAAACTTGCAAAGCAGCTTTCATCCGCTGGCCCGGAGCCGCCGTGTCCCTCCCACGGTGCCCTCCGGCCGGAATGGGACAATCGTGGATGGTTGGGAAGGGAAAAGGGGACCTGGATCCATGGCTGCCACCCTCCTGTCCCCATCCCGTGTGTCACGGGGTGGCTGCGGGTCCCCGATGTGCTGGGCTGGATTTGTAGCTCGCACGCAGCTCCTGGTTGAGGTTGTGCCTGCACCCCCCGGGGATTCTGTTTGGGGTTTTTTATGGAAATCCTTTCCCGGATGGTGCCTCAGGGCTGGGGAAATGGGTAACACCGGGAGTCTTGTAAGTTCAGCAGTGGATTTCATCCGGAGGGTGTCTGGGCTGGGTTCAGCCCGGAGCATTCAGGCTGCTCACGGCAGTGACTCCCGTTCGTCCCGCAGGTGTTGGACCAGGATTTGTTCTGCGGCACCGGAGCTCTCGGCTCTGCTGGGCAGGTACGTGATGGGAACTCAGCAATTTCCATCAATTGCCACTATAAACCATAACTCTCCTCAGAAATCCCTGTTTTTCGGATGGTGCTGGTTAAAAATGACTGAAGCTTCCTTTGTCTTTTTGTTTCAGGAAAAATGTCAGACGGTTTCTCCGTAAGTATGGATTCCTTTAAGAAGCTGTGGGGGCTGTGGCTGTGGCCTTGAAGCAGAGACCTTTGGCTGGGATGAGAGGGAACATGTCCTTGCTAACCTGTGTAAATTCCCAAACCCTCTCCAGCTACATCAGCACTTACTGGTTTTCTGGAAAAATCTGGGGGGCAGCTGAAGCTGAGCTCTTGCCCTCGGCACACGCTGCAGGGTACCAAGGATGGATGCTGGAGAACTCAGTGTAATCCCAGGAGGAATCTCCCCCACCTGACCCTTGTCCTCTCCTCTGTCCCCAGTTATCCGATGCCTTGGCCAACAGCAACAACCCGGCCCCCTGTGCCCCCCCAGCCCAGGGCTGGCCCTCCTGGGGGAACCAGCCAGCAGCTCCTGGGGCATTCCCGGGGTACCCTGGAGCACCAGGGGCTTATCCTGGAGCACCAGGGGCTTATCCTGGAGCACCAGGAACCTGTCCTGGAGGGCCAGGAGCATACCCTGCAGCACCTGGAGCGTACCCTGGAGCACCTGGAGCTTATCCTGGAGGACCAGCAGGACCGGGAGCGTATCCAGGAGCACCTGGAGCATTCCCTGGAGCGCCAGCAGCAACGGGGCCATTTCCCACCCCAGGACAACCATCCAGTGGCCCTGGATTTGGGCCTTCTGCTCCTCAGGGAGGACCGACCCCTCCGCAGGGAGGACCAACTCCTCCAATGGTAATGGCTCCATCATTATGAGGGTTTCTGTGCCTTCAGTGGCTGATTTTGCTTGGCCACGGGAGGGACCTGGGGCTGGCTGTCCCCAGAGGTGGCATTTGGCTTCTGACATGATTTTTCGCTGACACCAAGTCCCTGTTGTCTCCCAGAAAGTCCCCTTTGAGCTGCCACTGCAGGCAGGACTCGTTCCTCGGCTGCTCATCACCATCACCGGGACCGTGAACCCCAACCCAAACAGGTACTGGGGGTGTCCAGCTCCGAGGGTGGGGGGTTTCCATGGGGCACTGTGTTCCTGGATAACCCCTGTCTGGTGTAACATCAAATATTACCCTAAATAAGTGTGTATATGCCCTGTCGTTGCCCAGCGGGGTCTGTGGGGTTTTCTTTCTGCTATTTTTGGGAAGCCCTGTAACAGAGTCCAGGGCTTTTGTGGCAAATGCAGCAAATCCATTATTGTCTTTGCAGGTTTTCACTGGATTTCAAGAGAGGGAATGACGTTGCCTTCCACTTCAACCCCCGCTTCAACGAAGACCACAAGAAAGTCATCGTCTGCAATTCCATGTTCCAGAACAACTGGGGGAAGGAGGAGAGGACAGCTCCCAGGTTTCCATTTGAAGCTGGAAAACCCTTCAAGGTACCAGAAAAACCCATCCCAGCTCAGCCTCAGTGCACCAAAAGCTCTGAGAGGGTTTGGGCAACAAGACCTGTGTCAGGACATCGATGCTTTAGCACAGGAATCAGCTCCCAGGGGTGCTTCCCTGGCCCTCCCCACAGCACCTTCCCAGCTCTTCTGATCCCTCCTGCAGCTCCAGCTGCCCAGGGCATAGCTTCTCCCCCCTTCTGGTACCCCCATGGATTATGAAATCCTCCTTATTTACACTGTTGTTCTGCAGCAGTGGTTGGACAGGTTTCTGTAACGTGTTTTCCCTGCTGGCAGCTCTTGGAGGGTTTTTTTCCTGCAGAGGAGGATCACGGTGTGGAGTCCTGCTCTGAGCGACTGGCATAGGGATGAGGAGGTAGAAACTGGGCTAAAACACGGAAGAGGGAGAGCAGAGGCGAGTTTTGGGAAGGCAAAGGTCACTGGTGTTGCAGCTGAGTTGCTGCTCCAGCTCCTCCACATGCCCCAGGGCTGGACTCAGCTGGCAGCAGCCTCCAGCCAGTGCCAAGCTTGCTTCAGTCTGCGGCTTAAAACTTCTAGAACAAATCCAATGGGCTTTTTTGGCTGATTTGGGGTTTTTATTTCAGCTCCAGATCCTTTGTGAGACGGATCACTTCAAGGTGGCCGTGAACGATGCTCACTTGCTGCAGTACAACTTCCGTGAGAAGAGGCTGAACGAGGTCACCAAGCTCTGCATCGGGGGGGACATCGCCCTCACCAGCGTGGTGCCCACCATGATTTAACTGGGGGGGAACTCTGGGCAAGCTCTGTGCTCTTCCTATGCTGTAACCAAAGTGCCTTCTCACAAGACCACTCTGAGGTAATAAAACATTTTACCTGTAAAGTTTGGTTTCAATAATTTCTCAAAGACGACACCCTCCGGGCAAGCTGAGTTCTGATGTGGAATGAGCAGAATTCTTGCTGTAGAGACAGCAACAAGGAGTTTGATTTCTGTGGAGTACTTGGGAAAGCAGCCTTGGCATTCTGTCCCTGGTCCTGGGAACAAGGGCAGCAGTCCTCTAGGAAGCACAGGGAAAACCTGACAGCCTCCGAGCCTGACCAGGATGAGGTATTTCAGGAGGGTTCAGAGCTGGAGGCAGCAAAATCTCTCTGCAAGCCTGGGGCTGGAGAAGCCATCCCTGTCTTTCATTTCAGCCCACTTGGGGCCCAAACCAGCGTGTCCCAGGTACACTTCCCAGCCCAGGGAGATCCCATCCCTACGAGTGTTACGTACTCCATGGAATGGGTCACGAGCCTTGTGCTGCTCCCACTCATCACCCCTGCGTGAGCCAAGACCGGTTTCAAGGGTGGGGAGGTTTATTGGCAAGTTCACCTCGTGAGTCAGGCTGGTAAAAAAAGAAAACAGAAGTATGTTCCCTTTGCTGTGAGTCACTGCAGTCTTGTCTGGAAAACAAGAACAGTGCAACAGCCACCACTGAAGTTTCCAACGATTTCTGACGTCTCTTATGCTGTTTTATAACAGCAACTCTTTTTATTCTTGGGAGTGCCAAGTTGCAAGCAGTGTCCTTAAAATTTCCAGCAGAGGCAGCAGTCTGGAGCAGCACACTGCTACCAGCAGCACAGAGAAGCTGTGGCTGCTCCATCCCTGGAAGTGCTCCAGGCCAGGTTGGATGGGGCTTGGAGCAACCTGGTCTATGCAAGGTGTCTCTGCTCATGGCAGGGGGTAGAACTGGATGGGCTTTGAGTTCCCTCCCAACCCAAACCACTCCTCAGCAGGAAAGTCACTGAGAGGTACCTAAAAGTATCCCTAGAACTGGAGTTCAGTGATGAAGAAAGTGGATGCCAGCACACATCAGCTTCCTCTCTTTATTCAGTGTAATCCGTACACAGCTTCCAGCTTAAAACTTAAGCCACACGAGCCCCCCTGGCAGTGGCAGGGACACTTTCTGCTGAGGGACTGAATTCTCTGCTCGGTTTAGGATCGAGGCTGGTGGAAGGATGTGTGCGTTACACTAAGGTCACCAGTACAAGAAGAAGCCCAGTGAGGTATTTGTTAAAAATACAACAACTAGTGGTACTGTAATCCTCCTCAAATCCAGAGTCTGTGGAACTGGCATGCTCCTTATGCACAAATATGTTACAGTCTGGATGGGGAATGCACAAGGAACAAGATGAGAGAAGAGACTGAGCATAAACATGTCAAAAACAAGGAGAAAATACGGTTTGGCTTGAAGGTCCTTAAGATACTCAATAGAAAACTGCATCCTTAAAGGAAATAATATCAATGCCTATTTTAACACATTGCCAAAAAAAGGTATTATCTGACTTAGAAATCCTTGTTCTGAGTTAGTTTCTGAGATTACAAACCCAGTGGTTGTTAAACACCAGGAAAATCTCCCCAGGAAAGAACTGCATGCATCCAACACTGCCATAGCTGGTGTTAACACACCAGACACTGGAGCCCGAGGGTGCAGAGGTACCCCCAGCGCAGTGACAGAGCGTGGCAGAGTGTTCTGGGGAGGGAACAGGCTGGGTTTCACCCCAGGATGTGCCCTCCCAGCAGAAAAGGGGCACAGGCACAGCTGGTGGGGGAGGCACCTTGGAATAACAACAGGTCATGAGGTCAATCAGGTCAGGGTAGAAAAGTCTAAAGGTGAACAGTTTTACAACCTGAAGGAGACAGGAAATACACGAAACAATACCAATATAAAAATGCTTCAGGTTGCAATCAGAATTTACAGCCAGAGGATACAGCAGGGATCACCAGAACACAGCCCACTACTGCTGTACAGCAGTGCTTGGTGCATCACAACTGCACCCTAAAATGACACAAAAATCATTATCAGATCCATTACCACAGGTACTCTTCCCCTCTCAGCACAGGTCCAGGGCAGCAGACTGTGTTCCAGGTACTCTTTGTGGGCTTCTTGCTCATAGTATTTACATATTTTGCATTTTGAGTCACTTTTCATTGATCCCCAGAGGGACCAACAGGAGAAAACACGATGAGGTCACTGAATATTTCAGCTGCTGCAAACTTCTGGGCTCTGGTCTTGATTGGAGTGAAGGGGAGCTCAGCATCCTGCATTGGCTGTGGGAGGAGCCAGAGCGTGGAGTCAGTGTTTGAGGAACCCTTAAACCATGGAGCAGGGCAAGGACTCTTGATTCCCCCAAGAGTGATTTTGCAAGCTTATTTCCAGGTATAAAATAAAAAGTGATTACGCGTGGTCCGTGTTGAAGACAGACACTCCGTACCCAAGTCAGTAACCCATATTTTAAAGAGGATTTTTCACAAGAAATCCTACACCCAAATTCTATTAATTCTATTAAGTGTGAAAGCTTTTGCACATCTGCTTTTCCCTGCTGAATGTTACTTCCAGCCCTAAATGCTGAAGTGATTAAAAAACATTGGGGTAGGCTTAAAAAATTCCCAGGAAAAAAAAAAGGCTATTTTAGTGAATATCTGCACAGAAGTTTGTAAGAAACATAATTTAAAGGCTCAATCTGACAAGAATCAGACATTGTCCTATTACAAATGTCTTGATTCATCCTACACTTACCATGTGCAATAAGGAATACCAGTGTGAGCCCAAGCAGGGAGACAGCTGGAATGTGGTTTGTATTTAAAGTTACATGAATTGGCTCGATAACATCTTTAAGAGTTTAATTTTCTTTGTGCAGTAACCGAGTCTGCAGCAAAGGTTAACAGTCCTGCAACATGCAGCTTGTCTTAGTCAAATAAACTTGAAGGTCAACTTACCACATCAAGAGAATTTCTGTCAATGGGTGCCAAACCACTGCATGAAACATCTGAAAAATAAGCATATAGTTTTTTTTAAAAAGTTACTCTGATGCTGCCAAAGCCAAAAAACCAGTATTGTTTTCTGTGTTTATTAAAAGAAGAAATCCAAACTCTAAATTGTATTTATTTCTTTATACCAGCTTTCTGCTTCACATATCACACAGAAACTACACAGAGAAATCCTGGGGCACAGTTTAACAGCACACACAAATCAACCTGACACTGATTTCAAAGAGTAATATTCAGATTATCACAAATCCTTAGAACAACCAGAAGGCCCCAGCAATGCCACCCAAGTGACACCGTGCAGCTCTAAGACAAGCACCTGTTTGATGTATTTGTGGCTCTCCAGACTGAGCAAAGTTTGTGTCTGTGCTGGGATCCTTCTCTGGGCTGCACATGATGATGTCTTGTCCTTGTTCTGCAGCAGACAGTTCCATCTCTTCCATGCCATCCACTGCTTTTGATTCGCTGCTAGAATTTCCCTGCACCTGCAAAATAGGGATTTTCTCTGCTCCCAGCCATGTCCTTGTTATGTCAGACCAAGTCCACACATCTAGCCTACAGTTTTTATGGATAGCCCAGGAGAGATGGAGTTTTAACTCCAGGCACTCCGTGAGGCACAGGCAGGCCAAGGCTCAGGGTTTAAGGCTGTGACCCATACCCCAAACACCCTTTTAAAGCCTGAAAATCCCTTTGACAGTATGAAGGAAGTTCATTTTGAACTTCAAGTGTTATTTTCAAGTGTTACCTGGTGACTTTTCCTCCAGTAAAACCTATCAGCAATACTGAAAGGTTTCCTCAGAGCGTGAAATCCCCAACAAGCGATTTCTCATTTTGATAAGAGAAAGAATGAAGTAAAAGGCATAAGAAAAAATTAGTAAGCAGGATTTTTTTAATATGTATTATATGTAGGGGGATGGGAGGGGAAATGACTGTTGCAGTCATGCACAGATCCAAACAGTAACAAAATGTGAAGACTCCATTTCCAATGAAAGTTACTAAAGGATGATTGACTCCAAAGCACTGGCTTTCACTGGTGGCACAGTATAATCTAAATTAGAGGCCACATTCCTGCTTTTTAAAGGCTACTCAAACACAGGTAATGTCTTCATTACCTTCAGACACTTCAGGACATGGATTTCTGACACTTGGATTAGTTCTTGCTATACTTAAAGGAGATTAAGAGCCCAATGCTCTGCTCTGGCAGCATGAGGACTGAGTGCTGTTGCTTTTAGTCACGGTCCATAAACGCACAAGCATTTAAAAAATTCACACCAGAAAACAGGAGGTGGTGGACTTCTAGGAACATTGCTTGTCCAAGTGACAAGTGTCCTCATGGAGTAGCCAGGACCTACAAAATACAGCTCTAAAGAGCAAGACAAGGTTGACAAACTGCAGCAGTCCCTACCTTTGTCAATCCTCAGAGGGAAAAAGCACTGCCCTGAGGAATACACAGGATTTCTAGAGTGAGGATTTGATCAGAAGTCCAAGTGTCTGGGGTAATCAAAATAATTTTTCCTTTGTTAGTAATAACAGAGTATTTAAAGCACATCCATGAACAATGCATGACTTACGTTATTTCCCTCTGCTGTGCCAGACACCAGACAAATTTCTTCTGCAACCACAGAAATGCTGGAAGAGAAACCAAAGCATTTTCACTCTTCTCAATCGTCTTCATCAATCACCTTCAATCATCTTCTGACTTGTCCAACTAATCTTACAATTTGTTCTGCAATTTTGCTGGCTTGGTTGGCACTGGTGAGCTACATCAAACTTCCTGGGCAAACAAACTTCTGCCCCAGCAGCAAAATTACCTTTGGGCAAAGCTCTTAATATTTGCTTAAGGGAAGGCAAAGTCACAAGTACTTTGCAAACTTTATCATTGCCAAATTGCAAGGTAACACTTAACGGGTATGAACATCACGTCTTTCAGTTCCAACCCTAAAATTATTTGTACAAGGTTAATTAAAAGCTGCTTTAACATGCCTACCTTTGTCCAAGACCACCAGGGAGTTTATCCAGTGGGAGAGTTTTTTCAGTGGGAAGTTGGTCCATTTTCAAACTTTGTGCTGGGTGGAAGCCTTTGAGGCCTGATGGGGTTTGCTTTGCAGTTGCATCCTCAGGGGCACGGAGAGGAGAAGGAACGTTCAGGTGCAAAGGTCTAATGGATGGTCTTGGAGTTGCCTTTTTTCCAGGGGTCCTCGGAAGCAAACCTGGAAAATGTGTTCAATGTTTCATCCCTACAGCAGTTCCCAGAAGCTGAAATGAACTGATCATTATGATTTTAACCAGGGACACAACTGTTTTCTGCTTGCTGAATCATCTTATACAAATATTATATGGAAATCTTATATACACTTGCAAGGAGAAATTGAAATTATTAACTTCTATCTTTCAAATTAGGCAATTTTAATAGAGTTTAAAACAGATTCAGAACTGATGCTTATAACAGATTCTCTGCTGAAGTTGGCTTAAACTCAGTGTTGCTGAAAGCTTTTCAGTTCACCTCTACTAACAAGAGGCACATGAAAAAAATTGTTAGTTTTGTGATGAGAAGAGAGATCTGCACCAAAAAACTCCAGACTTTAAAATCAAATTATGAACCAGAAATGGGAGAAAAGTACAATTACTGCAAATACTGGCTGCACATAGATGTCAATAAGATAAGATGCTGAAAATGAAGTTATATTTTGAGCACCTGTTAAAAAACCCATAACTATTAAACAGCTTTTATAGCAAACTGGATTATGTTACAATCTTGTTAACTGTGAACACAGATTATGGGTAGACTTTATTTGCAGCTTTGAAGACAGCACTGCAAGAGGTTTAGTTTAAAACAAGAGACTCCAGTTCCTGTCCTACAATTAGAGGATGTGAGCTGGCATTGACTTTGATGAAGAGGCTCGTCAGCTGAACCTGGGAATGCTCAGATCAGAATTTCGTTATTAAATTTATGCTGGAAAAACATGAACCAGCTATTTCAGCTCTGTCTAAGCAGGGATTTCATGCTGCCATAACCACTCAGATCAGCACATTCATGTACACCAGTTTACTGTGGAGCCCTGATGTAATCAGTCACTGGTTGAAATAGTGTGTCCAGTACTGGAGTTGTAGCCAGTATAAACAGCACAATTCCTCTCCCCACTAAAATGGACTAAACTCTCTTCAGTAGTTTCAGGTCACAGAAATCATGATTAAGCTTCACCTACCTGAAAAGTTTTTCACAGGACTTTCAATCCTGAAAAACCCTGCTTCAAAAACCACTTTCTCTGCCTCTGGCAACCTCTTCTGATGTGTACCCTCAGCGGCTCCCTCCTGCTTCATTTTATCCCTCATGGCTGCTTTCACAGAAGCCAGGCGGTTCCGGGCAGCAGTTCTGGCAGCTGCTTCCAGCTTGGGTTTGGGCACTCCACTTGGAACAGCCTTTTTCTGGAATGGTACAAAAGCTGGGTCACACCTGGAAACTCTGGAGAGGAGTAATTACACATGAACCTCTACGCAGGTGCTGGTGCCACAGACACAGAAGGAGCAAAAGGGGGTTTTGGGGGGCACCTTCTGGCTCTCCACGACCTCCTGACAGGAGGGGGTGTTCTGCTCCCAGGGAACAAGGGCCAGGATGAGAGGAACTGGACTTACTTTGCACCAGAGGAGGTTTAGGTTGGATATTAGGAAAAATATCTTCACCGAAAGGGCTGTCCAGCCTGCCCCGGGCAAGGGTGGAGTCCCCATCCCTGGAGGGATTTAAAAGCCATGTGGATTTGGCACTTGGGGGCAGTGGTCAGTGGTGGCCTTGGCAGTGCTGGGGGAATGGTTGGACTTGACAACTTTTCCAACCGCAACAGTTCTACAGTTTTATGCATCAAGGCCTCTGCTCATCCCCAGCATGTCTTGGGCTGCCACCCAGCTGTTAAGTCTGTGATGACAACATTAAGAATTTCTTTCAAATTCATCTGCAGTTCAAAAACCCTCAATACAACTTTTTTCCTAATAAATTCGGTAAGATTTTGGAAGCACTGGGATGCAGGGACTCCTAGTGGCAGGGACACAGCGTAACCACAGGACAGACTCCAGGCAATCAATGAAGTCTCCCTTGGCATTCAGTTTTCCAAGGGAGGTTTTGTTTTGTACCACCTGTAGGGTTCTGGCATTTATGGGCAGCTCCCACAGACCACATTCCCTCTGTTTTCTGGAGTTTCTTATCCATCTTCATATCAATGTTATGATTAGTCAAGCAGTCTCAAGGAACTACACAGAGTTTAGGCAATGCAAATACAGCTTGATACTCATAAGCAATTACATATTTCAAACCAAAGAGTAGATAAAACTCACATTACAGCTTATTTTGAAATAAGCACTAACTTATTTTGGAGAGTGTCAGATCTGTTTGTGCTTAGAGAAGCAGCAGTTTAAAGCCACCCATGGTGTTGGCTTAATGGGACACCATTACACCTGAGCACTCCCTGCTCAGAACTGGCAGTCACTCCCAAATTCCTGTGTGGTTTCCTTTTCAGTTTCAGTCTCAATGCCAGTGGCCCAGATAAATTATTTATATCCTAAATCTAACAGATTCATCTTACTAGCATAGAATCCAAAGACTCAAAAAAAGTCATTGTTAATCCTTATTTCTAGTCTTACCAGCCAAAAGAGGCTACTAGGACTAAACCCACCAAATAATACAAGTGCACATGGGAGAGGCGAGGGAGAAGGGTGCACCCTGAGAGGAATTTCATTTAATATTTAATATATCTAAAGAAGCCATACAAGATGTGCTTTAGGGGCTGTTCATACCTTGACAACTGCTTTGCTTGGGACATCAAGTGGCTGCCACTCATTGTCTTGAAGCTTCTTCAGATTATCAAATTTTTTATTCACATCTTCAATCTATTGATCATGTATAAGGAAAGCAAAAGAATACATTGCAAAATAATCTCTATCCAAACAAGTATAGTCTTCCACCCTGCAGGAAACAATCTCTCAAATATCTCTGAAAAAGCAGATCAAACCCTTATGCATTTTGCAGAGAATTCAAAATCTATGCCTAGGATCATAACAAATCCACCTCTGCATTTAATTTAACTGCTTACAAATTCCTTTGTTGAATGCTGATTTACAAATATTGTTGAGAGCCCTTTGGATAATTCAGAATACTATATTTCATTCCAAACTCAACGAAAGCATCAACAGCAGAAAGGAGATGAAGGTTTTCTACCACCTAAGCTCACCCCTAAATAGAGTTACTGTAGTTTCTGCATTATTCTCATACTGAAGCATGGAACCCCTACTTTTTAGGTGAGCTTCAGGAATTTTCCAAAAACTGGGAGGAAGACATTGTGACTGTATCCTCACTCCAAACTAGAATAAGATCTGGCCAAACATATTAATTCCAAAGACAGATATGATACACAAGAAGACACAACAGAGGAATTGGTCCATGAACTGTAGGTCATAGTAAACCAACTGCAACTATTCACTGTTACAAACTGTTAAAACAAAGACCTGTATTTTTTAAATTGATCAAAATTGATCAATTTCTAAATTGATCAAAATAAAAAACAATCTGAACATTTAAAAAAAAATTACTTTCAAGCCACGGCTTGTAAAGAACTACATTGGTTTTACTCTACTAAGTTAACATGCACGTACATACCTGAAAATTAATCATATCCCAAAATCCATCCAGGTCTGTACACGTTGTTTCTTTTTCACCTCGTTTAAATTCACAATTATCAACCAGTCCTTCAAACTGTTTGAACCTTTCTCCTATGAGCAGCCTTGTCTGACCAACTGTGGTGCGAATCAGGTCTTTAGCTGGTAGCAACAAGGAAAACAATACAGGATAAATAAGTGTTTGAGGAATCTGGAATTTGTTGTCCCATCTACTGCAAATCTGCAGTTCAATTCAGATGGAGCTTCCCTGTCCACTGAACTGCTCTAAACTTGCTTCTTCCAAAAAAATTACCCTCTCAAGTCTTAAAGATACGCATTGCTGGAGTCGTCTTTGTTTTCCCACGTAAGGGCACTTATTCCACATTAAAAACTAATCTTACTTTTAAAAATTAGCTTGGTTAAAGCTCACACATTTAAATACCCTTCAAACTGACAACACAACAACTATTTCGACGTGCACTTCGTTCACTTTATCAATCACCATCACATCAAGTGCTACACAAATTGTAGCAATAGGAGACTTTTTGCCTTAGGGCAGACACAACTCTAAACATTCTCTAGCACAGCTTTGCAAATCCATTTTGCTATTTTGCAAAGAGCAGATGCATGTCCTTCCCTCTGTCCCACTCAGTTCCCATAACCCCCTTTCTAGTGTCTATTGCAGCTCACTCTTACCATCCTCTGGAATGTCCAGCTCAAGGTTTCCTTCCCACTGGAGGCACTGAGACAGCAGCCGCTCTGTCTCAGTCCGAAGAATGTTTCTGAAAATACAGAGATAGAGAAAAAATTAGGATTTGGAGAATTTTCTGACTTGTGGTTGCTAATGGTTATTATCCTTTTTGCTCTCAGAGAAGCCAGAGTCTTTGAGCAGAAGCCACCAGACTGTTTTATTTTGCTGACTGGCTGAGGTACAACTTCTACTGCTTTCAAGCTCATGATCCTTAGGACAAGGTGTCAGTCTCCAGAATTTTACATTCATTCCTTGCACTAAAGGTACAAAAAGGAAGACAGGAATGTGTGCCTGCTCAGGTCACAGCTGATAGGCACCAATCACCATTAAATTAAGCTGATCTTTAGAAGATGTCTCGTTATTCATATTAAGAAATGGACATCAGGGAAGTGAAACAAGTGAACCCAAACCTGAAATAGGGCACATCATGCTCTTGCTCTCTTGTATCATCTGACTTCACTGCAAGTGCTGCTGAGACAAGAGTTGTTTTGTTTGATCTCTGAGTGGAAATTCTCTCATCGGATTCACCTGCTGAAAAACATGAAAGGAATTTTCATGTTCAGAATCTGGTAATAATTAAAAGCATTAGACTAAACGAGATGTGAACTTCCTACCTTCTCCTTTCAAACTTGTGGGCATTTGCTGTTCTTGAATGCCTTTAACAGCAGGTGAAATTTGACTTTTTAAATTAGGCTTTTGTGCTTTAGTTTCACTGGATTTTTCAAATATTTTGCTGGAAACAAAGAAAAGTACATTTAGTTAAGACACGTTGAGAAAGAGACATCAAATATGGCCAAATACACAGAAATGCACAGTTTAGAAGGCAAACCTCCACACAACACTAGAGAACTCAAATAAAAAAATTAATAAATCTGTGCAGACAGATACAGGGCAGAGTCCCTGACAGCTGCTCCTAAAGCATGGACAGAATTATGGATTATATCCATAGCTGCTGTTGTATTAAGTCCACATTTAAGCAGTGACAGAAACCATGAGCATCAGGTGATACAACACCACAACACTTTGTTACAAAGTGAATCTCTCCATAGACAAATGTTTTTTGCATCCCCACAGAGAGGTTCACTTGCATTTCAGTCCCCATTAGAAGGAAGAATCTTACACTGAAGATTCTGAAAAATTCCAGACAGCACTGGGTGTCAAAAAAGCATTTGCCCTTGAAGGAGACATGGGTGTCACACTGTAGGTTGCTAATCCACTCAGAGGCTGAAACACAAAGTTCTGAGGTGCAAAGGAGCGTGTTCTGGGTCTTCTTGGAGAAGAGTTGTTGTTTTCCACTGAGGTTTGTTCTTGCTTAAGTTCTACTGGCACTGAATGTTTGGAATCAGCTGCAGAACTCTTCACCCCGGGATCCACTCCAGCATTTGTCTCCACTTTATGTTTAGAAGAAATGGCCTGTAACAGCATAGATGGACAAATCAAATCATCAAATCAATCGTGTTTGCAGTAAGCATGGGCTGAATTATAACATGAGTGTCTGAAAGCCATCAGGAAGGGAACAGCTTAAGGTAAGTCAGCTCCTGCAACAGCACACCTGTACAGAAGTGATGAGTTACCAACAAGCCCAACCATTTTTGACACCTGTAAATCACTCCAGAGACAGAAGTAACACTTCACTACAAAAAATGCAACAATCCATTTCTGGGGCTAAAACAGAACACCTGACCTACCAAAATAATAATTAAAACTGGCAAATGCTGGCTCCCACTGCTAGAAAAAAAAGCTTTAAGGTGATAAAATCCTCAAGAGCAGAATTACTGGCTACAAGTCCAATGAGGCTAGTTGAATAATCATAGTTTATACACATACTCCAATCCAAAGACTGAAAAACAAGCAGGAATAGGCTGATAGCTGAGGAATGCAACCCAAGACAAGTGCAGTTAGCACCACAGAATGTCATTAAAAGAGGAGAAAAAAATTAAACAATAATTCACATTCTTATGAGATGAGTGACCAGATAGTCACACAGAACACATTTCTGAGATACCTAATTGAAATTGTTTGCTCAAGCCAGCCAGAAAAACTTTGGGTGTTTTTCAAGAAAAACATCTTCAATGCACTGAAAGTCTTGTTATACTTTAGTCACCCCTGCTAGGAATGTAAACCTTGAATTTTGCTTTTAGCCAACCTTTTCAAACAGGCTGCCTGTGGTTACAGCAAGAGTTTACCAACTGGCAGGGACTCCTGCCTGTGAAGAGGTGCTCTTACCTCCTGTTTGGGTGTGATTGCACAATCTCAAACACACTAGAGCACAGCTACAGTTACAGAACAAGGTGGAAATGGGAGGTGTGAGAGAGAAGAGCGGAGCACAAAGAAGGAAAAAATCATGGATAATTCTCACACAGAACTGTCTGCACATGAGTGCATAAAAAATTCTGGAAGTGATGACACCTAGAACCACAATGACTGTCTCAGCTGTAAATCATGCAGAGAATGGCATTCTACCTTGCAGAGAATAGCATTTCCAGCTTTATTTTTTGGTGGTTCAAAATCTAAAATTGTGTTTATTTCTTAGCTTCTACAGTCTCATATCTCATACCTGAGGAGGAAAAGGATCCATTCAGAATGCACTCCAAAAATGCACAAAATTTACAGCTGCTTGATTAAACCAGCAAAGCAGTCTTTTTTTTTTTTTTTTGACTAGTTAAAACATCAGATATATGTCATGTAAGAACTCCTTGTCTATTTTAAACCATTGTCCAGATCTTGATTAGTAATCAAATCATCCATCAGTCACATCCATATCCGTGGTGGGATTCTGGGGGGTGGCCCTGTGAAGGGCCAGGTGTTGGACTTGGATGATCCTTGTGGTATCTTCCAACTCACAGTATTCTGTGATTCTATATGAGCACTAAATTTGATCTGAATTTTAAAAATATGGCAGCATAAATACTTACAGCTCCTTCCCAAATTCTAGCTTATTAGTGAAATTACTGCTTCCATGCTTGAACACTTCAGCTGCAATGACACAGTTATAGGCTTTTAAATCAGTTTTACTGCTTTTCCATTTCAACTATTCCATGACCTACCTTTGTGGTATCAGGTTTGGCAGCTTTCTTCTGCTTTCCTACATTTGTTGTCTTTCGCTGTGACTGGTTACCTACAAAAAGAGACACTCCCAGAGGTCAAAAAGGCATCTGATTAATGTAATCTTTCACCAAAACACTGCCATAAAAATCCAGTTGCTAAAGACAGGAAGAGACTGTTTTATTTCTTGGGTGGGAGGTGGCTAGAGGGAAGAAATAGCATTGCAAAAGTTCATTCAAAAGAAAACCTGGCCTAGGATTTAACAGCCTAGTAACAGCTGTACCACCAAGAAAATAGATTCCTTAAGTCATCAATCTTTAGATGTTGTCATATAGTAAAAATAAAAGTCACATTACTTCCTTAAAGGCTGAAGAGAGTGTCAAGCCAATTTGAGTTTAGATTTTTAATTTCTATACGGCACAGGAATTCTGATGGTATATTGAAGTCCAGTGAACAGGTAAACACAAAGAGAAATTCCTAACCTGAAGAACAAAGGCTCTCATCTCTTTCAGAGATGTTTTGGTTGCTGCTCACACATTTCATACTCATATGACCATAAAGTCATACACCAACGAGGCAAATCTTTACCAGTTCCGGCTTTGTTCTTTGAGTTTGTAATTACCATGTGGACACTGATGCTCCACACTGATGGGTTTGGTGGGAAACCGTCCAGTGTTGGTTTCAACATCTTGATGTAGATATTGCAACAGAATTCCAGACAAGAGTCTGAGTGATACAGCATTTAGTCCTTTTCTTAGATGATAATTTGACTGAAATGACTTAAATGCAGTCTAAGGTACAGCTGAGCTACACAACTCTGCCTCACTTACCAGTAGTGGCAGCAGCAGCTGTTGGTTTCAGCACTTGCCTGGCTGCAGAGGCAGCTGCTCTGGTGACTCTCACATTTGGGGCTGGTTGGGCTGCAGTCTGCAACACTGCAAGAGAGATTAATCCCAGAGATGTCAAGTTTAATAAGAAGCTGCACTCAGGTAATAACTGAAAGTTTACATCTTGTAGAAATCAGAAAAATGCACCAGCAGTTATCAGCTGCATGGGTTTGCCAGAGTGAACAGGGCTGGGTGCTTTTGGTCAGCTCAGTGCAAACAGCACAGCTTGGCCCTGGCACCCAGGCGATGCACGGAGGGATCCTGACTGAAGGTGGTTTTACTCTACAGGTCCATCAGGGTACCAGTGTGCTTGATGCCATGCACAAAGCTTAAGGATGCTTCCCACTGCTCCCTGCAATCAGAGTCAAGGCCCTCCCTGGTTTACAGATGAAGTTTTCTAGAGTAATAACTTTGTCATGATTATTTGCACAGCTGGAAGCTTAAGCAAACCATTGGTGTAACAAAGTGATGCCCTGGCCATTACATGAAAGACTTCCAAGGTCAGAATTTAATGCAATCTAACAAAGCACTCTTAAGACTAATTGACTCTGAAATATTTTATAAAACCTGACAAGTTCATGCACCGTATCACCCATCTTAATCATTTTCATCTTTGTATTTTAGCACTGTTTCTAATAGGCTTTTAAAATGACAGCATTTTCCTGCACAGACAAATTTCACGGGAGCTCTTTATTCCATACTCTGCCTGTCTGAAATCTCCACTTAGTTACTGTTATGCTATTCCTGTCTTTAATGTCAAGCGACGATTCTGTAGAAGCTAGAATGAAAAGTTGGGAAAAATTACTGGATAAATAACTACAACATTGGATTTATCAAACATTCACTTCCCAAACATTTTTATATTGGTGTTTCATAGAATCACAGAATGGTTCAGGTTGGAAGGCACCTTAAGGATCACCTCATTCCAATCTCCCTGCCATGGGCAGAGAAGTTTAAATACAAATAATGCATATCCCTGATTCAGTACAGAAGAAATCAAGTCTAGTGGATGATCATTTTTCAAAAATTAAACGTTTTAATTGTTATATCAAGCACTAATAATACATCTCTTCAGTATTCACCAAAGGTACTACTGAAATTTATTTAAATAAAGGTCTGCTGCTTGCTGATTTAATTAGATTAATGATGTGAAAGTCATTTCACTCTGAATTACTGAATATCCTGCATTAACATCAATACTCCACATGACTTGGCTGTATCTACTTAAGGATATCACTGGGCTATAAGGAAGAGTTTCTGATCCAAGGTATGCTAGTCCCTTAAAGGTGGTACAGGTTTTTTTTTTTATTGCTGTTTTCTTAAGAAATATCTGTAGTTGTGGCACAGACAGTGACAGACACAGAAGGCACTTGCTCTTCTGTAACAGCAGCAGTCACTACCTGTGATATTCTTCTTGAGGCAAACAGAAACCTCTGCACAGCTCCAGGAGCTGAGGCAGCTGGCAGCTGAGCATTTTGCCTACTGACCTGTTTCTTTTCCCTCTCCTCGGGGAAATAATCAGTAACCAGGACTGTCAGGATCCTGCATTCCATTTCCCCCTGCCTATGGAGGCAACAAGCTCACATGATCCCCAGAGCCACACTCTTGATAACCTTCCAGCTGCTGCCCTTGGTAGGAATGGCCATCTTAAAATGTCCTCCTTGCTTCCTACACCCAAAAACGTACTGTGGATCTTTCCCCCAAAAAAACCCAACTTTTAGGTTCAGATGTACTTCCATACCTTTCTCTTTTTCAGCCACTTTGACTGTACTCATCTGTTTATGTCCTGCCTGTGTAGGACGCATGCTCTGCCCATGGGCAGTAACCTACAAGAAAAAAACCAGATTTTTTTGTGAAGTATCAGATTCCCAGAAATTTAGCAGCCCAATTTCTTCCCTCATCTATCTATCCTAGATTACATTAGGGGAAAAAGTCAAATAATTTGGCACAGGGGGCTTTAAAAAGTAGAGAGACATTAAGGATAATGAAAATAGGTTGGTTTAGGGATATGTTAACATGCACTGTCAAACTAGAAATTGTCAGGAAAAGAATGAAGAAGAATATTTAAGCAACAGTTTAAGTATCTTGAGAAACTTGATTGCAAAACAGATCCAGAAAACCTGCGCTCTTTTCTATTTGTACTGATCTAATCAAACTTGTAAAGATACTACCCAGAGTCTGAAATTGCATCCCTTTCTCTAAATTTATTCACTGAAGTTATAGATATAGAAAACAAACCGTAGAGGACTTAGATGCAGTTGGTATCAGAGTTGGTATCATAGATTTTCCTTCTTGGATCTTGGCTTTTGATCGAGTAATCCTTCCAGAGAAAGCAGGAGCTGCCTGGAAACATCCCCAAGGAAACAAGAATTAATACACTCCTTTTCCCCCTTGTCACTGAGAGACTGAGCAAGAAGCATAAATGTGAAAAACAACATGTTTGTGCAAAATGGGTCAAGTGTGTAATCTGGAAAGCTTTCAAAGCGGAGTTGACTAAATATGAACATGTTACTAGTTCTAAAATAACTCTGCTGTTTCATTTGTGGATGAATCATTCCAATTTTTGAACTGAACATAGTCATAAATACAAAAGTCCATGCATCACTAGTAGTATTTCCAGCTTTGTTTAAAAAAGAGAATGAGCCAAATTACTCCCTTACCATTCCTTATCATAACAAATATTAATAAAGCATTTGCAAAATAAACAGCTTATTTGGAATAACATACACATCTTGTATACAAATAGCAATTTAAAGGACTACACAGATATAATTAGTTTAGAGATTAAATATCACCCTTGTTACCTTCTCTCTTGGCTTTGCAACCACTTGTTCCTCAGGTGCAAGCGCAAGAAATCCAGGTGCAGCTGGTCTGTACAGCCCAACCTTGAACACCCCCTTCTTGGCTTTCTCCCTCTGCTCCTGCAGCTTGCGAAGCTCCTTTTCCTCCTTGTAGCGCTGGAGCATCTCCCTGCGCTCGTTCATCCTCTTGGTGGCTGCATTCGGGCCTTGCTCTGAAGCAGATGGGGAAGACAGACGTGTTATAAAACCATGAAGATGTTTTTGAGCCAACAAGAAGTCAGAAACCTTCAATAAACTTTTCCAAGCTAGAAGAGGAATGTAGGTCAAAGAGCAGAAGAACTGTTTGGAATCTCTAAATTGTTTTAACCCTTCTCACTAAAAGGGAATTCAATGGAAAATTTCAACTTACAAATAGACTTCCCCAAATATCCACCTGAGGATTACGGTAAATTCATTCCCATTTTGCAGGGAATTGTAAATACCATTTCTTGCAAGGTTGCTATTATGAAAATTAACACTTTAGTTACTTATTTAGTTTATTTGTACCAGTTTCTCTATTCAAACACTTGCAATGTTATTGAAAGCTGAACTTTAGGTCAGCTTTAGATACCAAAGTCTGCCTCAGGCTGAGGATAAATGAGGCAGAAGTTTTATGAAAGAATAAAACCTTAGATTCCAGACTTGAATTATGTCTACCTGAAAAATTAATATCCACTTAAAATTGAAAGTTATTAAAGATAATCAAGACAAACTCATTAAATTTCTTATTTGATACGATTACATAGGGACTGCACTCCAATAATTTTCAGAAAAGGACTATCCTCCAATAATCTTCGCTATTAAAATACTAAAGGTGAAAATATTTTTTAAAAGCCTGTTAACATTTTTAAACATTAACTTAATTTCTTAGACCACAAGCATCCAGGAGAGCCAGGAGGCAGAATTCAGCATATATTCAGGCCCTATTTTCTGAGAGGAAAAATAAGTTATCAAAAACTAGCCATTTGCAAAATAAAATCATACTGTGCATTTGCCCATTAATAATTTTATATATAATTATAATACTCAATTGCCCATTGCTAAGTACAACTTAAGCACATGACAGGCAACAGTCATATGTTAGATGGTATTTTAGATTGGAGTTTTTCACATCTTAAAGGACAAGGCAATCAAAAAGGCACTTCCTATTGAATATTAATAACAAAATGCATTCTTCCTTTAGCTGCTGGAGACAAATCAGAGCAAAGCCTGATTCATACCACCAGAGCAGTGAGGAGAGCACAGCTGTATTAAGATTTTTTTCCTTGATTTTAACATTTGGAAAGGCTGATAGAGTTTTAAATCTTAAACTTTTTTGTCAAATTAAAATGTTGACTGCTATTAGGTTTCCGTGATAATGCTACTAAACCTACTTAAAATTTTTAACATTTAAAAAAAAGGTCTGTAGCAGGTATTTACTTACTCTGTTTCACACTGCTGTTCTCTTGAGAGCACAATTCCCTGCTTTCCTTGAGCTCAGAAATTCCCCTCTCCTTGGAGAGCTGAACATTGACATCTGCCAGCCCGAACTGCCGGCCCTTTTCGAAGAGTTTGTGCCTGTTCTCCTTCTGAAGGACGGATTTCCTGCGGGCAACCTTGGCTCTGAGGGCTTCTGTACTCAAATTCTTTTTGTAACGACTGGCAAACTGGGAGGTAGCAGCCATCCTGATGACCTTAGACAACAATCACAGTGATTAGGAAAACACTGTCATGGTTTGTTTTCCATTTTTGTTAAAGTTTGCACGCGAGCAAAGCCCTGAATTCTTTGTTTCTGTAAGTGACCAGAGAAAACTCAAATGACAATTTTAGTAATGACTCTTTCAGCAATTTCTTGTTATTTTTATTCATTCCAGGGACCAGTTTGGTTGTTGAGTGGTCAACAAGTCTGACACAGAATTAGGAGAGGACATTGCACCCATGCCTGGGATTGGCTGGGCTGCTTTCTCCACAGCTGTTTTCCACATTAAGGAGATGAGCAAGTAAGTGACAAGGCTGTAGGACAATACTTGGAAGCAACATTCCATTTAGATTAGACCTATCTGACAGCAAGGAATTTTGTCATTGCTAAGAGTACTCAGAACCAGGATGTTTCCAGGATGCAACTGCAATACAATAGTGGTTATTTCAAGCAGCATTTTCCCCATCTTTTTTAGCGTGAAGAAGCCTTAAGCCAATTGTCAGTTGGTTTGCAGTTGCTGTGCTAAGAGCACCTAAAGGGGCTACAAGAGAGGTGGAGAGGGACTTTGGTCAAGGGATGGAGTTACAGGACAAGGGGGATTGGCTTCCCACTGCCAGAGGGCAGGGTTAGATGGGATATTGGGAAGAAATTCTTCCCTGAAGGTGGCAAGGCCCTGGCACAGGTTGCCCAGAGAAGCTGTGGCTGCCCCATCCCTGGAAGTGTTCAAGGCCAGGTTGGACGGGGCTTGGAGCCACCTGGGATAGTAGAAGGTGTCCCTGCCCCTGGCAGGGGGTGTAAACAAGATGGGCTTTAAGGTCCCTTCCAACCCAAACCATTCTGGGATTCTATTATCCCCTCAATCCCCACTGAAACCTGCCTTGCCAAGTGTTTTCCACCTCAAGCAGGGTCTTTCAGACATCTCATCTTCCACCACTAACAGAAAACAGCTTTACAGTAAGCAGACTGACAGAGCTAAACTGAACACCCAACAGGTATTAATTAATTGGTAATTTAGTCATTTACTGAGGTTCTTCATTTCAGGACAACAAGCTCTGATAAAACTAAAGGAACCATCAGTGAACTAGACTGAAAAGCCTTGACAGTGGGTGTACAGAACCCAATAAAGCCCATCCCCTTCCCATCTATGTGCTACCAAAAGCCAAAAACTCCACCAGCAGCCTAAGTGAAAAACCCAAATGTTAGAAGAAAAAAAGCAGTAAAATAGAAATAACACAGAAATAAAGTGCACATACTTATGGGAAAAGCAGTCAAGGAGAGAACCTGAGCTGTTGGAAGAAGGAATACAGAGGAAGCCTGCTCAGATGCCATCAGTGCTGGCAGTGGCAGCTCTCTGTTCCCCACTGCATGGAATTGTTCGTGTAGGGGGGAACTTGCAGAGTACCAACAGCACCTGCACAGCCTCCTGAAAGGGTTTAGAATAGATACTGGACAGAAACCCAAATGGGTGCACTTTGCTCCTTTTTTTTCTGATGTGTTCAGTGCTGCAGGAGAGCAAAATGGTCAGTGGAAGTCAGAGAGCAGAAGGGAATAAAAATCAAAACACAAATCAGGGACCGGATCTCTTCCACACAATCCTGGAAGAGCTGGTCCATGCCAGCACCACCTGATTTGTCAATATCTTGGGCTTCACCCTGTATCTCACATTCCAGCTTTCAGAAATTGATTTAAAATGCCAGTTAATGATGACTGCAAAAGCCTCCACTGCAGTTCATAGGTGATATTTGCCCTGCTTTACATTTAAGTGATTAAGGGAGGTTAATTCATGAGCATCTCCAATAATCATATTTGAACTGATCCTGCTAGTAATTACAGAATTAGTCATTACAGATTTGCTAGTAATTACAGATCTTGTTAGTAATTACATGGCATTACAAAAAGCCATAAAGAAAACAGTGGGAATACATCTCTACTACCTGTGTCCTAGAAACAGCAGGCTTTTGAGCCCAGTGGATGAGAAACATTCCTTAAAACAGCACTGTAGTCTCTACACTCATGCTTTTTCAGGACAAAGTTCCTAAATTTACCCTTAAATGTGGTCTTTGAGTACAGCAATGAAAGTGCATGCACAATTTTTAACCTTGATGGTAACATAACCTATATTCCCAGAATATACATTGTTATCTATCCGACAGCTGCACTTGCCTTAAACACTGATAAACATTTAACACTTTTAAAGGGGTTTTATGTTCTACCTCCTACTTTTAAAATTTTCCTAGTTATTTACTGAAGTACAAGTCCACTTAGGACTTCTCCCATTAAAAAGTCCCATGAAGAAGTGATCCATATTTCAGTAAGACATCCTGCAGAATTAATCTTACAGATGAGGATGGCAAATGTAATAAAAGCAGAGAAACAGACAGAGCTTCCCAGAAATGTATTTCAAATTCAGGAGGTTCCCAGTGATCTCTGTGGTCTCATTAAAAACGGATGGCATACTCAATATCCTAAAGATGTGTTTAGGACAAAAATACCTGTCTCCTCTTCTTTCCAGGTTACTGTTCCAGTGGAGTATCTTGCCCAAACAGGAGCCTAGAAGATGAATTGGTATTTATATTGGCATAAACTCAACTAAAGACTATTAGCAAGAAAGGGATAGAGGGCTTACACAAAAGATTTGTGTCTGGCTAAGGTATAGAACCAAAAATCAAAGCTAAAAATTAATTTTGATAAATAACAGCGAAGGAAAAGAGACACTTTCGAGCAGCAACACCCTAAGAACCAAAGGGTAATAGGAGCATGAAAATATTTAGGTGCTCTTTTAGCCTGAATAGTGAGCAAACAGAGCAGGAGAAGCAAACACCGCTACGTTTAAAGCGAGAACCCGTTAAGTTTAGAGACTGAGTAAAACCTGGACTCAACGGTTTCGAGACGGGCCCTGGGGGTCGGAATAGACTGTCGGGCACACACCCAGACCCCGCTGTGCGGAGTCACCCCAGGACTGTCTCCTCAGCCCCTTCTCCGCCATCGCCTCATGCTGTTCCCACCCCCACTCAGAGAAGAAGCACCGCTGCCAGCCCACTCCCAGGGGAGACCCCCGCCCCGGGACCCCTTACGGAGCCCACTCCCGGGGCTGGCAAGGCCCTTCAAGACCACCCCGAACCCCCAAATCCCCCCCGGGACCACCAAACCCCTCCCGGGCCCGCCATTACCTGCCCCGGGCCCGCGCGCCCCTCCGCCCCCTCCGCGCGCCGCCCCGCCTCGCTTTCAAATCTCCCCCGCCAACGCTGATTGGCCAGCCCCGGCCCGCCGGCTCCCATTGGCCTCGAGCGCGGCCCGTGGTGGGCGGTGCCGAACTGCAACAGCGGGCTGTTTATTGGTCGCCCGATAACCATGCTTAATTTCCATTGGCTGTCCGAAGCATTTCCCCGCCCCCACTTGCCGCTCATTGGTTGGCGGAGTGACGGCGGTGAAGCCGCTGATCGCGGGGAGGCGGGGCCGAGGCTTGTTCTCGCCGTCTCGCGCCGCGCGTGGGCGCTAAGATGGCGGTGGGGGTCACCTGTGGCGAGGGTCACCTGTGGCGAGGGTCACCTCTACCTGGAGTCACTTCTACACGAGGGTCACCTGGCTCCGGGGCCAGCCGGACCTGTACCGGTCACCTGCCAGCGGTCTGGGCTTGCAGAGCCCTCACTCCCCCCGAGACTCAGGGATAGTAATGAGCCCTCCCACCGCCCACAGAATCCCAGAACGGACAAGGCTGGAAGGGACCTCAGTGGTTCATCTGGTCCAATCTCCCTGCTCCAGCAGGGTGGTCCCAAAGCACATGGCACAGGATTGTGTCCAGACGGCTCTGGAATATCCCCAGTGAGGGAGACTCCACAGCCTCTCTGGTCAATCTATTCCAGGGCTCGGTCATTGCACAGGGAAGTTCTTCCTCATGTTCGGGTGGAGCTTGTGGGCATCAGCTCCTGCCCGTTCCTCTTGTGCCATTGCTGGGCCCAGCAGAGCAGAGCCTGGTCCGTCTCCGAGCCCTCCCTGCAGACACTGACGGACAAGGATGAGGGTCCCTCTCAGCTGGACAGCCCCAGCTCCCTCAGCCTTTCCTCGTCAGAGAGGGGCTCCAGTCCCCCTGTCGTCCTCCCCTGCATCCCTCCAGGAGCTCCACGTCTCTCCTGAACCGAGGAGCCCACAAGGTCTGTCCCCACACCTCAGTGACCGCATTGTGCCACCTCCTGAGGACCCGAAGCCGGGTCTTCGCAGGTCTGAAAAGGCCACAAACACCTTATTAAAGTGTTTTTATTGAAGACCCTTTATTTCCTCCCATACCCGCATCGCACCAACCCCGCGGTTTGCTGGGGTGAGTTGCAATTAACACCGTTCTCAGCTACTGGATAAGTTCCGTGTTTGTTTATAAGCCGTAACCTGGGAAATTCAAATGCTAACGGAGGAACCATCCGCTTGGTGGCACTGCAAAAATGGGGACGGCGTTTGGAGAGAAAAAAGTGCTGGGAAACGAAAAAGTGCTGAGCAGCAGGAGCGGTGGTCAGCGGCGGAGGACAGCCCTGCCCTTCCAGCTGCCTGAAGATGCGGGATCCCCTCTGGCGTTACAGAAATATATCAGTAATTTTGTATATAAACGCGATTTTAAGACAGCAATAAGTGGATTAAAGACCACAGTAGCAGCACAGAGCTGCTCCCCACGGCAACGATCAGTCTTGGACCATTGCAGAGTGGCTCTGGGCATCCCAGATTGGAGCGGTCGGGGAAGAGTCACCCCCTGTTTCTGCACAGACTGACAAAAGTTACAGCAAAGATCACAAATATCGGCCATCCAGCCTAATCCTACAATGATTTATTTGCTAGAGACAGTGAAAGATCAGCATAGAGGTTATTGAATGCTGCCAAACTGATGGTTTGAAGAAGATCCAGTTAAACAACAGAAACACAGGAGCTGAGATCTGTAGACTGTACAGAGCCCAATCCAATGCAGTCCTTGGTGTTTGCTGATTTTTCTTACTCCACTTTTTCTCCTATGGCAGTGGAATTTGAGGGCATTCAGCAATTCTACCTTGTATCAGGATATAGTCCAATGATGTGAGCCATGCTGAAACACAAATTTCAGGGGAAAAGCGAGTTTAGAAGTGTCATCCTTTCAACCAAAAATCAGTTCTTACTCCATATCTGAATATGCTGAAACAACACTTGTTTGCTCCTTGGAGTGGACTGACACATTTGCTCATTTCCACTCACGTGGATGTAGATACTGAATTTAGGAAGCTTTGGTACAGCCTGGGCTTAATCTCAGGAGCTCAAATAACAACACGAGCGATAATACAGCCGTGGGCCCTTTGAGGAACCCGAGTACCTGCCCTGGGTGTGCTGTGCACCTCTGCTGGTGTTACCTGAGCCAGGTAGGTTACAACCAGAATGGGTTTCCTTAACGTGCTGCAGAGACACCTTCTGCTGACAATATTTAGGTCACCACAAGGGTCTCAGTGTGTTTGAATAATGCCAAGATTTTAAAGTGTTGCAATGTAATCACGCGTTTTCCAACCAAATCCCTGATTGCTACTAATTTTATTGTGCTAAGAGAAATATTGTGTTAAGAGGAATAAACATATTACCATTTAATAGAGATAAACACAGGATATGAATTTCTAAACTCATTATCGTGTGCAGATATTAGCCGTGCCTGAAAGGTTAAACTCCTGGTTCTCACACAGACCTGATGATTTTATGATAATACCCCATTTTAACCATTGAGCTTTGAGAACCAATTTGAATTTCTTTATTTCTTGGCAATATAACTGTCATTATACAACACATTTTGTACTGAGGACATCATTATGTGGCAGTCTGCTAACTTGCTCTTTCTACTCTTCATTCCTTCACATGGAATATTGTTCTCTGTGAAGGTGATTCTCCCCACCCTTGCACAAACAAAGAGTGATATGGAGTGTGTAGAGAAATCTATCCCCAAATTCAGCCCTGAAATAATTACATTTTCTGGTCATATTTTTGGTGGAAGTATAGGCAAATGGAGTTATAAAGCTGTACCTCACAGCCACTTGCATGGAGTCAAAGAAACTCCTCTATAGGCAAAATATGCTGCTGCGGAGGGCACAGGGTAGCCCTCTTGCCAAATTTGATTACCTCTCAATCAAATATTGAACAGCAAACTCATTATGATGCATTGTCTGCTGTTCCTACTCTCCTCAGGCTTTTCATCTGAAGTGGTTGCTAGTTTAAAAACTGGAACAAATTCCAGGAGCAGAAAATAGAAGTGAAATTCCTGTCTTTGAGCAACTATGGAACACAGTTAAGCATCTTGCTGTGTTCTGTGAGGTTTATTTTGCTCTGCAGCCCATTTTTACCAGCAATGGGAGGAAGCCACCTCCCAGTGCCTCAGCCTGTCACCTGGGGAGAGGGCATGGTCCAGGCAGGTAGAAAGGGATGTTTGAACTCTCACCTGGATGAGCCTGGAGAGTGTCTTCCCTTTCCTGGGTATTTCCACCACCCAGACCAGCACATGCAACAAATAACATTAACTGCAACCCTGACACCCACGATGTTAAACAGAAATTGTTATTGCTCCGATCCTTCAAAGAGCACTGACACACTCCTAAACCCAAATGTGTGGGCCTGGGATCCTGAGCTGATGGAAACACCTACACTGGCTATGCAAAGTGACCCTGATACACTCCTCGTTTGATGTTTCCTTCTCCCTGGTCTCTGCTCGGCAGGTGGGAGTTTCCATTTGCCCTTGGGAAGTGTCTCTCTCTGGACTATAAATAGAAGGACAAGGTACCTGACTCTGGATATTCTATTGCACTCTGGCAGCTGATACCCAAAAGCTGGATGCTGTAGCACATTTATAAGCTCCCAGCTTTCACAAAAATGCAAACTAGCAATGTCAGGAGGCAAAGTGAGTTGGGAACACAGCCTGAGTGGTTTTATCTCAGCATATCTGTACATCCTCTGTTATTTACAGGGTGTTTACACCAAATGTTCCCTGCTGCTACAGATTTCACTCACAAACCTGCTCCAGCACTGCAGGTGAAAGCATCCTCAGCTAGTTTCTTCCTCCAAGGCCCAAAGCCACGTTCTTAAGGATTCCACACTTCTTTCCAAACAGATTCAACTCGTCTTGGTTTTCTTCCATGGCAAAGAGGGGAGTGGGAATTAACTGCAGAAGAAATGCTGGTTTCAGCCATAAGCAAACCATAAGCTGAGTTGAGACCAAACTTTTTGTTGTTTCCAGGGACTTCTGAGTCGGTTGATTTGGGGGAATTGTGTTTTTATCCCCTTGAGCAAAAGCAGATGAAGAAACCACTTAGTGGGGTGGGATTAGATGATGTCTCAGCAGCAGGAAGTAGGTTTCTGAGTTAGGCCAAGACCATTGCATTTTCCTCTGAGAAGAGCATCCTTTTCCCTACTTGCACAATAATTCCAGTATTGTTTTTCTTTAATTTTGGCTGAAAACCTGCATCTTTTTTTGGCATGTGCTTCTGTTGTGTCTCCATTGCCCAGGAGTGGAACATCTCCTGTGGAAGCTCGATGCAACTGCTGGAGTTGTGTTTCATGGTTAAAACTAATACAGCCAGTAAGGAACAGCTTGGTTTAGAGAGTACAACACAAAGCTGTGAGGAATATGACTGCTAATCAAGATGGAAACAATAGAAGAGCTGTAAGGACTTGGTTAATCCTCTTTGCTCTGACAGAGTTAAACTTCTCCAGGTCTCTGATAAGATAAGACTGGTTTTCTTTATCTATTGTTTTTTTAATGTTCAAGGCTACTGAAATGCAGAAGGGCCAGATGGCCATTTAAACTGAACAATGTGCAAAATCTTTCTTATATTATCACTAAATGCCCCGAGGGGGTGGGAGGACAAAGGTTGTTAATCATTAGAAGTCACTTAGCAGCAAATGGCAGTTCACTGTCTTTATCAATTTACAACAAAAGATTGGGGCTGTATCTTTGTGGGGCTTATTTCTAATATGACAGGGCACATATTTCATTCCACTTTAAGTCATCTGGGGATATCTTGCATCTCACCAAACTGTGGGGCCAAGCTAGTAAACAGGTTTTTTTTCCATATGCATTTGGTCCTATACCAAATTACAGAATTTTCCCCTGGAACACAGGAAACTACTGTGTCAGCAGCAGCTAAATCCCGTTGTTGTTCTGTGGTTTGTTACAGTCCAGTGGAGAAAGTACTGGAGGGGTGAGAACAGTAGGGTCTGTTTTCTGTCCTGTCCTGGTCTAAAATTTGACCTTTAGCAACTCATCTTACCTCTATCTTCCCTCCCACCCTCGATTTGTATGTAGTGGCTGTAGTCAACAGGAGCTCCAGAGAATTTGGGAGGTTCATCTCAGCTATCTGAGATACCATGTTAATGTGATCCTGGGCCTTGGCTAATTAGCTCTGTCCCTCCTCAGGACTGCCACGGCACAGTGCTGTGCTGACACACTTACACTACTTTTTAGCTTGAGAACAGTCTCAAGGATCTCCTCTCAGTAGTTTATACATAGAGTAAGTAGTGCTGCCCCCCAGCAGGTCAGGGAATCATAGAGTCGTAGAATATCCTGAGTGGAAAAGGACCCATAAAGTTCATCCAGTCCAGCTCCTGGCCCTGCACAGGACACCCCAACAATCCCACCCTGTGCCTGAGAGCATTATCCAAATGCTCCTGGAGCTCTGGCAGCCTCGGGGCAGTGAGCATTCCCTGGGGACCCTGGGCAGTGTCCAGCATCCTCTGGGGGAAAAACCTTTTCCTGATATCCAACCTAAATGTTGCACCCTCTGATGCAACTTCCTGCTGTTCCCTCAGGTTGAAAGAAACCAGGAGTTTTTCGTTTGCTACTTACTTCCATCTAAGTGGAAACAATTTGCCAAAATCTTTTAAGGAGAGGGGACGCTCCTTTTGTAGAAACTCTTTTAGGTTCAAACTACCATCTGATGCCACCATTTAATTCCCCTTTTCCAAATGCCTTCCCTTTGTGTTTCTCTCTTTTTCTTGATACCTTTGGTATCAGAGGGTTTCTGCGGTGCCCTTCTCTTTCTCCCTGCAGGCTGAGGCTTCTCAAGGACTGCACAGAGAAGATGGCTGGGGTGACACTTGCATGACAAACCACTGCTGTGGATACGTCTACACCAGGAACAGCAGCTCATGTTTTCCTCTGCCAAGGACAGATGACAGCAAAGGGTATTTAGTGATTGTGCCAGGGAAGCAACGTTGGCAAAACAAGCTGGCAAGGCTGGCACCACGCTGGTGGGGTTCCAGTATGGAGGGACACTCCCAGTGACCTCCCTGCAGCTCTTTTGGGATGAACTGCCCAGGGAGGTGGTGGAGTCACCATCCCTGGAGGTGTTTAAGGAAAAACTAGATGTGGCACTCAGTGCCATGATCTGATTGTCAGAGTGGTGTTTGGTCCTGGGTTGGACTCGATGATCTCAGAGGTCGTGTCCAACCTAATTGATTCTGTGACTCTTTTGGCCCTGCAGTTGGGAGTTCAGCAGGTTTCAAAGCCAGGAGGTTTATCCAACGACATTTTGGCCTCCTGCAGAGGACCTTATAGATTTTTAGCCTGTTACCACCGGACTAAATCCACCGATAAGCTGCCGGTGCCACGCAGCGGGCTGGGAACTGGCACCCCCGTGGCTTCCAGTGCCACGTTGGTCGCTAAACCCCGCTGGTGAGCTGCAAGCCCGGCACACCGGGGCGAGCGGGGGACCACGGAGTGCCCAGCGCTGGGGGCTGCCTTGGAACCCGCTGGCCTTCCAGGGACTTGCAAGGAGCGAGGA
>VYXC01012207.1:154914-172602 GCA_013397175.1 Platysteira castanea | reverse complement strand
GAGCGGGGCCCGCCCGCAGCGCCCGCGCTCCGCCGGCCATGGCGGCTGCGGGGCCGCCGAGGGGCCGCTGCCGCTCGCAGGACGGGGCCGAGCCGAGGGCACCGCGCTCTGCCCCCGCTCCGCTTGGTTTTATTTTATGCCTTTGCTTTATTCGGTCCCCGCTGCTCCCCCAGCGCCCGCTCCCGGCCTCCCCGGGGTTTTTGTGGTGCTCCCTCCCCGGCGCCGCTGGCAGCGCTCTCGCGGCTCTCCCGGCCCGGCGGGTCGGGCAGCGGGAGCACGGGAGCGGTGCCGTGTGCCCCGCACCGCCCGGTCACCGTGCGGGGCGCGGAGCATCCCCGCTCCCCCGCGGTTGCGTAACGCGCCCATCCCACGCGTGGCCGGGAGACCGAGCCCCCCCTGCTTTCTGCGGGTCAGTCTTTTCGCGGATCTTCTTTCAAAAGCAACCTGGCTCCCAAACCGCGTATTTTCCCCCCGAATTTTGGTCTTCTGAGTTGCGGTCACTTCCTGGTCGTATTTTTCTGCACGGCTTCCCCCGTGGTTCATACATTGATCAACCCTTCAGAAGGGAGGGGTTGTGAACTCGCTAAACATAAACAGTGAATCGAAAAGAGCTTTAGTCGTTATTAGATATGGTGATAGTTCGTGAACAACGCCTTCACGTGGGGATGGCGTAAGAACCTAAGGAAAGGTTAAAAGTACAATTACAGTGGAAGTGATTTCTTCTCGGAATTACTTCCTCCGAGGCCTTACTCGAAACAGTAAGAGTAGCTTTTAATTTCTTCAGTAAACCTAGGTTATTGACTTGTGCCATGCGGCTCCCAGTTGGAAAAAAATCTGCTTGGCTCAGCCGAAGTGGGTCTGAGGCTCGTCCTGCGAGGTGCTTCGTGCAACGCCCAGCAGCCGCGTGTGTCTCTGCTCTGTTTTTAAATAACCGGCTTGGATGGGACCGTAAAGCTCAGCCCCGGCAGCCCGGAGCGTGTTGCGGGCTGTAAAACCCGCCTGCGAGGCTGTGTAAGTACTCCAGGAGCTGGCCCTGCCCTGCTGGGCGCTGTCCTGGCCGTGCCACAGCGCTGGGCATCCAGTTTTGGTGGCTGGAGATATGCAGGGGAGCTGTGGAACAGGCGAACGTGCGGCGCAGGCTCCAGCCGAGAGTCTTAATGAGTGTTTGCGTAGTGCTTCGTGTTTTCTCGGATGAAAGGTTTTACATAATTGGCCATTATAATTGTCTGTCACCCCTAGAGAAGAGCTAAAAAAAACCCTAAAAAACAAGCTTTGGAGGTAGGTAGTTGTCTTGAAAGTCCAAAGTCTAAACGCCTGTAGGTTGTGAATGTTGTTACTGCTCAGTGTGGAGGCAGAAAATGACTGTCTAAAAAAAAAAAAAAAAAATTAATCAAATTCTGTCCTCCTTTTGAGCCATTTGATGAGCATCATTGGGACAAACGACATCCTGCTTGCATTTGAGCTGCTTGTTCTTTGGTGCCCAGAAGAATTCCTAATGTGACTCTGGTTCCACCGGTGTTAATGTTGGTTTTTTGTTTTTCTTTTTCCCTTGAAATCTTAACTGGAAGCCTTTTACAGTGTTTTGATTCCTTTTTAATAAATGGCTAATCCCTTGCTGCAGGGGATGGGAGTGTTTTGAAGGCAGCATTTTTGGGTCCTGAGGGGAGGGGGAAGGGAGTGCCTTGTGTTGCTTTCCAGCAGCCACCCGCCTTCCCCCAGCCTGAGTGAAAGGGCCTTATTGACTGATTTTGAAGGTAACCTGCCCAATTCTCCTCTTACATGCTAAAACCCATAAATTTGCTGTAGCACAGAGCCTTTGAGGGGAAGAAATGGAATGTCAAGGAGCCTGGGCTTCATCACGAGCAGCCTGGTAACAAAGGCACTGTCTGTTAATTGCATCGTGCTTATCAAAATCTCCCCTCCTAATGACAAAGTAACAATTTAATAGGTGTGAAAAGTTGTGGGATTTGATTTAATACCACTGTCTTAAAATCATCCTGCACGCTCAGGATGACTAAGTTATCTCTTTCATATTTAATTGTAGAGCGAGCAGAGGCTGAGGAGAAAGCTGGGGACTATTCACTTGTGCTAAATGCTCTTTAAAATAATTTCTCCATTTGGAGAAGGATTGTGAGGAATTGTGAGTGGCTTGTTAAGTGCTAAGCTGCAGCTGAACGACTTATAGGTTATAAAATATCTTTCTGTGTCTCTTAAATTTGGAAGCTCATCTTGAAGCTTGTGCTGTGGGTGTTTGTGAGAGTGTTCACAGAGACTGGTCTGTAGCTCCCGTGTCAGGAAGGACTGTGGTTTTGGGGTATGGAGGTGCCAAGTTAGGTTTAGGTGATGTGAAGTTGAGCACTGTGTAGTGGATGCACGACACTGCCTAGGTAATAACACTCCCTTGAGGTTCCAGATGTCAACACCTTCATCACAATGTGTTATTTTCACTTCTCGGTGCCCTGTAGCATGACCAAACCAGCATTTTGGTTTAATCCTCACACAGAGGTGGTTGTATTCCCAGCAGATATGGCATATTTCAATGTTCCTGTTGCAGGTTAGCTACCAGGTTTCAGAGAAGAGAGCAGCTTTTCTTCAACCTTATGGTTGAGCCTATAAGGAAAACACAGGACTGATTCTAGACCTATCATGAGAGATAATGTAGCCTGGGAAGCATCTCTCCTGCCCTTGTCTGCTGGGATTTTTTTGTCTCTTGTGGATTATTTGGTCATTGGATTTATCAGTGCATGTTCCTATCCATGGATTTGAGCTTTTGAAGTGAATAGTGGTTTAGTGAAAGTTGTGGGTCAGAGATCCTCTTCCCAGCTCTGTAAGCTCTGCAGGAAGGAGGGCACAGGAATGCTGCTTTGGTATGTATGGCTGCTCCATTTTTATTTGTACCATATTTTACTGGCTTTGTTTTCTAAGCTATTTTGACTCTATTAACTTATTTAATCTAGAATCTATTAGAGTTAGTGTGACAGCCTTTCTTTAATGTATGAATGTTGTCCTTTTTTTTTCAATGTCCTTTTTTCACCCCTAAAATATGAAACAGAATAGTTGTCCGTAGTTCAGATTCTGCCTGTAATTGTGGGATTTGTATTTGGAATTCACATTTTAGTTGTGGAATTAGTGTTTATTCCCCAAATAACTTCTCTTTTTTTTTTTCTTTTTTCCTTTGTTGTGGAAGGGGAGTATCTGCTGTATCACTTGCTAGTCATGCTGTTGCAGTTTTATGCCTAGAGCATAACTGAAGCTGTGTTTACCACTGGAGGCATGGTGGCTGGTTTATTTAACTATTTTGGGTATCAAACACAGGGAAATCGCAGCAGGACCGGCTGGTGTAGGCACAGGATGAGCATCAGTGGTACCATGACCTGGCTGCCCAAATTTGGGTGTCCGCAGCGTCACTGCCATGGGTGTCAGAGAGAGATGGATTAAATATAGCTCAGGTGTGCCCCAACATGTTGCAGCTGCTCCTCCTGTTGCAGTACAGGGCTGATAGGAATGTTTACATAGATCACCTTCCTACACATCCCAGGTTCAGCCACCTCTTTGGTAGCAAGTTGCTGCTGGGCAGCCACGTGACTGCTTAAAGCTGTTTGGAGAGTAGAAATACACTACAGAGCAATGCAGAAATGGCTGTTAATAAAGTGTCAGCTTTAAAAAAAAAAAAATTTAGAAATGGCTAACTGGTATCTTGGGGTGCAGAAAATAGTGCTGGGTTTTTTTTCTGTGCGATTAAAAAATAATCCTGCTTTAGAAACTGCTCTGGCTGCGGTTCACAGTGAAGTGATGGCATTTGGATAGCAGGGAGGCAGAATTCCTGCCAGTTAAAATCTTGCTGTCCTAATGTGCCGTTCTGTGCAGTGCTTGGAAGCTGATATACAGTGTTCTTCTGCCTTGCAGCAAAACAACTAGTGATTAAAAATTCAGCAGATGCTGTGGTTCACTTAACTACTTGTTCTTGCATCATTCAGGTCATATCACACAATTAATGTTGCTAATGTTCAATCTAGCTTTTTTTTTTGCTCTGAGAATGGAAATTATCTGAACTACCATGGGATTTACAGAACTGTTTTGGCAGGAATTGGGCTATGCAAAGTAAGTTATTCAGGACTGTTTTTGCCCTTCCCCTAACTTGGAGAATCTTCTTTTGATTTGAGAAATATTATTTGTTCGTGCCAGACAGGGCTGTAATTTCTGCAGCTTTTCTGTCTTTAAAAATCAAAGTGTTTTCTTTTGATTGCTTTGAGATAAATGAGACTCCCTAGATGAGAAGGAAGAGGGGGAGAGCACAATAGGTGTAAGTGCTTGCTTTCTTACTTAAACTCAGTGTTTCATTTGGCCACAGAAGTATTTTTGTAAGAGAATTCTCATTTTGTTGCGGGCAGGGTTTCTGCTGCTTTCAGTACATCCTGCACGATTTTGGTTAATAGTATTCAATCCAGGGTGTCACTTACTTGCCTTTTGAATTAGCACTAAACTTTACCTTCCCCTCCCTATGTTCCTTTAATTATGTAAGTTTTGGGTTCTTTTTGTAACACAGATTCCAGCAATCTTTTCTGGGCTGCCTGAAAGTAATGTTCATGTAGGAAGAGACTTGTAGCTTGTTTTCACTTCTTTCACCAGTTTTCTGCTTGGGAGCTGGTGTTTAGGAAGAAGCTTATCCACTCTCTTTGTGATCAGTGCAGTAACTGCAGTTTTGGTTGCCTTCCCTGCACCTTCTCAAGACTCTCCTGCTGCTGCAGTGGGAGATGCTCCTGGGTGGTGTCCCCTAAACTGGATGGATGTGTTGATATGAGCACGGCTCATGCTGTTCTAAGAAAGATAAAAGGCACTCTGACAACAGAGAAAAATTGGGTCTGTCGGTGTCTTTGAGAGGAACTTGCTGTGGTGGGGCAGCTCTGGGCTCGAGAATTGGAGAGAAACTAAACTGAGAGTATGGAACAAGGGTGGAGTATTTTGGTCAAGGGCACACATGAGGCTCAGCCCTTGCTGGAGAGCTGCAGGGCTGAGGGGAAGTTGTGTCTTTTCAAGTGTGAAATAAGGGGCAAGGCCGTGATAGGAATGGAAAAGGTGAATTTGTATCACAGTATATGATGGGTACACCCGTGAACCAGGTTTTGGAGAAGTAATGGGCAAACCCAGGAGCCTTTGTTTGCACATGTTGTTTCGACTTGCAGTTTGGGTGACTTTTTGTGATCTGTCAATTAGCACATCAAGAGGATGTATTTTTAGTCAAGGCAGACATTTTTCTTTGGAAAAACCTGTTTGGACTATTAACTCTAAATGTACTTTGAGAGAACTTGTCTCAACCAAGTTGTCAGCAATCAGTTTGAAAAATGAAGTCTTAAATATGTAAACCTTCCCCCAGCCTCTTCAGTGTCCTGTTCAGAATGATGGAAAAGAAGGATTCAGGCTGGCTTTTGCATATTCCTGCTGCCATGAATGCATGTATCCAATGTGCTGTACTTGCAGAATTGATATTCAGGATAATATGTTTAATCTTCAATTGCAAAAAAATAGCTTCACACATAGCTAATTCCATCTGCTGGAGAAACAAGAGCGAGGCTAACTTCCTCACTTATTTGGGACCTGCTTTTTGCTGTGCTAATTACTATGCATGAACTTTGGAAATTTGCATAATTTCTTGGCAAACCTAGGCGGCAGCCATTTAATTTAGAATTTTTATTAACTTTAAACATCCCTAGCAACTCCTAAGTTACTTCTGGTTCATTTTGTGGTTTTGGTGTTTTACAGGGTTTGATTTTGAAAGCTTCAGTAGCTTCTTTTTCCTTCTCCTTGCAATGACTTTATATAAGCAACAGCAGCTTGCTGCCGTTTCCAGTAACTTTCAACCTGCAATGTGACACAGGATCCCTTCTGTCATTCAGATAAAACAAGTGTTGAAGTTAAGTTCTTGTAAAAAATATTTCTAAAAAAGTAAAATGAGAAGATAGGTTTTGGTTGCTCTTCTGCAGTCTGAGAAGAGCACTTGAAATATTTCAAGAGTAGATGCGTTTCCCAAAGTAACCTTGGGGAAACTGGGGCATGTCAAGTCTGGTCCTAATTCTGGTAAAAGCTGGTCTTATGATGTGAATTTTTAAGCTCCAAAGAGTTTGGATGTAAATTCATCATTGCAGATAGCTATTAAATGTTCTTTCTTACTCAAAGGCTGTATTTTGACACATTTTCAGCTTCCCAAGGTGTCTAGTCATGCCTTTTCCACTTGGTTTGCTTTTGTTTTTGTGACCTCCACCTTTCACTGATTTTGCTGGTTGGCAGTCAGTGGAGGCGTATAATCTGTAAAATATTGAAGCAGTTGGAATTTTATAGCAAAAAATACTGTCTGCCTTATTGGAATGCTGTCATTTGGAGTCAGCTGTTACATGCTGATTTTCTTTTGGAGGCAATAGACTGGATTAATTTTAAAATTTGAGCTATTCGTGCCCAAATTCTGTCTCAGTACCATCAGAAACTTCCTATGTTGCTCTGTGCAGTTGCACCCCTGAGTCTTTGTCCCTCTTTTCTCATCCCTCTTGCTCCGTTGACCACTTGAAAATGCGGTTTCTTCCTCGGGATGAACGGGGTTATATTGCCAGACTCTTTAATTCCTCTCTAATTGGCAGAAAGCCAAGCATAAAATCTTCTTCATAAGTCACCCTAGAGGTTTCTTTGTATGTGCTATTATTTTCTTTGCGTGCTAACATCACTGAAAATACTTTTTCTTTTTTTTTTTCCCCTCCCCCCAAGTCTAGACCAGGCATAATTATGTTCGTGTGTATGTGTAGGCCTGGGTGTTGCCACGCTGCAGCCCAGAGAGCAATTTGAAGTCCTTGGGCAGTTCAAGACCAAAATTTCTTGTAGCATCAAAGGCAGCACTATCCCTCTGCATCTAGGGAGGTGAAGTAATTTTCTGGTGGACCTGAACTTCAAAGACAAGCTCATGGCTTGTGCCTGTGGTCTGGCTTTCTGAGATGTGTCATACTGGAGGCTATATTTTAAAAAAAAGAGTTTGGACCCTGGGTTCAAGCAGGACTTGTGCCTCAGTGATAGTGGCTAGCGTTGGGTTGTGGATGATCACTGGTTCATGTGCTTTCAGAGCACCTCAGTCCTCTTTTAATTTATAAAGCTCTTCATTGAGGTCTTTGTTCTGAGTGTCACCTTTATTGCAAAGTCTAAAAATCCTCTCCATCGTGAAGCCTTCGCTCTTGTGTTGGGCCTCTCAATGGTTTTGTGTCTTCAGAGCTTCTGTGCTTCCTCTCACCCTGACTCCTGAGGTTGAGACAAGCTCCCTGTAAACATATATGCAAAACTGCCCCTTTTTCTTCTGCTGAAAGGCTGCTCTTGCTTTGCCATCGTGTTTATTGTGATTTTTCCTATTTCTTTCCCTTCCTGAGCTCCTGCACGTGTCCCAGTACTGGGGAGAGAAGGATCCACAGCTGAACAGTGAGGGCATGCAAGGCATGATACCTTGAGACAAGTGGCAGGCACTTGGTAAGGGAATTCTAAAGAAAACCACCACCCTTAAGGAAAGCTTGTTGCCTGAAAATGGGTTTATACGCCTCAATTTATCTATCAGGGCACCAGAGCTTGCCAGCAGGTATGGGACAGACTAGACTGTTAGTTCCTTGCGTTTTTTCACTTAATTTCCTCTCTAAAGAAGGATGACCCTCTAGCATTGTTTTTTGTTTTTTTTTTTTTAATGAGGTATCTTAATAAACGGATGAATGAAGTGATGCAAAGAGTGCTTGTTTTTGCAGCTGAAATCTCTGTGAATCTGGTGCCACTTCTGAAACTGGGGCTGTGGGAGGATTACTGATAGCAATGAATCCATCTTCCATGGTGTTAAAGGAAAAAAAAAGTCCCTGTATTTCTCTTAAAGTGCTTATGGATTTTTTTAGATGCAGTAGGACTGCAGATGCAGTCATATTAAAATATAAAACAACTCGCTTCGAATTGGTCTCGCAGCAGAAGGAGTTGGAGACGTGACTTTGGTACAAGTTACTGGGAATTCTGTTTTTAATGCAGCTTTGCAGCCTGTGCTGTGGATGGGAGCCCAGAGCAGTCTGAGTCATGCTTCCTCCATGGACAGGACATGGGATGCCACCAGCAGTGGACTAAACCAGTTTTCCTAATGACTGCTTTGTTTGGCTTTAGCTACTTGTGGGGTTGTTAAGATGGTGTCAGCTGATGTGTCAGCTGGAGGCCATGGGGTAAATTGTAGGATAAAGAGTAGTAGTTTACATACCTTTGTAGCAAATGTCTCTGCAGCACTCTGCACACTCTTCTTGCCTTAAAAGAGGGATTTTTAGCCCTTTTTCCTCTTTTGAATCAGTAGATGTATGGAGCAAGGGAAGGGTTGTATATGGGTTTTGTGAGGTTAACACGGCTTCGTCCCTGACCTGACTGAATCTAAGAAAGTGAAGGCACCAGTGCATCCTGCAGGGATGGCCCATTGTCTTTGGGAAATGTTTTTAAGAAATTGGGAAGTACTTAGAAAAATGTCAAGGAACAAGTAAAAATTGAGTGAAATTCAATTGAGTGAATTCAGTGAGTGAAAATTTTTGCATCTGTAGAGGACCTATACAGAGCAAGTCTGTTGATGTTGCTTTAATAGGGGTTATAAGGTTTTTTTAAATTTAATATTTATATTTTTATTTTATTTTAAGGATTTGGAGAGTGCTCCCTATCCCCTAGCTCTCCCTTGTGTTCCTTGGGTCACAGATAGAGACTTTACTGGGACAGATGTAAGGCAGAGGGTGCTGAGAGAAGCCTTGTCTTTAGTGAGACCACTGGGTATCCCTGGGGTGGAGGGGAAGAGATGAGTGAGCTTTTGAGCCGGAATAAATGTCAGATTGTGTTTTATCAGAATTGCAGTTTGGAATCGGGGATTCACTGAGTTCCCATTTGGCTGTGGGCTGTCTGGGGCCTTTTTGCATCTTCCATCTCTCAGCTGCAGTTCTGGGAGAGCTGCACGTACCGCTTTACAGACACAAAGCACAGCTCTTCAGGGGAAGGAAGGGTAAATGACCCAGGTAAAATGAGCCAGACTGGAGTCAGTAAAACTACCCAGAGTGCCAGCAAGCGATACCTGTGTCCTGAGTTTAATATATTCCCTTCCCAGTGGTCATACCCAGGAGGATTTGTGAGAGATGCTTTAACTTAAAGCTACTAGGAACAGCAGTGCTTTTTTTTTTTTACCCCTCTCAGAAGTGGTTTGCTTTTACTAAAATAGCTAAATGCAGTCATGGTAAGCTTAAAATACATATGTGTGGGGGGGTACCTGAGAAAGCATCCCATTAGGTAACCCTGTAACTTTCTCCTGGGGAGATGCTGAGAATATCACCTTTGCTGCCAGTCAGGGCCAAGCCAGGCTTGTTAGCAGCTTGTAAGTGACAGCCCTACTTTGCTCTGTGGGTATTTTAAGTGATGAGGGTAGCAGAGCTCGAGGGAGAGGTGATAACGTCTGTGCTGGTTTTCTTCTTGATAGGGGGATGGCGGAGGAGGAGGAGATAGGACTAATTGCATACCTTCCAATTCCAGTTACTTCATTACAGAATAATCATTGGAGCAGCCCTGCAATCTGCTCTGATAGCAGCTAAGTGGCGTGGCTCGAAGCACTTCAATCTAAACAAAACTTAAGTGCTTTTTCCTTTTTCCCTGGAGTGAAACTGTAATTTCGTTATGTGAATGTTAGCCAGGACAAAGTTGTTTTTGCAGCTGTCATGATGAGTCTCTGGGCTTTGTGTTAGAGGTACATCCCTAGTGTATGTAGCAAAAATATCCTAAAATACTACATTCCCTTACCTGGAAGCTTCAGTTGAAGGCTCTCCAAGCGTTTGGCAGGTGAAGATCTGTTTAGCTTTGAAGTTAGATGTCTCAGAGGGTTTAGATATAAACCAGTGAAGGTTTGGATTATATTCCTTTCCATAGCAATACATGTTAATTAGCTTCTCTGTCTGCATTAGGCCCTGAAATAGTCAAGTGAAAGAGCCTGAGCACATCTCTGCTGCTTCAGAATACAAGTCCCTGTGGTGAGAGTGGTCACGTTGAAGCATTGCCTCATTTCGGTTCTCCGGTGTAGAAATGGTGTTAAATGCAACCCACGTGATGCAAAAGAGAATTATCAGGCAGAGCTTTGGAGAAAGATTTTGCCTTTCTTTGAAATGGGGTAAAAATGAATTCGTACTCCGGGCTGAACCCTGGGAAATCATAAAATCCTAGAATGGTTTAGGTTGAGAGGGACCTTAAAGTCTGTCCAATTCCACCCCCTGCCATGGACAGGGTCACCTTCCACTATCCCAGGTTGCTCCAAGCCCCATCCAACGTGGCCTTGGACACTTCCAGGGGAGGGGCAGCCACAGCTTCTCTGGACACCCTGTGCCAGGGCCTCATAAAATACCTGGAACTGCTGTTGATGATGATGACTTTGAGGTGCTGATTTAAGGCCACGAGAGCACCCCAGACAAGTGCCTGGACTTTGCACAGTGCAGTACTGGCCAAACCTTAAACTCTCTTCAGGCTCATTTTTTCTGGACTGCCACAGAACCATTAAATCTGAGCCGTTCCTAAAAAGACAGCTGACTGTGCAATCTGAGCCACATAAAATTCTTTGTCTCTGCTTTGGACTTGAATGGAAAAGTAGTTTGTTTTCCCATTAAATTGACCTCAACTGTCGCTGCCCCAAAGGGGGTCTGTTCTTGCAGGCTCTGCTTGGCCGGGAGGCAGAGTGTGCTTGGCTCTCCCTGTGTTTTGCTGCAAGCCTGCTAACTCACTCCAGGACAATGGGAGGATGGTAATACACTAAGGCAGGTATTTGTTAGCAGGTTAAACGTTTTGGGAAAGAAAATGTAATATACTTTGTAAAAGTTGGTAGTTTTGTAAGTTCGGGCTTGGTTGTGTTGGTTGTAACTTGGCTCATAGGGTTGATTGTGTAGGTCCAGCTGCAGCATTAAGCTCTGGGAATAAATAAGGTGAAGTGGTGGTGAATTTTAAAGGAACAAAGAGTACAAGGCCCCTGTAATTGAGTCTTGCATTTTTAGGGTGGCTTTCAGAGGGAAAGGCCCAAACATGCTTTGCAAACCAAGCAGTGCATTGTGTACTGTAGTGGATCCATGCTTTGATAAGAACAGTGTGACTTACTTAGTGAGATGAACTGCATGACCTTCTTTTTTAAAAGAGGTATTTATTTATTCATATTGGGGAAAAATACATTTCTCCTAAGAGTCTGTAGCTGATCGGACTCCTGCACCCCTTTCTAGCCACTGATGTTGCAGGGACAGAAGGCTGGCGGGTTGGATTGGGTATTGCCTAAATAAAAATGAGGTTCAAGCCTGGAGTGTTAGCTGGCAGGGCTGCCTGACCCCCACCTGCTGGGAATGTTGACCCACAGTGCTCTTTGCCATGGTTTCTTTGGGAGGAGGTTTTAGAACGTGAGTCTTGTGTAGGAGCACAGGTGCCACCCTGCCTTTTTAAGAGGTTGAGTGGCTCGACTTTGTGGGGGAAAGAAGCTAAAAAATGGGCTATGATATCTTTCATGCTGGCCAAGCTGCTCCAAGGGTAATCCAGGTGAAAAGGGACTCACCTATGGACAGGAGATTCAGCTGGGTAGTCAGGAAGCATCAGCAAAGCACAGCTCCTTCCTACGAGTGGGCAAAGCTCCTCCACCTGTAAACACCATCCTACACACCCAGCCTTGGCTCTTCCTTGGCTTCTGTTTGCCTATTAATGGTTGTAGTGTGCCTTGGTGCTTCCTTCCTGTCCTCCTGGTGTTTGGCTTGGGGGTTTGATGGTCCCTCTGATGTTGGAATCAGCACATGGGAGCGGGAGGGTACTCGGTGAATGTCCATGGGTTTACATTGGTGTGTTCATGACCTGGGATGGCTGCACTGGGACTTCTCACCTGCTTCCATATCCAGTACTTAGTTACCATCCAACTTCACTACAGAAAGTGAATTGAAGGCAAATTGTTACTGGAGACTTTTCTAGGGAAAAAGTTTTTAATGAGTGCCCGAAGGGCCACAATCCTACGGATTGTGTGTGGTGTCATGCAGCTGTGAGCAGGTTTTCCTTATTGCAGAAGCTGGATTGATTCCTCAGGGCTGGATAGCATCTGATTTTTATATGAGGGAGGGTGAAAAGCTGTCTGACTTTAATCTGAATTTACTAGGTAGTTAATAAGAAAGACCTCTGCCCTGAGTGAGTTGCTCAGCCTATGTTGTGTTGCAGGAGCTCCATGGAGATGAAGCCTGCTGGCTTTATTTTACTCTGAAATCCATTTGGCTCAAAGTTGCTTCCAGAATCTCATCCTCTCTGGTCCTTCAGACTTGTGGCTGGGTAACCTGCTGAGTGTTAGGGGTTGTGGCAAAGCCTGGGTGCTTTGGTGGCTGAGAGCTGACAGTGGCACGTGGAACTTGTCCTTCAGGTGACAGGCAGAGGCACATTTCTGGGAGCTGTGTGCTTGTGCCCATCTCATCCCTTTATAATCTGCAATTTGTATTTAAATGTAGAGGGATTTAAGTTGTTTTCTGTGCAGTTGTGGTCCGTGGGAGCAGTTGGCTGTCGTGGTGTTTGGCCCTGGAGCTGCCTTGGTGGCCGATTGCGTAAGCGAGCAGGGAGCGAGCGAAGGTGTTTGCAGCAGTCACTTGGAAACTGGGATAATTCAGGTCTCGATCAAGCTCAGGCTCAAACAGGTTGAGGAATTTATTTATACAACACCACTGGGGTGTGTGACACTGCAGAGCCAAACAAACAGTGGTTCCCAGCCCCAAGGCTTGTGTTGGCTATTAGATAACGAGGGATGGGGTGATTACAGCCAGGGACATGGGTGGAGGGGTTAGAAGTGGGTGAGGGCTACATGCGTGTAGAGAACATGAAATGTGCCTCGTTAATGGCAGCCTTAAGAAACTGTGGGTGCGTCTGGGGTTATGGGAAGGCTGGAGGTCAGCTCTGCAGGAGGAAGTGTTGACTTGAGTTATTGGAGACGCGTGGATTAATAAGGGAAAGCGGAAGGAGGCAAAATGAAACCAGTCAAGCATACAGGGAGGGGCTGGGTTACGCAGAAGCTGACGTACAACAGCAGTGGCACTCCAGGGGCTTGAGGAATTTGGGTGTCAGAGCAGCCACTGGGAATCCACAGCCAGACCCCAAAACGTGTGCTTGATGGGAACAGGTAAAGAAAGGGGTCCGCTGTGGCTTCTGGGGGCTTTGTGGTCCCTCCTCTCTGCTATCTTTGCTCCCACAGTGCCAAATTGGCTTCTGCCCAGCCACCTGTAGTTTTGCTGGGTTGTTTTTGGGATGTACTCTATCAGTCAGAGCTGAAGACCGTGAATTGGTGGTTCTCCACCTCAGCAGTGCATGGATTGTTGTTCCCATGTACCCTTTGCTCTGGGCAAACCGGATCTTTTGAGTTTTAGGAGCTGGATAGTAGTTGTTAACACCGTTATTGTGTCACTAATTTCCTTTTTCCTTCCCTTTTGCTCTTCAGAAATGCCATTCTCGTGAGTGTGCAAGGAACCTACAGAACTGTAATGTCTAAGACTACATGGAATAACAACTCTTGGAAGGTACCACCCTTTTTTAACTACATGGCTTTGTTGCAGGTTGGGTTAGTGATGCACTGATCTTTGCTTCAGAGCTTGAAATTGAAGAACAGTGTCTTAGGTGATGCTGTCCCTTTGAAAGGGCTGACAGTGCTGTGATCCTGATCCTCCAGTCTCTAATTTCCAGAAAAACTGAGTGGAACCCAACACTTGGTTTGGGGTGCTGAGGGGCCATCCCTGTTTCTCTGTGGTTGATATCTTTAGGCAGCTCTGGTGTTGCCTTAGGAACAGATGGTGGTTTCTATTCAGAGAGCTGAACTAAGCTTTCTTCGTACTTGGTGGCCATCCTTGGAAACATATTGCCCTTCTTTTTAGTGATGCATGATGGCTCGCCTGTTTCTTCTATTCAGTGACCTTCTGGATTGTCTTTCTTGAGGTTTCTAGGCATATTTATGAAGAATATTGTGATGAAGTGCAGTTACACTTTAACATTTAGATTGAAATGTCTTGGCTGTTCGTGCTGCATTAACCAGCTCTCAGGCGTTGGCTTGTTCCGCTGTCTGATCCCGCAGTGATGCCATAAGACTGAATTTTGGACTGCCCTGTACATTGCCATGGCAACAGACTGATGTCACACGCTCAAGGACATGACTTCAGTGCACGATCATGCAGAGGCACAATCAGATTTGTGGAGGAGAAAGCTGACTAATGCACATCTCAAAAGCAAACAAGGGGAGTGCAGGTTACAGCTGACCAGCCAAGGTGCCTCAGTGTGAAAATTCCCCGCTTAGAGGAGGGGCTGATCCTGTCTCTGAGACAGGAACAGTTGTCTTGATGAGCTTCTCTTCACCATGCAGAAGCAGGTGACTTGCAGGTCTGCTATATCTTTAAAACAGGTGGTGGAAGGAGATCATCGTTTCTGGGGTGGGGAAATGCTCTCTGGTTTCAGAGCTTTGAAAGGGCACTGCTTTGTTTTAATTTTAAAGAACGTCTCAGTGGTCTTGTAAGCACCCTGAGAACACTTTGACTTGCTTAATGTTCTTCAAACAGTTTAATTGGTTTTCCAAAGCTTTTATTTTATCCATAACATTGGAAGGTGAAAGGGGAACTCCGCATCTGCATTATGGTCACATTTTCCTATATCCTATTAGCAGATTCCAAGATTGTTTAATGTGATCTCCACCCATTTCATTTGGCTGCAACCTTTGCTCCCATGAAAACAAGGCTGATTGTTCTGAATTGCTGTGTGTATGTGCTTTGGCACGGCATGAAGGTACCTATAATAACACAACCATTGTCTGGAAAAAAAGGCAGTTTGCAGTAATAACTACAAATAAAAGGGTGCAGTCCAGGGGCAAGACAGATAATGGTCGTTTTCCCACCCATTGCACAGGGCAGATTCTCAACGTGGTCACCCCTCAGCATGACAGGGCTGTGGGCTTTAGCCCGGGATGTGAATATTGGGAATAAGGGACTGAAATATTTGCATGTTGTTCCAAGTTTCTCTTTCCTGGCCGCGGTTCCACTGCTCATATCTACGGATGGGGAGACTGAATGACTTTTGCACAATGCAGTGTTTTATTTGCATGCTGTGAGCAGTTTAACAAGTGTGTGTGTGCTAAATGAAGCATTCCCACTTTCAGTTAGCAGCTGACGCACCCTTAAAATTTAAAAAAAAAAAAAAAATTAAAAAAAAAGTGCCTTTAGGTTGAACAGCGGGATTTTGAGGGGTGACATTGTGCTGTGTGCTCGAGCGGATGGTGGGTCGTGCCAAGCCTGAATGTTAACTAGAAGTGCTGTGAGATGCAGCAAATAACCAACTCACACGCCTTGGTGCTAAAGTAATTTTTGCTCATCTCTGCACTTTGTGGGATAAAAGCTGTTATAGTGCAAGATTTGGAAGTAATGTAATTGTTTTAAATGCTCAGTGTCACAGGAACTGAGGATATTTAACAGAAACTGGCATTTCTTGTAGCAGTTTGGTTGCCTCCCAGGACAGGAAGCTGTGGAGAGTTAAAAAAGAGTCAGGGAAGGAGCTTTAACAACCCTCTCTGTAAATCACGATGCTTGAATTCAGATCCTGGCCTTGAGCTGAAAGGACTGGAAGCTCTGCAAGGCTCAGTGATTCAAGCTGCTCTGCAGAGAACAAGAAGATAATGGTGATGGACTATCAAGAAGGCAGCCTTGCTGAAAAGAGAGGCTTTGTGATACGGTCAAGGGGAAGGAAGTCTGGAGAACTCAGAAAAGGAACAGATGTTTTTGGTGGTGGGGAAAAACGTAACTATCCCTGTAGTTTGCTCTTGCAGCGGAGCCAGCGGGAGGAACTTGATACCAAACAAAAATAGGCACACCCAGGATTTAGCACAGGGATCCTGGAAAGCTGAAAACCAGCACTTGGGTGCTTTTCTGTTTGACAAATACCTCATACAGTGGCATCTGGCAGATATAATAATATATTATATTACACACACGCAAAGGTGTGTGTAAAAGGGTTTGAAGGTGTTTGATGCTTCTCTTTAACAATAAAAGAAGTACTGATATATGAAATGATACTCAAAGTGGGGAGCCAAGAGAGATGCCGTTCCCTGAGAAGGAAATAGTGACAGAAGATGCATTAAGAAAGAGGGTGAGGTTTTTTCCTAGGGTGTGTTTATGGATTGTGATGACTGGAAGTGTGATAAAGCAGATTGCTGATCCTATGTATCAAAGTACCAGTGGCAATGATTTTTCAAGCTGTTGAAACTTGCATCCATAAAAAAATACATATATTTTGTTCTTCCTAATAGGTTAATCCACTGTAATTGGCTGTGAAATCAACCTGGGGGAATTTTCCCATCTGTAAGTGATGCACAGCCTCTTTGCTGTCTACTTGGCAACTGTACCTTCAGATAATTAAAAGGTGTTTTTTAAATCCACTTTTCTTTCAACTCTTGTTTTTCTGCATCTTGCTACTTCTCTGAGAGCTGTCAGTCACTCTCCTGGCTATGGGGTGAAAGCCAAGATAATGTGCTTTTAGGAAAGGAGAACTGCAGATGATCTTTTTACTTTAATTTTTAAAAAAAGCATAAAAACTGCAAAACTAGGCAAATGTGAGAGGCTTTTTAATATGCATGTCACTGCTGCATTTCTAAAAGTAACTAAACGTTCCCAGTCCAGTATGGAAAACTTTGACTTGCAGAGCTCTTGTGCCACTTGCCCCTCTAAAATCAATAACCAAACCTCCACGGTTCGCTTAGGAAGCAGTTCCAGTTACCCAGAAATTACAGGAGTTGCTCAGCACGGGGATCCTCTGGTTTCAGCACATAGTTTCATGGCTCTGTAGTGTTTTGAGAGGCCGAAGGGTGGGATGCAGCTCCAGTGAATTTCCAGATTCCTAACAGTGTGAGGGACTGTTTTTAATAGTGATGATAAAAACAGCTATTCCCAGTTGGAGGTTAGTCAGTGGTACAATTATCAGAGCTATGAAATAGTGCAGGGATGGCTCGGGATGGAAAAAACTAAGGCTTGAAACTTATTTTCTTGAGGGAGCTGTTGGAAATTATTCCCTGCAAGCTCATAGAGAATTGATGAGGGATATCAAATGGTGAGGGCTCAAGCTTGGCGATTGCTTTGGTAATTGGGCTGGCAATCTTCAGCTGGCTTTTGGGAGAGAATGGGTTGTTGAAAGCCAGGATGGTGAGTGGGAGCTCTGGAGTGGCACGTCTGGTTTGTGAGGTGCAGAGGATTTCCACAGCAGGGTCACAATCCCCAGCTCCAAAGCTGGCTCACTTAAACCATCCCTTCTAAACCACAGTTGGGAGCTCCTTATTTTCTGCTTCACTTCTTAGTGATTCCATGGGGTTTATTCATATATTCTCCATTTTGTCCAAGAGAGGGATACTCTGAGAAGAAAATGTTGTTTCTGCTGGAAGGAGCAGTGGGAATATTGGGTTAGAGAGCAATGCAGGTATTTTTTTTCTTACTGTCTTGATTATAAAGCTATTTTTTGGACCTGTTAGAACGGGTCTAGAGGAGACCACAAAGATGCTCTGAGGGCGGGAGCACTTCTGCTCTGGAGCCAGGCTGGGAGGGCTGGGGATGTTCAGCCTGGAGAAGAGAAGGCTCCAGGGAGACCTCAGACCCCCTTCCAATGCCTCTATTAAAA
>VYXC01012207.1:84206-150283 GCA_013397175.1 Platysteira castanea | reverse complement strand
CCTCAGAAGGTCCAGTGGTGGTTGTGTAGCTCTTGTCCTCTGGGAACCCAGTAGATCAGGCTCCTTGTGCTGTTCCAAACCCCAGACTATATCCAAGTGGGAATGCTTGGCTCCTTCCCCCTGGGTGGAGCATCTCACAATGGGATGGTGAGTCATGAGCCAAGGCCTTGATGGGCCCATTAACAGGAGATACTCTGGAGGGAGGAGGCAGAGAACATTGCTACACCTGGTTTCAACAGCTCATGAAGATGGTACTAGAATACACTGTAACCCAGGACAGATCTGCACCACATCTCACAGGAAGTCAGAAGTGAATAGAAGAGGGAGACTGGAAAGTGGTCACTCTCTTTACACGGAGGAATATTCCTGTCCCTGCTGAAGACTTGATGTTAATAGTAAAAGGTGAGTGATTGCACTGGGTGACTCCTTGCTGCTAAAAGATGGACACATCGGTGGGTTGTCCTGAGGAGTTTGTTGCCTGCCAGGGGCTGGAATCAGAGATATCACATGAAGACTGTCAAAAGAGCTTAAGGTCAAGGTAAACTTCATGAGATTACTGATTATTGTTGTGTTTTTTACCCTTTCTTAAATACGATTCTGTGACAGTACCGGTTGGTTCAGTGGTGGGCTCAGCCACGTCCTGTGGTGGGACACGTGGAGCTGGCTGGAAAGGGTCTGGGGCAGCCCTGACCTCCTCCAGTAGAAGCTCTGTTAGAACCTGACACTAATTAGTGATTTTTTTTTTTTGTTGTTTTTTTNTTTTTTTTTTGTTTTTTGTTCTTAGATTGTAACCTGTTCCTTAGGAGCTTTATGCTTTGTTTTCTAGGATACAGCTGGAAAGCCCAGTGAATCCAAAGCTTGTGCAGAGGGTGTGGGTGGTGGTGTGTCTTGTTTGTTTGTGGGTGGGTGGGTTGTTTTTAGATGCTCCTAAGGAATCTGTTCTGGTGGAAGTTTGCAGATGTATTGGGGCACTTTGTTCCAAAATGTGCTGTGAAAAGTAGTTTGAACTTCCTTCTGCATGAAATCTGTCCTGAAGTTGGGTGTACTTGGACAGCTCTTTCCCTAAGTGCAGAGCAGACTTTTTTGTAAACCGCTGACCTATAAATTTGAGATTTCTGAGTTCAGCATTTTTACATTGTCCTTGCAAGGTGAAAGATAGTTCTCTGTGAAAGTGTGACATTGGGGCACCAGCAGTGACCTACTTTAAACAAAAGTTTGAAAGGATTTAAGATTTTGTGACAGTTCATGAGGTACTGATGCTAAAAATAGTGGAAAATGCTCTTACGTGAGAATAGAGTGGATTCAGGAATATGATAGAAAAAACTTGGGCATTTTGAATGACAGAAATCATGGAATCATAGAGTGTTAAGGGGTTGGAAGGGACCTTAAAGATCATCTCATCCCAACCTCCTGCTATGTGCAGGGACTTCTCTCGCTAGACCAGGTTGCTTAAGGCCTTATCCAACCTATCCAAATGTTTGCAAGTAATGGCACAGTTACTTCTAAAACTCATTTTTGGTACTGTTATATTTAATCTAGTGTTTGTGCTGCAGAGTAAGGTTTGTTGAATTTGGATTTAGAGACCCTTAGGAAAAATCTGGACACTTTAGAGATGCCTAATGGGTATTGTAACCTCTCAGCCCTGCAGTGGATTTGCAGAATGAATCCGTGTGGATGAAACTGTAATTCTGCTTTGAGTCTTTTGTGTGTCTGTGTGGGTTTGATTTGCTTGGGGTTTTTTGGGGAGTGTTTTTTGGGGTTCTTTTGTACCTCTGTCTCTGCTGAGAAGGTATCCACAATGGTATAGGACAGAGAAATGCACAAAACAACCTTTTGGTTAAAGTGTAAGATTCCACAGAAGTAAATAAAATAGACTTACCCCTCATTCTGCTAAACTGTGTCGGTCTGGACCTGTGATCAGGGAATATGGGGTGGTCTCAGAAAGGAGAACTGGCAACCCAAGGGCTGGCTCCAAACCAGTTAGAGCCACAGAAACCTGTTAAAGCCGTATTTAGTTCAGTGAATTGAGTTTTAAAGCTGATGAATTTAGTGCTTAACATAGAGCCACCTGCTATGGGGTTTTCCTTGTTAGCAGAGTTCTAAAGAAGGTATTGTATTTATTTATTTGCTGGATATTTAGAAGTCAGCTGTAGCTTTGTTCTACTATTTTAGAAGCCATTTCATACCCCATGGAAAGATGTGCAGGAACAATTATTCCTGTGCATTTTGTGCCATGGGGCTGGGGGCCTTCTTCCCTGTATAGTGTCATGTATGAGATTTTTGGTTTCCTGGTGACATTTTTACCAATCAAAAGGCCAGTCCTATGCCGGAGCACACAGATGCAGAGATACACAAAGATACATTGTAAACTGAGTTTTGCAACTGAGTTTATTTCTGTTGTATTTCAAGAGCTGCCACGAAACAGGAGAAGGAAACTAATAACTAGAGAGGGTCGTTATCCCGTGCTGCTGGATCCCTAACAAACTATTCCTGGTGAACTGGTGAGGAATTTCTGTCAGGCAGGGCATGTGATGGTCACTTTATGAGCTGTCACAGCAAAAACAAATCCACTCTCTGTGTGCCAAAATGAGTCAAGTGTACCTCTCCAGCCAGGATCCCTGCCATCCACAGGCAAAGCAGGGTGATGAAATGACTGCTGGGAGTCCTAATCTGCCACATCAGGGTTGTAATAATAATGATGATAATAATAATAAGGATCTTTTTTAGCAAGCTAATGTTGGGTTCTTGAAAAAGATGTGATTCTTCTTGCTGGTTTTGACTGGCTTTCTGTAAAGTGGGGTGGGTTGGCTCTCTCCTGGTGTTCAGGCTGATCTCTTTTATAGAGGCAGTCTGGGTTTCTGCCTCTGGTGTTTGTCTTGAAACTCCCTTTTCACATCAGTTCTGCATCTTGCAGTCCTTTCTACCCATCTTTGCATGTGCAGGAGCAATCCAGCGAGACCTCAGCCTCACAAAACCAGGGCACGACGTCTCCAGAGCTCTGGGAGTGCTGCTCTACTATATTTGGAACCAGCTCTATTGCTTCTATAATAGGAAGGCTTCTGGAAGCTTTCTCCTTCCTCTTGCCCCAAGAAAGTAGCCTTTCAGCTGAGCTTTCATTAATTCACAATCTGCATGGCAAAACAAGTGTAGTTTTATAGGCTAAATAATTCAGACGTGGCTCGTGGTTCACGTGGCCTTGAGTGTGGTGTGCTCAGGGAGGATTTGTGCCCGTGCCCCGTGAGCTGAGGGTGCTGCAGCCACAGCCCCACTCAGGGGGGCTCTGCTACCCCCAGTTTGTCATTCAGGGCACGCGACAGTGGCAAGGGGTGCCAAGGCAGCTTTCTAGAAAGCAGAATGATGTGTGAGCCCCGTGTGTTTGTCACCAGAGCTGCAGCAGCGCTGCCCAGTGAGGGATTTACTGGTTTTGTTTTCTCCTTGGATCAAGCAGAACAAATCTAATGAGCCAGTTCTTAACTTCTTCCCAGCTGAGCAGCGAGTGATGTCCTTACCCAAATTGTGCAAGGCAGCTGAAACCTTTCAGGAACAGCTGAACAAGGGAAACATTTGTAATATTATTTTTTCCCAATACTCATGCAGGGCTAAGAGGGTGCAGCAGAGCTTGTCTTTCCTTTATTTTCTTTTTCCCTTCTGAGATTTTCCTTTTGAGTGGACAACGTAGTCCTTCCAACACTTACCCCAGCTAGAGAGAAAGCATGTGAGCCACGAATGTGGAGCCTTTCATTCTTTATTGACGTGATCTTGGAAGGAAAACAGGTTCTCCCTGTCGTGCTTCGTTGGAATAAGCATTTCACATGCTTATCAGTACAACAAGTAGTGCTGTTTGACAGCAGTGAGGAGTCAAATGTTGCCTTCGAGCCCTACATGCTCATTTCCCTGCTTCTGACACATGCTGGATTTTGCCCACTGTGCATTCAGAAGTGTTCCTTTCCACTGACTTGAAAGAAGCTAAAACCTATGTTGTAGCAGATGCATTTCCCAGCACGATTCCAGGTGTGGATTGGAGATGGCTGAGTCCAGTCTGAGTTTCTGAGGACCTTGTCCTGCTGAGGTTTGTGAGTTCCTGCCAGGTCAGGTGTAAGTGGGTTCAGGGAGCTGACCACTTTTGGGTTAATTCTGTCCTAGTCCAGCTCCTTGAGAGGGTTCAGGTGAGAAATCAGGCAGGGAGGTAGTGCTGATAAAGGGGAAGGTGTGAAAGACTAAACAGGCCCAGCTCCTGGAATCTTTCCTCAAAAGAGAGATGCTCCAGACCCCTCATCATCTTTGTGGCCTGCACTGATTCTGCTTACAAGGGAATCTTCAGTTTTCATTTAAATTGCTGCTCTCTCTGGTGTGATCCAAGGACGGGAGCTTGGAGGAGCTTTGAGCAGGAAGGGCTGGAGTGAATTTGGTGGCGAAATGAGCAAAGGGCGATGGTATCCAGGTCCTGCTGCTTTGCCAGCTCTGATTCCTGGTGCCTGACAGAAGTGTCATCAGCTGGTTTTGGTGTGGGAGTACACAAAGGAATCTCCGCCACACAAATTCCAGATGGAGCCCCTGTGGCAGTTTCATTGCCTTTAGATCAGATAATATCAGACCTGATTGACCATCAAACAGAGGGGAAGCTGAGCACATGAGGTTTCACAAGGCAAACCATGCCTGTGGTGGCTCCCTTAGGGTTAAAAGGCAGTTCTTTAAGGTGTTTTAAATATGTAGATATTACCTGAAGTGTGGTTAAAAAGAAATGGTTGTGTTCCTGTAGGTGTCTAAGAGGCTGAGGACCTGGTGTGTCATCTCACTGTCAGACCTGGTCTGGGAGCTGCTCTGGGTCGTTCCCAGTGGGAATGTTGGGATGAGGGAAAACTTTGTGCCAAAGCCTCTTGCTTAGGAGAATTTGGTGCTGTTATAGGTGTCCTGGGGGTGTTTGGGGAGGGAGGGGGGGATGACTAGGCTGGGGAATGGAGAATTTCATGTCTGGTGCATTATTCTTCTGGAGACGAGGATCATGGAACAACCTAAGCTTGAGCTCAGTGGTGAGGGAATGGACATGGAACCCAGTTCTTGCAAGAAAACAAACCCCCTAATCTCTATTATACAACCTCAGCACTGACTCTTTCCTTCCTAAGGACTCTTTTTGCTATTAACTCCTCTGAGTTCTGCTCTGAAACATATTCTGCTGCTTCCTTCTGCATCCTGAGTGTGCTGATGCTCTTTGCCCAGCTAATCCAGTGTGACACCCCTATGGAGTATCCCAAAGCTTGCCTTGCGTGGAGATGGGGTGGTCAAATGTGTTTTTACACGTTTTTTACCAACAGGGTGATTGTTGCTCAGATCCAGTCCTGAGGCCACGGCCTCCTTTCAAGAAAGTAAATTTTCTGAGAGGATGTGCCCACCCTTTGAACTGGTTTGTTTATCAGTTACTGTTGCTACAGCTAAAATACGCTTGCTCTTGCACTTATCAAAATATCAAAAGCTGTAGTGAATTGCTACACAGATGAGACCTTGACTGTGGTCTGGTTGAGTCGATACATTTGTTTTCCTAAGCTGCAGCAGCGTTCAAACCTGGTGATAAGACGGGGAATTTTGTGGGACTGTTCCCTGAGCTGCCGTCCGCGGCTGAGAGGATGTGATGCTTTCTGCTGCCAAAACCCGAGTCCTTCCCACATCTTGTGCAGAAAGGCATATGTTTGGGGGTGGTTTCAGAGAGGGAGAAGAACACGATTAGGGTTTTAACTTCCTCTTCTGTTTTGTTTCTCTGTGCATCTGTATTTCAGTTTTTCGGGCTGTACCCGACTCTGTGCAAAACTTAACAAATCAGCTGCAGCTCCTTCTGCTAAGGATCAGCCTTGGTACAGAAACAGTGGTGGTAGTTAAAAGGCAGTAAGTATATCTGCTAGCTTAAATGCTGGGGGTTTTTTTTCTATTTTCTCTTTTTTTTTTTTTTTTTTTAATTCACAAGCACAGCTTTTTACTCCTCACACAGTAGGAATTTGTCAGGAGCTTGCTGGCATTAATAGTCTATTTCAGCTCTTTTCTATAGCCCAGCAGCTACAGAGGGGGGGAAAAAGCATGCTTTGTATGGAGCTGTGGTTGGGTCTGTGCTGCAGTGCCCATCTGAACTTGGCTGTGTTTATTTTGTCAGCTTTTGCTTCCCTCTAGTAGTTGCTGGTCCCTTCCTAAACTCACAAAATCCCACCGTACAATGCCTGTGCTTGGATCAGGGTTGCGGCTGCTCCTGACCTGAACCACTTCTCTTGATGGTTTTGCTTCTGGAGCTCTTTACTGCAAACAAGATATCTTTGGGTTTCAATTCTTTGTCTGGCTTTTTATCTTTTACTTCTCAATTGATCTCCAGAGGAGTGAGACTAGGACAAGACAAGTGATATTCCTAACCAGGGATCCGTGGAGAGGGTTTAAGCTATTGGAAGAGTGAGTGGCATTCTTGAAATGGTGTGGTTGCGTTTATTTGGGTGTGGATATAATCATGTTTCTGTGATACAGTTCCTGCTGAGTTTGAAATGCTAGTGTCAGTAGAGCCAGAAGGAGAGCCAGACAAAAGCTTGGAGAAAAGTCAGAATTTCAGTGCCTCTTACTGATGGTTCATGTGTTTGACTTCTATTTTCCTAAAGCACTGGGCATATGCTTTTTCTTCTCTGTGAATTACTGTTTGTGAATATATATCTTTACAGCATCAGAACATCAGAAACAGCTGGGTTTTGTGCCTAGGTTTCACTCGTAGAGGTAGGTCCTTGTTACAGACTCTGGGTAGTCTGATGAAAACGGTGTTTAACTACAAAGCTTCGATTTCTGCTGTTGCTGATCACGGTAGCCTAACTCCTGGTCCTGCCGAATCCCTGGAGCAGAGGACCTGCTCTCCTTCTCCTGCTCTGCCACTGCCATGCCTCTGTTTCCTCCACCCCACACGTTTCTTAGCCTGGTGTAGAGCTCAGCAGAGATTTCTTCATGAAGACTGGAATGTGTTTATATAATATTTTATATATTATTTTAGGCTCCTGCTACTCAAATGTAGGCAAACGCTTAACCTCTTATTCACCATCGTTAGACGAACCATGAAATTGCTGTAGCAGACATCAAGTCAGGTGGATCTAAACCAGCTTCTGTTTTTCCTGCCTGGAAGGTTCATCCTTCATCATTTTCCTGGCAAGTGTGGCTACCAAGAGCAGGTTTTCCAGGCCAGGAATGTTTAGTGGGAGCATTGATTGTGAACCACACCCGGTCAGGCAGTGCTGAGCTGAGCTGGGAGTAGTGGGGGCTCTTCTGTGTGGGAGGCGTCGGGAAGGGGGTGATGTGAGAGGCTCCATCTCTGCAAAAGCAGGGGTAGGCAGTAGTAGGAACACCAAAGCTGCTGAAAAGGAGAGAACAACCTGCAGCACTAAATCGCAGCTCCCCTGGGGACACGGCTCCATAGTTAGCATCCTCAAATGGCATTCCTTTATTACGGCATCATTGTGCACGGTCCTCTAGAGAGGAAGCAAACAGTCTCTAAAACAATCTGCTGGCAGCTCAGGCTGGAGTATCTGAGGTTTTCCAGGGCTCTTTTGCTGTGTCACTCTTCCCTTTAATGTTCCAGCTCGAAGGTTGTTGTTCTTTCTCCATCAAAGTGCATTAGAGCGCTGGTAAGAGTGTCTGCTCCAAGGACAAGGTGTAGAAGGCAGCAGCCCAGGGAGAACAAGAGATACTGCAGAACAGCTTTGTTTTGGTGTAATCTGTCTTATCTGCGTGTGATGCAAAGACAGGGCAGTTTTCACAAGACTTGGAGGCTGCGTGGTGACATGTTTTCTGTTCTTTTGTGAAATCCACCACGTTATTTTGATTAGAGCGCTAATGTAACTCCTGGCAGCCTCAAATCTCACTGCTAGCAGCTACTTCCCTCCAAAGCCTGATGTGGTGCTAACAAGCAGAGAGATCTTGTGCGTCCTGTTTACATGGAGCTGGGAAGACGGCGTGTTCCATGGGAGGTGCCAAGGTAGCGCTGCAGTCCGATATAAGGTGAAAAAACTCTGTGTGTGCAGACAGGCTGTGGTGGGGCGTGTTAATTTGTGTTTAGTGGTGTTCAGGAACTCCAGCTGCAATACTGGCATGATGATGTTAAGTTCTTTTATATCTGAATATGTATCTTTTATATCTGTGCATGAGTAGCATGTTTGTGTTTGTATATATTTATATTTTTATATATATCTATCCTCTCTCATGGGAAAGTCCATGTCCTGATCATCTGTGCTTGTGATCTTCTCACGCATCTCTCTGTTGTTCAGTTTTTAGGTGGCAGAGACACGGTGAAGCTGCGTGTGGGGCAGGCAGAGCTGATGGGGGAGCCTGGGGTGTAGCCCAGGATGGACTGGCTGTGACGAGGTGCCTTAGCCGGAGAGGTCGTTACCATGAAGAGTTCCTGCAGAGCTGGCCTCCACAGGGAACCGCTGAACTCCACGTCCTCCACCTTCCATCAAGTCAAACGGTATGCACAGACTGGCTGCTCTGCCCGCAGCTGAGTATTCAGCACTGATTTTAGCCTTCTCCTTGTCCTCTCCTGTTGTCTTGCGCTGTCACTCAAATGTTTGCTCTCGATTCTGACTTTCGGGTGGTGTTCAAGGGAAACGTTGTAATGGCTTAAGGGCAGAAATGTTCTTTGACGTTTTTGTTTGATAATGATAACTGCAGATTCACTACAGCTGGTAGTGTACTTGGAGAAATCCTTGGGTTTTCCAGCAACAGCTGTAAATTAGTTTGGGAAACATGACTTTGAAGTAAAACTTAATTGGTGAAAGGCTCGTCAGAGTAGGCTTTAAACCATGCAGGCAGCTTAAAGCAAGTGGAAATGCTGGCAGTCATTGTTGCGGTTTGTCTTACTATGGACTAAGTAATTAGATTAGTTTAAGCTCAGATTTTCATTTTGCATTGCTCACTCTCCTGTGTCTCTTATTAAGGAGAAATGCACGATTGATTTCAAACACTTGTGCTTATGTGACAATTAAGTGAACGCCTCTCACTGTGTCTCCTTATAGGAACACCGTGCAGAACAACTTGTCCTCATGCAAATGCAAGGACATGCCAGTTTGTTTGAGTTCAAGCTACTTCAAAATATGTGTGTATTTTTTTTTTTTAATTCTTTTTCTGAAACCAAGGCTTTTAAACTTCCTCAGTCTGGAGGAAGAGCGCCAGCTTTTTGGTTTCCAAAGGCTGTGTGGGTTTAAAGCAAACTTTTAACCTTTGTTCTTTGTGGTTGTGTAGACAGCATATACTTGCTATGTTAGTCTCATGGTAATTTAGTGCTGGAAAAGACTTCCTGGGTCACCCAGCTCCTTGCTTTCCCAAGCAGGATCTCATAATCCTTTTTGTGAACTTAGTCCAGCCTAAAAACATTTACATCTTTTCTTGCATCTTTTCTTCTCTCCTCCTGTAGATTAAGCCATTACTGAAGATGACAGATCTTGCTGTGCAGTTAGGAACCTTCTTTTCATTCCCAGGCTGAACATTCATGACAGTTTATAGACTCATTTGAGTTTCTGTTCCTTTATTTTCCTTCTGCCTAAGGACCACTGCTTATTTTCAGTGGTTTACTTCTTCTGCATTCTGTAAAATGGAGTTGTAACCCTCACCCGTGGTTTTGCTGTGCTAAGTGACCCGAGTGTTCTCCAGTAGCTTCTTGAGTAGCAATTGCTGTTGTTCTCAGTGTGATGCCCCTCACAGAATATTCTCAGTCCTGGCTAAGTGTGTGCTGTGCTCTGGAGCTGGGCTGCCTGGAGGGTTTGTCACTGCTGTCACAGCACCACCTCCACTTCCCTGTTTCGTGGATGTCTCTATGGTGGCCAGTTCACCTCAGTTACTTCCAGAATTTATTGGTGTTCCTCTTGCTGGTGCATCACTGCATTTCTAAACCCTCCTCAGTTTCTGTTACTTGGAGCTTTGTGCCTCTTCTGTTTTGGAGCTGCCTCTGTTTCTGTGGGTGCAGAATTAGTGCTGAGGTCATTCCTAACAAAATCAGATGTTCTCAGGGCTGATTCTTGAGGCATGTCTTTGGTTTCCAGGCTGGTATTTTCTTATTCAGCATCACCTGGGGCTGTCTGCTGCTAAGCCAGCTCCTTTGTCTGTTTTCCCATTCCTCTGCCAATCTGTCTTAACCAGTAAATCTCTTTGTGCTCTCTGAAGTCCATGTGAGTAAGATATAGTAGATTGGTTTAAAAAAGATGGCTTTTTTTGAGAACCTTGAGGTTAGTCTGGCGTATTGAACTGTTCCCTTTTCCCCCTTTTTCTCTGTGTCACATTAATCCTCTTTGCTTGCAAAGCACCTTTATACTGGAGTCAGAATATGAGCCCTGGAGAGGCCGTGATCATTCTCCTTCTCTTTCTCCCCTGCAGTGCCCCCTCCAATGTGCCACATGTTTATTACCTCCTATTGTTGCCTTTCAAGAGGTTTATAAATCCTGTTTCTTGGCCTGCAGCGCATGAGCCTATCTGGTTTGGATTCTAAAACTGGGATGAGCCAGTCCTCACAATTTTTATGAAGCTCTCTAATCCTTCCCCTGCCAATGCTCTTGTTCAGATTAACGCCTGGGCTTTTGCCCTCATCATCACCCTTACCTCCCCTCTCTAAAAATGGTGCAAAGTCAAATTTGGTACTTTGTGTTGTACTCTTGATCTCTGCCCTGCCCTTGCTTGCAGCCCTGTTTCTCTTTTTTCTCACAAACTGAAAAAACCTTTCACTTTTTCTTTGTTGTTAAATATCTCTGCGGTGACTTAATGCTGCACCAGTTCTTGTGTTTATTCCTGGACTTTTTGATCTCAAAGGCAGAAGTTTCCAAGTGATGTGACCTGGAACTTGTGTCTGCTTCTGGTATCCTTCACGAAGAAGGATCACATCCAGTTGGAGTTTCTTTGGATCTTGTGTGGGATGTGTTCTTAATACTGAAAATACCTTTTGACTCCTGGAGAATGCTGTGTGCAGTGAAGTCCTCCACACCCCAGCTGACTTCATGAACCAGTTTCTTTCAGTCTTGAGTTTCAAAAGAGCAACCTGATAACTTGCCTTCAGCTCTACTTTTGCTTATTTTTTTCTTTTGAATGCTGAGTCTGTTACTGATCTTGTGGTCCAAGGTTAATTTCTGCAACCTTTCACGTTCTCATTACGTATGCACAAAAATGAAGGCTATAAATAGCATTACTCTGTGTTGGTTCGTTAACAGAAGAAATTTGTTGCACTGTGATATCAAGAGAGGTCTTGCTCCTCTTGCACTTCATAAATCAGAAAACAAATTAATAAAGGATAAAACATTTCCAGAAGGACACGTGTCACTTACCTGTGCTGCTCTGGGCAGCTTTCAGCAGAAGCCCTATGAAACCACCAGTTTTTGTCTTGCTGTTCCTCCGTGATTTCCTCTCATCCTGTCCCACTACAGCCACGTGTGCCATCCCATCATCTCCGAGGTACACGTTTCTGGAGCAGCTGATAACCTTGAATTCCAAATCTTTCAGTTTATTTTGTTCCCTTCTGCTTTGTCATCTCTGTGTCGTGTCTGGCACGGTTGGGAAGCAGGGCTTTGAGCTTCCTGGGGCTGAGCAAAGAATTGCTGCTGCATCACTCCCTTCATGGTAAGTGCTTCTGTACAAAAGCCTGGCAAAGCAGTGGCACTTCTTCCTGTGCAAAATTCAGAAAGCAGCCAAGGCATCTGTGCTTTACTGAAGGCTGTGCGTGTGTTCAGTGTAAAACGTGTTCAAAACATTAACGGGTGGGAGCCTCAAAGTGGAGTGATCTGTGTTGGGCTTGGGGGTGCATTCTGCCACCCGAAACCTGTGTGTGCTGCAGGTGATGGGCTTTGTGTGGTGGATTTTCTGGCCGTGCTGTGTGCAGCTGTATTTGGGCGTTGTCTCCCCCAGAGTCAGGTTATCTGAGCACCTGACGCAGGTGAACAAGCTGGGGAGGGATCCAGCATTAGGAGTTTGGTTCTTAGGCTGTATTTAGCTCCTCTGCTCTTCTGGGCCAGCTCTGCCCCACGTTTTTGGCACTCTTCCACTTCCCCCAGGCTGGCCACTGGAGCAGAGAGCTCTCTTTCAGCAGCCACATGCCTTCTGTTTGCCTTCAAACCCTGCTCTAATCCTCGCTGGCTCCCCCTTTGCTGCAAGAGGCATTTTGGAGGTGTTTGGGAGGTGGGTCAGGAGCAGTCGCTGCTCCAAGGGGAGTGGGTTTGCAGGAAATCAGATGCTTCCACAGCTGCCAGAATCGAACCCACCCCTGCTCTGGAGCATGGTGCTTCCCAGCCCTCCTTTCTCCAGGCTTGGACCCTTGCCATGCTCCAGAACAAACTCCACGAGTAGCAGAGCCCCTTCCATCCCGGGACTTTCCCGCCCCGGCAGAATCCGTGGAATGCCTTTGAAGCAGCTCTCTGTCTGCTTTGCCTTGCCCTGGCAGTGCAAAGGGGATGGAAATGGTACTGGAGATCGAGCCCAAAGGACCCACCAAGCCCTTCCAGAAATAACAAGTGGTTGACCGTGGTTAACTCCCACTCAGTGCTCAGTCCTTGCTAATTGTCAGTGTCCTTATGGAGGAGGAAAGCTCTATGGACAGAGAACTGGGATGCCTGGGAAAAGAAATGCTTTGCCAGAGGTGTGGGGTTTTTATTGTTGCTTTTTTTTTTTCTTTTTCCCTTTCTTTTTTTTTTGGCCCCTGCCTTGTGTCAGTATGTCCTGAGGGGTTTTTCAGAGTTGTAGTTGGCACTGGGTGTGCAGTCAGCAACGCTTTTGTCGACTGGAGTTGGTGTTTACAAGGAGAAATCCATAGGAAACTTGAGGGTTTTGATGGAAATTTTCACCCTAATAAAACCTTCCGGTGCTTTGCCCAGAAAACTTGCAGTGTGAATATGCTGCTTGTGAAGATTATGCTTTTTTGTTGTTGTTGTTCTTGCTGGCCAGAGGAAATCTTTTGGCTTCACAGGGCATCATCAGAGTCCCTGACCTGGGAGCTGCAAAGGGAACTAAGGCTCTCTGTGAACCGTACAAAGGAATTGTGAAAACTGAGTCTTTTCTAACAGTTTTTCCTCCAACTTTGGAGTTTCCACTAAAGCAAATATATTATTGTTTTAGGCTGTATGTGATTTAGAACATACATAAATACAAAAGGATGCTGGAAGATTCTGGCCAGCTTGGCAAGGAGAATTGTGGAATGATTTGGCTTGGAAAAGACCTCAGAGGCCATCTCATTCCAACCCATTGCCATGGGCAGGGACACCTCCCACTCGACCAGGTTCCTCCAAGCCCCATGCAGCCTGGATTTGGACACTTTCAGGGGTGGAGAGTCCACCAGTGGCTTATGGCTCTTCCCTTGGGTGGGGAGAGGAGGGGTGTGAGAGCGTCTGAGCTCGTATAAAGGAATATATTTCTGTATCAACAATGTGTAGCAACCAGCTTGATAAAACTACAGTGGAAACAAGCTGTAGTTACGACTTATAAAAACAGCAGTGTCATTCCAGCAGTGCAAGTATCCTGTTTTTCAGACACGACTGATTAGAAATAGAAAAACTGGCCCCTTTATTTCATCAGCTTAAGGATGGAATAACAGTATAAAGGCAGCACTGCTCGTTGTTTCAGTGCTGATCATTCGTGGCAGAATTCTCTCTTATCAGCAATTTAAAACCGCACATTTGGGATTGAAAACCTTTTATGTTTGCTCCCGTGGACTTCTGAAGAGTCGTTGTCTCTAAAGATAAAATTAGAGAGCTTGATAACTTAAAGGGTGGAGGAAAGCAAACAGAATTATTCTGGAATGAAGTGTCATAGGGAATATGTGACTTCACCTTTTAACAACTATTTTTGGTAGTTTTAAATATTTAAAAGCTTACCTGCAGCTGCCACAGCTCTCTGCTTGCCAGCACTGAGAAGCAGGGGAGTCTGTGGGTGGGGACTGGGCTCTGGTTCATCTTCAAAGCAATTTCTGCTGGGAAGCCTTGTTCTAATTCTGGGAGCTAGAGATGAAATGTGCTGCTGACGTGCAGGGAAGAAGCTGTGATTGCCTAAAAGTTCGTTCTCAATGTCCACAGCAAAGGGCATGTGAGGTGGGGGCTCGTTTTTTCCAAGTGACACTTTCAGGTAAGGCCCATTGCTAAGATGACTTTTAAAATGAAAGTTCTCTTCCCTGCTGCTGGAAAACTCTGAGGCAGGTGGCAGCGGGTCTTGTGGAGTTCGCAGTGCTCTTTATAGCTGTCTGAAGTTATTAGATGAAGGTTTTCTTTAAATCTGGATCCATTAAAACATGTGCAATGAACTGAATGCTGAATTCAAATGAGGCAATTATTCTGGCAGTAAAACTTCTGACTAAGGCATAATTTTGTTATGTAAATTATAACTTTTCAACCTTAAATGGTATTGTTGGCTGAGCCAGGGACTAACTGAAACACAGGAGGAAATATAACCTTAAACAAGAAATGTGGAATAGGTGAGGCAGAACTTTACCCTTTGTCTTTCTCCATAGACCAGAAATAGCTGGGAGCAGCTGAACCAACTCTGCTGGCTGAACATGTCCCCTGAGCCTGTTGGGGTAACCAGTTTGGTTCTGTTTTTATTCATACAATACCTGGTCTCACCTTCATTTGCAGCTTCTCTTAATGAAGGGTGTCGAGCCGATTGTCCTGCTGGATTCCTGAAAACTGCTTGAAGAAAGCCTTTTAAAAACAAGCTCAGCTCTTCTTTCAAACACCTTGGCATGAAAACTCATGAATGAAATTTGATCTTCTGCTCCTGGCTCAGGAGATTTCAGCATGCAAAGTCGTGTTTTAATTGTATTCACCTCTTCTCCCCAGGGTACGGTGGCGAGCAGCCACCGGAGCTTTTCTCTCTAGTCTGGGAAATGTCCTTCTGGAAGGGAAGGGAAGGCTGCAGGCACTGTTCTCTGCAGCAGTTTGCTGCAGTGCTTCACCCGCTGCTCTTTTGGGCTGGGCTTTGGCCAGGGCACATCAGTGGCCTGACCCTGCTTCGCTGTGAAGTACAACCACAACGAGGCAGATCCTGTGAAAAATGGGGCCAAAGCAAACTCCAGCAGCCCTGATTTCCCATTTTTCTATTCATGCAGCTATTTCAACGCCCCAAAGTTCTATTTTTAAGAGATTATTTTAGCTTTTAGCATCCGACTGAGGAGGCAAACAAAGTAGCTCAGTTGCATTTTGCAGAGGAGACTAAATTGGGAAGTGACCCAATTCCAACGAGCTGGAATTGGCACGGGAGAGGATTAACCCAGGGGCTGGGTAGGTGTGCCTGCAGCACTGAGATCTCTTACCCCCACAGTCTCTAGGTGAGATGCAGGTGGTTTTGGCACTGTCTGGTAGCAAGAGCCAGGTGATGGTCTCCCTAAAAAATCCAGAGGGAAGGAACATAACATCCACCTTTCCAGCAGCTGCTTCCTGGCCTTCAAAGCACTGCTTGGACCAGAGGGGTGTAGAAAGGTGAACTAAGCCCTTCCTCTTGATGCACCTCCCCAAAATCTCTGTGCCTGCCCTCCCTTCTTGTCATTAGGGCCAGAAGGAGGAACCAAACCTCCAGGGAAAGCAGTGGTTAAGCAGCACGGCCGCTCCTAGTCCTGGAGGCTTCCTCTGCTTGGGCAGCATCACTCATAAATTTGTTGGACTTTATAGACCAACAAATTGAGGTTTTTAGTTATAAGCTGGTTTTAGTCTAGAAAGCTACAAAGTTGCCACACTTAAACAACTCTCTTGGTGTTGGCTCTCGAGGGAAACGTTCAGTGCCTGAATGTGTCTGTGTCAGCTCATAATGAACGCGGCACTGAACCTGCTGCTCCTCAACTCTCGGGCGCAGATCTTCCCCAAGGAGGAGGCCTTTGAGTGCAACAACTCAAAGATTACCATGGAAACATGATCTATAGTTAGTTCTGTAATGTGCTTACGTGATACTCCTGGGAGAAGAGCCTGGAGTCTCCTGGTGGTTGCATCCTGTGTGGCAGTGCCCAGGACTCTGGCATTCCTCAGCTTTGAATGGAAGATGGCCGTGGAGGTGTGACAGAACAGAGGAGTCTGGGGCTGCAGTGTCAGCAGCATCCAAGGAGTCCTTAGCAGCTCTGAAATTCCTGACTGTAAAATCCCTTGCTGGAGAGTGGGTGTCCTCAGCCAGATGTTTATGCTGCTCACTTTTGGGGGGGTATCTGATGTGTAACATAAGGACCTTTATGGGAAAGTCACCAAATTTGCCATTATCAATATGCTAAAGGAGAGGTTTCATTGCCCAGAGAAGTTGTGGCTGCTCCATCTCTGGAAGTGTCCAAGAATGGGTTAGATGGGACTTGGAGCAACCTGGGATAGTGAAAGGTGTCCCTGCCCATGGAAGAAAGTGAAACAAAATGAGCTTTAAGGTCCCTTCCAGCCCAAACCACTCTGTGATTTTGGGTGATACTAGGAGATTAGATATCCACTGAGATCTCAGATTAATAGAATTACTCTTGCTTATTTCTCTTCCGAGCTTTAACCACACTTTATCTACTGAAAAGAGTGTGTGTGTGGTAGCTGATGTCCAGATAAACCCTGTGACCTGTGTGTGCCTTACTACTGGAGTAAGGAAGGAACAGGCAGAAGGATGGCTCTAGCTCAAGAATGAACCACTAGCTATGTTTTCACAACTGATACAACTTAAACTTTAGAATTTCTCCTTGCAACTCCCTGGAAGCGGATTTCTCTAATGGGAGGTTCTCTCCTACTGCAGGAAGTTCTCCAAGGGGTGGATATTGCAGCCTTGGTGGCTCTTTTCCTTTCTCATGTGGTTCCTCTTGAGGTGTGGGCTGGTGCCTGCTCTGGGCCACCTTCTCTCATTCCACACAGGCATATTTTGCAACTATAACTTCTTCCCTCTTTGTTTTTCCAGGGTTTCTGGTATGCACTTAAAGCCATATCTCAAGTTACAGAAGAAAGAGCGATCCCCAGAAATAAGCCAGGATTCCCTGCGAGGCCACCAGGGACCAGCACAAGGAGAAAAATACACCAACTGCACCAAACTGAGCGTTTTCCCAAAACCCTCCCTCGTGACTCCATCTCAGAAGCTTCTGGGGATTATTTATCCAAATACTATGTGCAATATGAACGGGAAAGGCCCAGCGGATGGCCCAAGTGCAAGGGAGAAGAAGAACGCCCTGTCCGCGACGATCCACCAGGGAGAAGAAGGGGAAGGACCCCTGGATGTCTGGGCTGTGGTGAAACCCGGCAACACCAAGGAGAAAATCGCCTTCTTCGCAGCCCAGCAGTGCAGCAGCAACACCCGCACGGGCTCCATGAAAATCAAGAGCACGTGGGACATCGACGGGAGAACGGCCAAACGCAGGAAAAAATCGGTGGATCTTAAAAAAGCCAAAATCCAGCTGGAAAGAATGAGGGAGGCGAACGCCAGGTGCTCCCAGCCGGAGCCGTTCGCCTGCGGCATCGAGCACTGCTCGGTGCACTTCGGGGGCGACGGCGGGGAGGGCGCGTTCCCGGGCCGCTCGCTGTCGGTCATCGAGATGGTGGCGTTCCTGGAGCAGCGGGCGAGCGCCCTGCTGGTGGACTGTGCCAAGAGCTGCCCGGCCGCCCCTGCCACCAGGCCCAGCGCCCAGCCCAAGGCCGCCCCGCCCGCCTCCGACCCCTTCTGCTCGGCCGGGGCGTGCGAGGCGCACGCGGAGCGGGGCCCCGGCGAGCCCCAGGGCGAGCCCGTGCGCGTGCTGGACATGGTGGCCAAGCTGGAGTCCGAGTGCCTGAGGCGGCAGAGCGAGCGGGAGGCCGGGAGCCTCTCCCGCAACAACAGCTTCCGCAGGAACGTCGGCAGGGTGCTCCTGGCCAGCGGCACCCAGCCCGAGGGAGAGGTGGAGAAGGGGGTCCCGGCCCAGGGGGATGGCCTGGGGGAGGCAGGGGTGGCGGAGGCTGGATACGGAGGTCGCTGTGGCCCTCTGGGTGACACCGAGCTGTGGGATGGCGCTGCCTCTGCCCAGCAGCCGTTTCCTTCGGGGCTGGATACCCGGGTGGGGAATGTGAATTCGGGACTTGCCCAGGCGGTGTTGGCGATGACAGCTGGCAGGAGTGACGCTGAAAGGCGGATTGAGCCTCCCAGGGCTCTGCTGTCCCCGTGCCCAGTTGCTGCCAGGCTGCCACCGGATCCCTTGCAGAGCAAGAACGCGACTGTTGATTGTACGTCAAAAGAGCCTGTAATGTTCCCAAAGCATCCTGCTAGGAAGGAGCCCTTATGCATCAGTATATCAGTCACCAAGACAGAGAAAGGGTGCAGGAAGGAGAAGCTCTCCAGCTCCGGTTCTGGGGAGGATTCGCTCCCAGGGAGGCTGTTTTTCCTCCAGGGTGAGCAGCCTGCCGCTCACGAGCAACAACCGCGGCGGGAGAGTGCCCAGGAGAAGCCAGGGGAAGTAGCCGAAAACGAGGATGAGGACGCTCTGGCATCTGGTAGCTCATGTGTCAGAAGCAGTGTCCCTACAGAGCCATCGGCCCCTTTTGTCCCTCCCGCAGACGGGGCTTTGCAAGTACTTGATGCTTCCTGCCTAAAGCGGCAGGTTTCACATGACTTTCTGGAGACCAGGTTTAAAATCCAGCAGCTTTTGGAGCCTCAGCAGTACATGGCCTTCTTGCCTCACCACATCATCGTGAAGATCTTCGGATTGCTTCCCACCAGGAGCCTGGTTGCCCTAAAATGCACTTGCTACTACTTCAAATTCATCATCGAGTACTACAACATCAGGCCGGCGGACTCGCGCTGGGTGCGCGACCCCCGCTACCGGGAAGACCCTTGCAAGCAGTGCAAGAAGAAATACGTGAAGGGGGACGTGTCCCTGTGCCGGTGGCATCCCAAGCCCTACTGCCAGGCTCTGCCCTACGGGCCTGGCTACTGGATGTGCTGCCACCGCTCCCAGAAGGGCATCCCGGGCTGTAAGCTGGGTCTCCACGACAATCACTGGGTCCCTGCCTGCCACAGCTTTAACCGCGCCATCCATAAGAAAACCCGAGGAGCGGGAGCGGAGGTGGAAGAGGAATATTAGTGCACAAACACTTTCCTGCGAGATTGTTTGGGGTAGGAGGAGGAGGAGATTCTCATGCCTTGTGCTGTTTACAGTGTATATAATTGTCGTGATTTTTTTTTTTTTCCACAGGGCTATGAAACTGCACATATTCAAACACAAGAGCCTTTACCTTTTAGATTAAAAGAGAGCTTTTAGTCCATCTCTGTAAATAACACTATAAAAACTAATTGTACATACAGAGTCTACAGCTGGCTGAACAAGGTAACCCCTACAATGCAGCTATCCCAGTGTTGCGGCTATAGGTGTGTGTGTTTTTAAGTGTCTTGTTTCAAAAATCTGTATATCCTGTATAATATATGAATGTTTCTGAGAAGAAACTCTAAATAGGTAAAGGTCAACTTGTTTAAAGAAGCTGCAGACAACTTAACTGGACAACCTGAAACTTCGACTGTAGAACAGATCCATTATAGTAGCGTGGCAGTGGATTAAAAAAAAAAAGAGAGGAATATTATTGTATAGTCAGAATATAAAAAAAGTTCTTGTCTACCTTACCCATGTTGTCTGGTTGGGGTTTTTTTTTTACATAAATAAAATGTGCATTCTAGATTTGCCTTACCAGACTTTCTCTTGTAAGACTTTTGCCCCAAAATAAAAATGCTGTAAAACACGTGGCAGAAACTTGGTGCTGTGCTGTAGTTCAGACGTGCAGTGTGCTTTCTCTAGCAAACCTGTCCTCCTACTAACAAAGAAACAAAGAAACCCCAAATCTCTAGTACTTGGAGAAGTACCATTCACAGATTCCAGCTTTTCCTTTCCTTCCTGCCAGCCCTGTGTGCAGCAGAGGCTCCTTCCATCAGGAATTCTGGTGCTAGGTGTCTAAAGCTTGCAAAACCAGGCACTTTGTGGTCATCCTGCTTCTTGGCTCTTGTGTGGGCACCTGTTCCCACGAGGGATGCTCGAGGAGGGCGTGTGGGTCCAGCAGGACGAGCGTGGAGTTGCCTTGGCTCCGTGATGTGCTGGAAGCTTTCCTGTCTGCTCTGTATGGAATTTTTCCCTTGTGAGAAGAGCCCTTGCAGTGCTTTGCCCTGCTCTGCTGCAGCCCCTGGCCCCCGTGCTGTGAGGTGATGTTTCCCAGGGGCGTCGCAGGGGTTTGCGTGGGATGAGCGGCGATTCCTCACACTCGGAAAGGGAGCGGAGCCTGGAGAGTTTCCCTGGGTACATTCCTGTCCCGCCGTGCTCTGAGCCAGACCTCGGGCTCCCGTTACACCCCTCGGAGGGTGGATGGTGTGGAAGTCTGGGAGTGGGCCCTGGCCAGTCCAGCAGCCGTGTCCAGCTCAGTCAGGGGAGCAGCAGCCGTTTTCCAGGGAGCCAAACGGAGCCTGGCAGCCGTGCCTTTGCCCCGGCCACGTCCCTTCTCTCCCTCCACTTGGTGCTGTTGCTGTTTCTCTGCCCCTTCTCAGGGCACACATGGACTCCTGGCTCTCACCATTCCGGCTGGAGCAGCCAAAATCTCTGACCTGGTGCAAGAAGAGCCGGTGCCACCTTGGGCCTTCCTCTGCCCTGCCAACCCCAGGGAGCAGCTGGAAAGGGCAGGGATGGGGTGGCCCTGCACTGCCTCATCCTGTTCGCTGTCCTTTGGTGCTGGAGCAGAAAGGTGTGGAAAACTGCTGGCTGTGGGGGCCAGGCTGAGCCGCCCTCCTCCACCTGCGCTGGGATCACAGGGAGTGACTCGCCTGGGTTCGGAGCGTCAGGAGGACAAAAGAGAGTTTCAAGGCAGATGCTTTTGTTCTTTCCTGTAACAGCGAGAGAAGGAAGATCGAGCCCTGGCAGCCTGAAACGTGGGTTTGGTGAGCTCAGGCTTTGCAGGGAGGTTTAAAGGATGTGCTGGTTTTATTTTTTGCCTTCACCTGCTCCTGCCACCCCCTGGGTGTCAGCCACCCCTCCCGGAGCTGCTCAGCCTCCCTGCGCTGCAGACATGATGACAACCAGGAGGAATGAAATTAGGAATCTAAAAGAAGGGTGCGGCTGCCTTGTAATCGGCGGGGAAGAGGGAGAGGGAAAGCAAGATCCCTCCTTAATCCCTGACTTCATCCTCTAACGGGGCGCAGGCTTCACCCAAACTTCCATCTGCTCCCTCGGCTGCGCCTGGACTGGCAGCGCAACAACTCCCAAAGCCATCGGCATCAAAGGCCTTCAGCTTCATTTTGGTTGGGGCACAGGGAAAGAAGCTGCTTTCCTGCCCCCCCACCCGCGACTCTGGAAAACTTGAGGCTGACAGCAGCGAGGAAAGTCCCTGCCAGGCTGGATTGGAGAGGCAGAGGAAAGTATTTTGTAATTAGATAAGGGGCCAGTGAGGTAATTTTATTTGGAACAGGGTGTGAGATTTTGGTCACCTTTGTTGAACAAGGGGGAAAACGAGGATAAAATAATATCATGAGGCTATTTTGTTCTTGGAGCAGGTAAACGCAGAGGACAACTTGCTGTCTACCCCATCCCTGCCCTCCCCTCAGGCTGGCTGGGGAGCGTGGGCTGGTTTATACATCATTTATTACGTTGTCTGCCGGAACTGTCCCTCCTGCACAGCATTGCTGTTAAAAATTGTTTCACAGAGCAAGCTTTTGCATCCAGAAGTGCGTTGGTTCCGAGTGCTGCCATGCTGAGCTGCCTGCAGGCTTTTTTTTTTTGTTGTAAAATGCAGATTTCTGTTTCCTTAAGGAATGGTTCAGGGAGAAGCCAAGGTCTGATGAATGTTGGGGTTTTTGTTCCTAAGAAGCAATTAAAAAAAAAAAAAATCCGGTGTTGGATTTACAAAGTTCAGTGTTTAGAACTGAGAACGAAGGACTGCACCATGTGCTTGACTTCCCTGCCTGGGAGCATTTGGAGTGTCTGGACTGAATTTCCAGATAGGCCTGCAAAGAAGTTGTAATAACATTTCCATTGTCCACAAGCTTCCAGTTTTCATCAGGCTCTGGGGCTCTCCTGGCGTGGACACCGCTGAGAAAGCCACCTGTGGCTGAGGCTTGCGGTTGGGCTCTTGCTCCATCCTGGCTCTTTCTGCAGCAGCTTTTCCCTTTGCTGGGCCCTGTTCCCTGTGGAGAAATCCTGGGATGCTGCAGCACAGCTCTGTTCCTTGTGTTGGACCCAGGTTCCCTCCTGCAGCATCTGCCCNAGTGGAAGGTGTCCCTGCCCATGGCAGGGGGTGGGGTGAGGTGATCTTGAAGGTCCCTTCCAACCCAAACCATTCTGGGATTTCACACCTGCACAAAGCTGCACTGACAGATCCAGCCCGTGTCTCAACTCCCGCTTCTCGCACGGTGGAAATGGTGCTGAAGCCTCACCCGGGGCTGTTTCTCCTTCCCACCTGCCTTAGGCTGGTCCAGGCAGTCCTGGTGCAGGGACAGGACTCGGGGCATTGCCAGGTTGCTCTCCTGACGCAACCCAGAGTGGGCAGAGGGCAGAAGCTCCTGCTGCCCGTCCTGCTTAAGCAGGAGTGTTGTGAGCACTCTGCCAGCAGGAGCCCCAGGTGCTCCCACCCCTGAGTGTCCAACAGCCAGGAATCACAGGGCCATCAGCCCTCCCCATCAGGTATGTCACAAAAATGGAGTGGGAGGCGTTGTTTCTCCTCCCTCATCCAGCAGCCTGTGACCCATGGGCTGCCAGGGCCTGTGGGCAGAGCCTGCCTGGCCCTTTCCCATCCCTCCTGCTCTGACACTGCTTCACTTTAGTAACTCCAGCCTTCAAGAGACACCTTCTTGCATCCTGAAATGACCCTGCGACGAGGAGCCCTTTGCATGCAGAAGGAATCCAGCACCTGCAGGAACATCCCCCGGCACAGGAGCAGCCCCGAGCCAGGCTCTCCTGAGAGGTTGATCCGTTTACATGTACATAGAGGGATGTGTGTGTGTGTGTTGTGCAGGACTCCACCCCCTGCTCCCATGGAGATGCAGTTATTTTATGTAAGAGTATTTTTTTAGAATGGGTATTGCTTATTCCACCGCTGTACGACTGATTGCACTGTAACAGGTCTGGTCCCTGTGATGCTTTGAAGGCTGGAAATTCTTGTGTATTTTGCCCAGCACGGTGAAAAACAAACCACACAGAAGTATCAGTCATAAATATACAACTTTAAAAAAAATTACTGTTAAAGATTTATTGCAATAATACAATAAAATTTAGAAGGAAAAAAAAAAACAAACAACCAAACCAAACCATTTGTGTTTAGTTACATCTTAAGTCTGGAAGTTGTGAGAGAAGGGCCATGGGTTTCCACAGGTGACAAAGCCACCCCTGGGTGTCCCACCCGAGACCCTGCACCGGCTCCTGATTTTCAGCACAGGGCTGGGCCCCCAAAATCAGGCTCTTCCTTGGCAGCCCAAATTGGCCACCCCCAGGTGACTGGACATGACCACAAGTCCCGGCCTGAACTGAAATTCCTGTGTTCATGCTACGCACAAAATGTTTTGTAAACTCTCAGCTGGCTGCCTTCAAATATTTATAATTACAGATATTCCTGCCCTCCCTCCCCCACCCCCCCAAACAACCTGGAAAACGAATCCTGGTGATTGCACTCAAGGTTTGGACACACACAATTCTTCCTCAGCTACACATGTGCAAAACACTTTAAAAAAACCACCACAACCTTGTGTTCTGTTACAAAAAAAACGTTCCATGAGAAGCCCCTCCCCGACGCATTTGAACACCCTCACGGTGCCCTTGTGCACTCTCAGAGTATGACAGGGTTGCAAATAAATTATTTTGGAAAACATGGATAGGAAGTCTATGGCTTATAGAAAAGTTATTGTGTGGGATTTTCTTTCCCTAAGTTCAGTGACAGTGCACGAAGCTGAGTCATGGCCTGACCTTCCGGGGCTCAAAGCACAAAGGCAGCAATGAGAAAGGGACTGAAATGCCTATTAAAAAACAACCAAAAAAAGGTATTTAGATGGCGGGGTCCAGTGCAAAATACACAGGGAAGCAGAAGGGGCTGGGCTGTGAGCCCAGTTTCCAATACTGGCGTGTGCTGGTTGCTCAGAGCTGCGAGTGATAAAGTGCTGTGAGCCAACAGAGCCCAAAGCCCCAGGCTCGGCCTGGCAGCAGGGCTGGGGGCACTGGCCCCCATCGGGCTGCAGCAGTCCAGGGGCCTGGGCTCTTCTCCTAAAACAAACCCAACTCTTAGAGCAGAAGAGTGGCAGGAGCGAGGGTGGGGGTGTCTGACAACGTGCGCGGCGCTCGCGCAGAGTTAAGGGTCTTTGGTTTAAAAAAAAAAAAGAAAGCAAAATTAAAAGAAACTACTGACAACAGATGCCCAAGCTCAGGGCTAAAGAGAAGCAGCTGCCATGGAGGGGTGGGTGACACAGTAGGGCCCCCGGCATGGATGGGGCACACGGGTGTCACTGCCACACCTGGATTCCCACCCCTCCTGGGGTGGGGACAGAGGCAGCACTGGCCGGGCTGGAGAGGAACAGAGCAAACCACAAAACACCCCGTGAGGTGGCTGGGAAAGGCAGCCCTGGAGCTGGGATCAGGCAGGGATGTGGCCTCTGTGTCATCACAGCCCTGCTGTGTCCCCATCAGGCGCTGTGTCCCCACAAGCTGCGGGGCAGTGGCAGAAATCCTCCCTCCAGGAGGAGGGCAGGAGGCTCTGACCTTGGCTGAGCCTGTGGGGGAACTGTCCCAGCTCTAAATGTAAACGCTGGAAGCTTTGCTGAGCAAACCACCCGGGAGGGCCCTGTCCTGCAAGGCAGAGGGAGAGGAGGAGCCCTTGCCCACCAGGTCACCTGTCAGCCCCCAGCTCCCGGGGTGCCACGAGCCGGCTGCGCCAGAGAAACCAAACCAACTTCTTGGCAGTCAGTAAACAACAAACCCCACCGTGAACGTAAGATAAAAGAGGGTTAAAAACACATGTAGTGTGGAGAGCGTGTGACTTCACCAAACTGGCTTGAAATGAGGCTGTTCTCATGCTAAAATGTAGCAACATGGCATGGTAACCGATGGGCATTATTGCAACAATGCAATTCTGTATCAGCATCGAATGTGGGTCTGGCAAGAGAACGTCCAGTGTTTCTTTGGTGTATGGCAGTAAGAGTACAGAGCCTGTGTGCCTCAGACAGCACAACACAAAACTTCTACACCTACCAGTGGAAACAGCATGTAACAAGCCAGTTTTCTATGGCAAAACTGGGTAAAGATTCACAACCAAATCTAAACCAAGAGCAATTTGCCGTGTGAATTCCCTGTCCATGCTGATTGTTTGTATTAAAAATATGGCAACAGAGATTAGAAAACATGTTAAAAATGCATAATTTTCATGTCCTGAATGAAAAAAATTTAGAAATACGCATTTTTGCATTACGCAAGACAGATTTAAAACACACACACACAAAGGAAAACCCTGTAAGGAGTTAAGAAAGTGGGAACTGCATTTGCACCACTGTCCAGACCGCGCCCTGAGCAGCCTTCCCTGCGCTCATCCCGATCCAAACACTCCAAAATCTGTTTCTTCTTCAGAAAGTAGAGCTGGAGGTTGCTGGGTCCTTTTACAATCCTCGATGCAGACAGAACCAAGACACAAATTCCCTCACGGAATCTGTCGGGAGCACGGAGCTAATTTACAAAACGGGGCCGTCACAGTCATCTTGGGTAAATAAAAAGGTTTTCTCCGGTTTACAAAACAAAAGTCCGACCTTTCCTTTGTTCCAGGCACTACTTAACTGAACAGGTGAAGGTTGACTACAGCCCAGTCGGGGAGGGGTCCCTGGCACAGCCCCCGTGTGCCCGCTAGCGGTGCCCGGTGTAGGCCTTGAGCCACGAGGTGACCGAGGCGGCGGCGGACGAGATCATCCCGCCCGCGCTGCTGCTGGCGATGGGCTGGGACACCTGGGTGCTCTGGCTCTGCAGCATCTCCACCTGCTGCGAGGGGATGTCGCAGAACCTGGGGCTGGGCAGGTTCTCCCAGTCCGTGCCCAGGTCCGTCTCCTCGTCGCTCACGTGCTCGTCGCCGCTCTCGTCCGTCTCGCCCGCCGCGCTGGGCTCCACGAACTCCATGGAGTCCTCCAGGTCAGCGCTGATTTCGAAGGGGCCGGACCTGGGGGTGAGGACACGGTGCCATCAGTCCCTCTGTCCTCCCTGCTGGGATGAGCCCTGGGCACTGCCAGCACCCTGCTCTGCCACGGGCACAGCAGAGATCAAGCGCCCCTGTCTCTGTCAGCTGGCAGAGAAACTGCAGAGGAGCTCTGTGTCACCACGGTCAGAGCACAAACACTTGGCCAAGGAGGGGACAGGGTTCCAGCCCACGGAGCAGGAACGGCGGGAGAGCAGTTCTGCTCTGGCAGGGGTAGGGAAACACACACAACAGAGAAAGCTACTGGTGATAACTCAGGGCTCCACTGGTGGGAATCTCGGCTTGATGTGGAACAGCTTTAATTTCCAACACCAGCCCTGGCCAGGCTGGGATGGCTCAGCTCTGTCAGAGTGTAGCCACAACTCACAGGTCTGGCACAGCTCACCAGTGGAGACTTCCCACTCTGCCCCAAGCAACACCTCAACCTCCTTCTCACTCTGAGGTTGGCCAGACACTGGAACAGGCAGCCCGGAGAGGCTGTGGGGTCTCCCCTGGAGACACTCCAAACCCCACCACACAGAATCACAGAGTGGGTCAGGTTGGAAGTCACCACAGTGGCTCATCTGGTCCCACCTCCCTGCTCCAGCAGGGTCATCACAGAGCACAGGGCACAGGATTGGGTCCGGATGGCTCTGGAATATCCCCAGTGAGGGAGACTCCACAGCCTCTCTGGTGAATTGGTTCCAGGGCTTGGTCACTGCACAGGGAAGTTCTTCCTCATGTTCAGGTGGGGTTTGTGGGCATCAGTTCCTGCCCGTTCCTCTTGTGCCATTGCTGGGCCCAGCAGAGCAGAGCCTGGTCCATCTCTGAGCCCTCCCTGCAGACACTGACGGACAAGGATGAGGATCCCTCTCAGCTGGACAGCCCCGGCTCCCTCAGCCCTTCCTGGGCAGGGAGATGCTCCAGTCCTGGGCACTGGCTCTTCTCTGAGCAGGGCCATGGGCTGCATCTCCAGGGTCCTGCCTGAACCCACCTGTGACTCAGAGTTCCCACTCAGAGTTCCCTGCTGCCACTGCCTGGCGGGAGAAGCGATTGCATCCTGCCCCATCCCACTGCTCTGGGCTGCCTGTATTCCACGGAAAAAGGCGGATTCCCCACACCAAGCAGTGCCTCTGACAGAGCTCACTCCAAGCCACAGAACTGCCCAGTGAACATGAGCAAGAATTTAATGGGATCATGGAAGCATTTAGGTTGGAATAGACCCCCAAGATCACCGAGTCCACCCACTAAACACAGTAACCATTTAGCACAGGGAAGAGCTTCTCCAGCCTTAGTGGGAGAAGGAGTCTAGAGCAGTGATTTATCATGGAAAATATTAATATTTCTAATTAAAGTTTGGTAAAATTATAAGCATATGAAAACAGCAGCATATAAAGGAGATTGTCAGGCAACCACAGGCTTAGGTATCTAAAGGAAAATAAAGAGAGCTGGTTGCTGCAAACTTTGCAGCCAGCTGAGAAATTAAAGGCAAACACTCCTCTTTCACAATCTGGAAAGGAATGGGAGCGCTGCCTCCTGGCAAAGCCTTTTGCTTAACAAGGCAACGCAAGAAGGGAGTCATCAGGGCTGAGGCCAGAAGGGACCATGAGATCATCCCAAGTGACCTCCTCTCTTACAAAGGCCACTGCGTCCCACCCGTTCTCCCTGTCCTGAGCCCAGCAACTCCTGCCTGATGACAGCATCCATTCCAGAAACTCATCCAGCCCTGAGAGGATGACAGAAGGAAACAGAATCCCCACCTTCATTCCTGTGGGTAATTAATGTCTCTGTAAAGTGCATGTGCCTCATTTCAACCAGCTCAGACTCTCTGCTCCCAGTGCTGTCTGTAAAGCCATTCAGCAGCCTGGGGAATTTTATCCAGCTCTCCTGTAACCCTTTCTTTTACTATCTGGACCCAGCTGATGCATGTGGAGCTCTGTGACACCTGCACAGGTGCCCACTGCAGCCCCTGGACCTTTTAGAGCAGCTGCTTTCCTTTGAGGATGCAGTTCTTCATCCCCTGGGTATTTCCAGTACTCTCCTTGTTTTCAGGCAAGCAGCAGCAAGCACAGATTTTTGTCTAAAATCTTTTCCCAAGATGTGGTTCCCCATGTCTCTGAGCTGAATCAGTAGGGATATATCCAGAGAGCACAAGGTAGGTGGGAACAGGCAGTTCCTCTTCGTGGCACTGCAGGTTTTTGAATAAAACCAGATCCGTACACGAGAACAAAGCAGAAGAGTGGATTTCGGAACATTACTGTGTTTGGGGGGGGAATAAAGCACCAGGCATATCAAACAAATATTTGCAGACTGTCTTGGACACAAGTGACTTGTGTCTGGATTATCCCAACGGGGAAATCAGTGTTGTTTGCTTTCTTATATTTAACTTGAGAAAAAAGAAATAAATTATTAAACCTGGTGCATGCAGGCCAGAGCTGACGTTCTTTTCATCGTGTTCTAAGCGAAGAGAAGAGTTGTCTTTAATCTTAATTTACATATAAATTAATATTATTTGAAGGGTCAGCTTTGGTCTAGGCAGTTCACTGACTGGAGGTATTTTGGGAAAGGTTTGCCTGGGATTCTTCTCAGGGTTTGTAGTACTGGATGCTCTCAGGTATTTGCATGTTGGCAAGGCGTGGGCAGGGTCACGCTCGGAGCATGGCAGGGCTGCCTGGCATTTGTGCTGCTGTTCCCTGGAGGGAAGGAGTTCCTGCTCCTGGGTGTAGGGGAAATAAGTCCATCACCAGCTGCAAAGCCTCCAGCTGAGCCTGCCATAGGCAGAAGCACAGCAAACACACGTCTGTGAAATTTAATTTCCTACTCAGGAGCCCCTTTTTCTGTCCTGTTTTGCCTCCTCCTGGAACTACCTCGATTTCTGTGCTGAGGACTGATCTTTGGGCACAGCAGAAGAGAATTTCCCTTCTAAGTAACAAGGCAAAAGCATAAATTCAAAAGGGATTCAGCCACAGGGGAGTTCATATTTTGCTTTTCTTACCTGCCCAAGTTCTCGGTGTCCGGGCTGACCAGGTACATGAGGTTCCTGAGGGTATGCAGGGGGTGCAACAGATCTAAATTTACATGCTGACACATGGAAAGGACAAAAACAACGATCAGTTCCTTGAGGAAATCCTGTGATATTAAAAAAGCTATTTAAAGATAACAAATGTGCACCCCCCTACCTGAGAGAAGCAGAGGTGAAGGATATTAGCATTCAGCTTCTTCACTGCCCGTGTGAACCTGTGTCTGCTGAGGTTCTCTCCACAGAATTCACTGTTCAAACACCACACACAAATACACAGGGAGCAAAATGCTGTGAAAATCTACTTCACTGGAGGCATCAGCATCTGTGCCCTGGCTTCCTAACAAATCCTGGAGTAAAAATCCCTGTAGTGAGCACTTGTTTAAAGCCTACAGCCAGTTTTAGAGTGCTCGGGACATTAATTTTTCACCTAGCAGGACTTTGAGCATTTTATCAACAAGCTCTGCTTGCCCTGGCCTCACCAGTTTCCACAGGACAGGTGGTGTGAACTGTAGGGAACTCAGAGATCCACCAGTGCCAAACCGGTTCAGATCTCCTTTAAAATCTTGCATCATTTCCTGTTCCCAACCTTTTCCTTCTCTGAGCACTGAACACCCAAATAAAATCAATCACAGAATGGTTTGGGTTGGAAGGGACCTTTCAGGATCATCTGGCTCCAACCCCCCAGCCATGGGATGGGAAAAACCTGAAACCCTACACGACTTTTGTGCCCTCACTTTGACAACCACTGTTTTAAAACACCTAAAAGAATCTCAGCAGCACATCTGAGACCCCTGGGAGTCTGACCAGGTCTGCAGCTCCTTCTGTACAGATCCCAGCTGCTCCACACAGACACCAAAATTCTAACAGTGCCTTTCATCCCAAATGGGGTTTATGCAATGCACTCCTAGGTGTGTGTTTCCATGGAAAATAAACCCCCAGGGGGGTTTTATCCCACTGGGAATTACACTGCTGCCACGCCATATGACAGGACCTTGTCCTACAGAACAGGAGGCAGCAGAGCTGTTCCAGAGCTGCTGGATTGGGCTGGGATTTTGTGAAGTGCAGTGAGGTTCAATAAAATCAAAAAAGTGCCCTTCATACACTGCCATATTTAATATCTCATTTGAGAATGCTGAATATATCAACTAGAAGAGTGTTATTTTCAACTGTTATTGTTGGGCTTCCTCTCAGGAAGTAAAAAAGAAGGGAGGGACTGTTAATGGTGGTCTAAAATCCTGCTAGCCCTCCCCTCAAACAGCACAAAAACGTTACCAAATTAACACCCATGTTACCTAAAAGTTGTTGCAATTCATGAGTTTGTTCCCCAAACTAAGCTGATTTAAGGCCACTGATTCCCCTGCTGTGTTTTTACTTGCCTGTTGCAGAGCTTCTTGGGAAGATTTACATCAAGTATGAGAGACAAAGTGTTAACGAGCTGAGTTGCATAGCACAATGCAGCACTGATGGTATGAGCAGGGTTATTATGTTCCATATCTGAAAGAAATAAAAACAACATGAAATCCTTGTTTTGAATGAAGCCTCGGTGGGTGTGTTAATATGTTCCCGGAGTCTACTCTGGAATATGTCATTTCTAAGTATGGAGAACAGCCTGAATCTAGCAATCATTTCCAGTGAAATCTGTCAGAAGGTGGAAGAAAATAGTAATTCTTGGAATTCCTGTTAAGATGATGACATGTGAACTGTGTCAAAACTGTGAATAATTAACTTTCTCTGTTTCATTGTGCTGTGTATCCCAGAGAGCTTTTCATGCAAAAGAAGATTTCAGCAGACTAATCATAAAATCACATAATAGTTTGGGTAGGAAAGGACCCTAGAGACCACCTAGTTCCAGCTGGGCAGGGAATCTTCTCCTACAGTCCCTCTACTGGCATTTATTCCTGGCTCAGGCTGAGAACAAATGGACCAGTCTCCTGCTCCTCAGTGGCACCCAAAGCTTCTGGAGTGTCCCGGCCGCCTACAAGCAGCCCTTGCCCCTTACCAGGTCCCTGTGTAGTCTTCTTCTCCTCCACCCAGCTGTAGTAAGCTGAGTAGTCCCCGTTGTTGGGGAGGATGATCCAGGGCCCCGTGATGCTGATGCTGGTGTCCCCGTTGTGGTCGTCACACACCCACCTCCCCGACAGGTACGTGGTTCTCCGTGCCTCTGCCAGCTTGCTCACAGTGCTGGAGGTCATGGCATTGTCGCTCTCCGAGGACACGTCCGCAGGGTCCCTGCAGCACCCCAGAAGGGTTGGAAAAGAAGTGGTTTAAAACAGAATCAAACACGCACTTGGCAGGCACTGAGCCAGATTTCACTCAGGGCAAAATGGTTGTTGGAATGCTCCTGCAAAGCTCCTCAGTCTCAAAACTACTTTCATTTTCTCTGGGAATTTTAATTACCTATTTTTGTAAAATCCTAGAATGGTTTGGACTGGAAGGGACCCTAAAGCCCATCTCATTCCAACCCCCCTGCCATGGGCAGGGACACCTTCCACTAGACCAGGTTGCTCCAAGCCCTGTCCAATCTGGCCTTGACCACTTCCAGGGATAGGGCAGCCATATTTTAAGGAAGTTTAACACTGGACATGCAGCTCAGATGTCTCAGGGGAGATGCAAGCACCTCCAGATTCAGATTCTTCTATCCTGGACCTCTCTCTTGGGGTGAGAACACACCTCCTCCTCCTCCCCACAGATCCTAAGGGAGCGAGAGCACCTACCTTAGACTGACACAACTCCCTTCTGGGTGTCTAAAACCAAGCAAAATGATCCCAAAAGGACAAGCCTGCCATACCTCATGCTTGTCTTCACCTCTTCAATGGGGAAGATGACCGAGGTCAGCTCCAGGATGTGTGACCGACGGAGGTTTGCCAAGTGCTCATACTGGGTTTTCAGCTCGTAGGTTTTTTTCTCCACCAGGTCTCCCAGCTTCCTGTTGTGCCTCTGGATCTTCTCTTTCTTCTCCTGATGCCTCTGAGCCCTGCGATAATGCTTCTGGTTCTCCTCTTTAATCCTCAGCAGCCCCTCCGTGTCTGTGACAACAGCAGCAGATGTTACCCCTTGGAAAAGGAGCTGGGAAGTGCTTGTAGGAAAAGCTTGAGAAAAGCTTTATTAATATTTATGGAAAACAAGATCTATGCAGCTTAAAACAGAAAACCCTGCTAAACTATTAACGTCTTCCAGCTGCTCAGTGGTACAACTTTTTAATCTCTTCTGAAGATCTCCAAAGAGACTGCAATTGGGATTATTCTTTCCCTATCTTTTACCCAGCTATTTTTGGATTTGGAGAACAAAAGCCAAGATTTCCCACTTTAATTAAACTCCTGAGGTAATCATCTTGACAGAAATAGCCTGAGTGTACACGTTTGCATCGTGCTGGCCAAAAAAGCCCTGCCCTGCTTGCAGCCAAAATCAAGTGCAGATAGCATCTTCATTCACCATTTCTGGCACCTCTGCTGCTCTTAGTGTGGCTTATTTGGGCTTCACTCATGGATGTGCTCTTACAGCACTTGGATCCCAGCAGTGCAGGCTCCTTGTTTCCACAGGGAACACTGGCCACCTCCCTTTCCACTCACAACATGGGAAATGTGCTCATTGCTGAACTGCTGCAACTGCCTGGATTCACTGCACGTGCCAGGCTTGGAAAAATACCCTGCAAGAGCATCTTGAAGCATCCAAGGTTGGGCCTGATGATCTTAAGAGGTCTTTTGCAACCTTGATGATCCTATGATCTGCTGATTCTGCTATAAAATAACTGGCTGTGGTAATGCTCCCACAAACATGGTGCTACAGAGAGTCAGCCACCTCTGTCTTTAAAAAGCTCAGGGAAAGATTTCTTGGCTCTCCCCACATATGTGTTTGAAACTCTCCATGTGCCCTAGTTTGAAGTGTGCCTGCCCCTGCAGACACAGAGGCTGCTCTCTCGGAACATCAGGAATCATTTCCAGTCATCTGATCTGCTGCAGTCCACGGTGTGGCTGGTAGGAAGGAAGATCTGGTATGTGGGAGATGCAAAGTCCCAAATTAAAGGAGGTGAGAATAGCTCCTCCATGCAGATAAGAACTAATAATCCTCAGGTTTATATAACATAAATAAGTGACCCCTGTTGGAGGAGCAGTAGAAAAATCCACTTTTCTCTGAGCAGTACCAAGAATCCCTATGTGTCAGCTGCAATTCCCTTTTCCTTTAAGCAGTCCTGTAACATCAACACAAAATCAATTAACACTTGCATTCATGTTCTCAAACTCTCCCCTTGCATAAAGAACAAGAGACAGAGGAGGAGGAAAATGTCCATCTGTTCAATTTTCACATCCATGTTCGACTTGAAAGGCTACTTTTTCAGAGTGAACTCCCTTCCCTGCAGGTCCAACAGCAATTATTTGGGAGCAGGGGAGACACTGCACTCACGTTTCCTCTTTAGCAGTCCCAGTGCACAAACAACTGTCCTGCTCTCTGCACAGCACCTCTGCTTTATGACCCAGTTTATGAGGTGATTAAAAATCTGTCCCCAGGAGTATTTCAGGACACCACTGTGTCCCACACACCTGCACAGCCTGATAAATGCAAGCCCAGGCACACTGATCTCTGCCCAGAGAGCTCTGCCAGGTATTTGCAAGCCTATCTCCTTGAACTGCTCTGCACAGAAAGAAGGCAAACACACAGATTTTAAAACATTATTTTAAGCACCGTCAATTACTGAGGTCTCCAGGAGAGTCAACTCCAAAAGCAGGAACCCAGTGTTCTAGAAATCGTTCTTATTTCAGAGAATTAAACTATGCCACATCCAAGAGAAGAGAAACAACCTTTTCACACTTTTTAATGTGGTCCAAGAGTGACCAAGTTGGTTTCCTGATCTGTTTGGCTACTCACAGCTGGAATTCATTTCTGGTCTCTCTCCAAAAGCAACTGAGCTAACAATAGGTTAGTTGGGCAATAGTCAGCTCAGTTTTTAGGTTAAATCTAACCAAATTCACTGTGAATCAAGAGAAGTTGCAAAAGTTGCAGATAATAAATTCCACAGAAGTGCAGGAGAATGGAGAACTCCCCTCCCTGGTTGGTTCTAACACCCTGGCACCTTCAGAACATTTTGAGGAAAGGTGACTAATTCCTCAAAGTCACTTTGATTTCCTCTTCTCCTTTCTTCACAGGCTAAAGACAAAAAGTCATGATCTCCATAATAATAACCTTTTATCTACTGAAAAGCTTGTTTTTCTTCAACTTCCTCTTCTCTAAACCAAACATGAATTTTCTTAGCTGTTCTTTCTGTTCCATTTCCAATATTCAGACTTTCTCCAGGTGATTTGTACCTTTCTTGAATTGTTTAAATTGGACACCAGACTTCCACTGAAGCAACAGCAATACCTGGCACAGCAGGATAACTGCTTCCATCTTAAATACAGCACTTATATTAGTTAACCCAGAAAGAGGCCTGAGCCTTTCTGGAGCACCACGAGATTGATAATTTTTATTTAATTTGCAATTCCCCAGATCCTTTCCTGCCAAATCTCACCACCATCCCCCATTTTGGGTTTATGTTTCTCTTTACAACAATGTGTACCTTGACTTCATCCTTTTCAGATGATGTTGTCTATTTATCTGCATATTTTGAATTAGGTCCTGGTCTCCACAGAAGTAATTTCACCATCCAGCCTGGCTTCCTCCATTCCACCCTCCATTCTACTGAGCTATTATGGGAAATACTGAAGAGAACTGGGCCAGGAACTGGCTCCTGCTGAGCTCCACCTGTCTCAGCTCCTCAGCTTGACCAGAGTCACTGCTCTTTGAATGCAGCTTTCCCAACCTTTTGTGATGACCTTGCAGGGGCTACACCCAGAGAAAATGTCTTGTTTTGCTCACAAGACAGTTTCAGGCAGTGCCCAAATCCAAGTGATGTGCAACTTCTGCTTCATCCTCCCGTGCACCACTTGTTCCCCAGACAAGGTTTATTTGACATGAATATCATAACCATGACATAAATAACAAAACATGAATTCAACGTGAATATCACAACCAAGTGATGCCTATTTTTAACCACCTTGTCTTCCAGCTACCAGCAAAGTCCCCCCAGGTCTGTAACAGGATGCCTGTGTCATCAGTTTGAGGTTCTTCCTTCCTGCACCCTTTGAAAGCAGGTACTGTTTTCAGCTTCCTCAGACACCCCCACTCCCTCATGTGCTCCCGAGTGCTCCACCAACTACTTCAGCTTGTTCCTTGGGTTCCATAAAGCAAATGTCTGCTTCCTTTCCTTAGCCTGCAGTCCCCTCAGGATGTAAAATTTAACCAGGATAAGCAATTGATCACCTTTTCTTTGCAGGAAGATGAAGCAAAGGCAGCACTGAATGCTTCAGACTTCTCTGCACTGTTATTTGCTCTCTTTCCTGTTTAATTAAATCACTTGTCTACTCCTTCACCTTTTCTTTATCATACATTTCCTATTGTTACTATCCATCCTCCTAATTAATTGAAAATCATTTTGCATCTCAGCCTTTTTTTGATTTTTCATCCCAAGCCTGTGCTAATCCTTTATGACTATTCTCAAATTATGCCTCTGCTTCCACTCTATGTATGGCTCCTCTTGAATTTCAAGCCATAAAAATATCCCAGATTCAATCAATATGCTTCTGAATATGCTTCCTCTATTTCCCTTGCACATAGATTGTAAGGAGAGCTGTATATTCCCTTCTGAAAAATGATCTGGCAAATTTAGTGTAGAACAATCTAACGAGTTTCAAAAACTGAGGTTTCTGAACGGAGCAACTCTCCAGCCTACACTGTATTTCAGTGACTCTTGCTCAAGTAGGATTTTAGGATTTTCAGACAGGTGTGGGTTAAAATTCAGCAGTTTCATGAAATCTGTGACAGCTGCAGAGCTGTTTGCTCCTCTTTATCAAGAGGAAGTGATCAGAAACACTACACTGAATAAAGCCATCTCTAGGGACACAGCCAGAGTCACAGGCTGCTAAGCATTTGCTCTTAAAGCTGTTGCAAAACCATCTCCATCCAGCTGAATAATGTCTGCTGTTTGCTAATTAAAACCCAAGCATAAAAAGGCCAAAATCCACTCACCGATTTGCCTTCAAGTTGATTTAGGAAGCGACAGTTTGGAAATTCACCATTTTTTAAAAAACTAACGCTCAAATTCACCTCGATTGATTTTTCACTCTAAGGCACAGGCAGTTTTTCCACATCACAAAAGCACAGGCATTACTCACGTCTTGTCATTTCATCATTTTCTTTGCAAATGGTCTGCTTCAGCTGCTCAATCCTCATCTTGCAAGACATTATTTTCCATCTCTGAAAAAGAACATTCAGCAACTCTAGGGCACAAACGACTTCAAACACGCTGAACTAATGATTAACAACAAAGCCAGCAGCTTTAGAGCAAAAGTAGCAGGATGCTCTTGAATGGATCAAACAACTAAATATTTCACACAGTGTTTTGTGCATGGAAGAATGCCACAAACAAAATGAGTGCCTAGCATAAAGTCAATCGGTAAAATAAGTTATTGAACAAGTATGTAGTGAGAAATGAAAAACCCAGACAGCTTGGAACACTCTGCTTGCAGAGCCCATTTCAGTTTTGCTTACAACAGGCTCTTTGGGAAAGCAACACAATGCCCTCAAGGTAAACGGTAACTTTAAACTATGTGATCTAGGAATTCAGAGAGTTTAAAAACCATGGGACACTTGGAGAAACTCACCAGCTGATCAGTTATTTCTTTCCCTTCCATGGCCTTCAACACACTAGAGGAAAAAACATGATTGAAAGTTTTATGACTATCTGGACTCCGTCTGTCTCTAGCAACAGTGTGTTAAAGAGACTGTTTCCTTTTATGAGATCTCTTAGCTTTTATATCAATTTAATAAACACAACTTACTGTTTTTGGAATTCTCTCTGTTTGGTTTTAAGATGCATCAGCCTTTCTTTCTTGTCTGAAAACCTGGAAGAGATTAAATTCTTTTATTGATATTTTGCACGATTACAGCACTGTAAGTTGTCTGAAAAAGATAATAAAATTGAAGCTTGGGGATTCTCCAAACCTCAGCTATCTGTCTTCATCCTGGGAAGTAATGGCTAAATGTGTAAAACTCTTGCAGAATTCCAGAGCATGTGTCTCACTGGAATTGCAACAGAACCTCTAAGCTGGAGAAACATCAAAGTGTGGAATTATCAAACTTGTAAGCAAATTATTGCTACTTCTAGATTTATAGCTTAGCAAGAGCAGTATTTTGTGCCTTACAAAAAACATAGAGTACTTCAAAAACCTTCAGTCACTGGGGAAATTAATAGTACTATCTCACACAGTCCATGACCCAAAAGTCTGCTTCATCTCTGCTTCACTGGATTCTGGGGTATGGCAACTGCACAGAACTGATCAGAAAGAAATTTTTTTAGGATTCATCATCCTGTGTTTTCACCTTTTGAGTATGCAGAAGCCACATTCTGCCCCCCACCTTATTGTTCCACAATTCATTCTCCTTTCCTCTGCAACGTGTAGAATTGACAGTTTCATCCTAACAGAGCTGTGATATTTTCAGATGCCCCATCCCTGGAAGTGTTCAAGGCCAGGCAGAATGGGGCATGAAGGTGTCCCTGCCATTGGAACTAGATGGTCCTTAAGGTCCCTTCCAACCCAAACCACGTGATTTTATGATTTTACCTTTATTTCAGGGATATCTAAGCTTTTTTTAGAGAGAATAGTACACTAAACCTTGACAGGATGACATCTTGGGTTTCCCTCTCTGTTACTCTGCAGATTTGATTTCAGGTAAAGCTTCAAAATGCTTCACTTTTTTCCTCTGAGTGCTGAAATCTAAAAGCTTGGTGACTACCTCTGGATTCAGAGAGCGTGTAACCACCCTTCCAGATGACATTTGCATTAGAACAACAAAACCACTGGCTGCTGCTTCTGTAGCCAAGCAAAAATATCTGTTTTCCTTCCAAAACAAACCAAAACCAAATGCAGGTGCTTGGCATAAAAGCCAGAGGCCACACGTGAGCTGGAGGAATGTGGTGCAACTGGAGCCCAGCTGCTCAGCCCAGTGCGTCCCCTCTTCCTGTGTGTCCTCACCCCAGGAGTCATCATGGAAATGACAAAAGGCACTGCATGAGCCTCCTGTTTACCACAGAGCAGAGCACACCTACTGCACCCCGACCTTTGGCTGCCACCAAAAATCCCTTGGCCCAGAAACACAGAGCTCAGCAGTCACACACTGAGAGCGCTGGGGTAATTGGGCAGTTCTTGGTTTCAGGGCTGGATTAATGGGCACAGACTCTGACTGAACAGAATTACCCAATTCCCGTCCATCACATCAGCAAAAAGTTGAATGATCTGTCAAACAATATAGGAATAAATTAAGTTCCGACTGTGGAGGGAAGACAGAAATATTTGTGAAAGCCTGTAGAAATTACAGCTCGCCACGCGCTTCGGCAGCGATGTCAAACAGCTCCTACCAACTTCTCCAGCAGGTTTCTCCTAAGCAAACATTTCCATTTCTTTATATAGCTCTGATTTCAATTGCATTGCATCCTGCAACTTGCTTTTCTTTATATATCTTTAGCCTTTCAATTTGGCAAAGAAACAAAACTCGGGATGAATTATTATAGGAACTCCCATGAAATGTAAACTGAGAGGAGAGAACATCTCGAATTACCCATGAAATGTTTCTCTTTCCTCAAGTCTTGCCACATTAAGGTGAGATTTTCTGTGGTTACCTGGATTATTTCCACATATTCATGAGTAGAGAAAAGCAACCAGAGAGAGGGGCTTCCTATCTACAGGGGTTGATCAATGCTGAAGGAGTTGAAGGCACTAAACTCACTGTAAGTTCCTTGCTGTAAAAAGTCACTACTCCTAATCACAATCCACAGCCTGGAGAAATCAGACAGGCTCAGATGTCACAATTATATTGTCTTTGGCTTCTGCCATCTGCGGACACACAAAGCAAAGCAATTCAGTAGTCTGGGAAACACACGCTGAGAATTTATGCACATGACAGGCTGGAGGACACTCCCAGGAGGAAGAAGAACCTCCGAGCTGAGACCAACATCAAGATGCCAGCTTGGCTTTTGAATATACAACACATTACTCATGAAGAGAAGAATGTCAGTGACTGTTTTACTGGAGGACTTCTGGACTACTCATCCTTAATTGTAGCTCTCCTTCAGTAATTAATCTTAACAGCTCCTCAGTCTCTCCCCCTCACAGATACGGGGTGTGATTTTTGCCAGACAGATAAAAAACTTCCAATTTTACTGTAGCTCTTCTAAAAATTAGCACACAAAATAGTCCCATGAAGTCTGAAATAATTAGAACGTGAAATTGTTTGTCTTTGTATAAGGAATATTCACAAGAAATTTCTAAAAATAAACCACTATTGGATACAATGGGTAATGATTGCTTTCTTCATATTCAACTAGGAAGATAATGATCCTTTTCCCCCCTCTGTAACATTTCAAAAAGACAAACGGGAGGCCCAAGTGCCCCCAAACACTTCCACATTCTGAATTTCTCATGCCAAGCCACCCAGCAAAGCCCTTCTCATGACACTCCTCCAGCACTGGCTGATCTAAAATTAACCCAGGTACTACTAGAAGGCATAAAATAAACAGATAAATAACGATGGGTGTAAACACCATCAGCCAGTGAACTGCACCTGCCCCTGCATGGCTTTGGATTCAGTGGTGCCTGGCCACCATTTAAAACATCTCCCCCTCTCCCAGGGCTCAAATCACAAGAAATTCAGAGACACCCACAATGAGCAAACAAAGAAAACACACCTCTTCCCCACTCTTACATCAGTCATTCCAAACATTAATTAGAAGGCAAAGAAAATACTTCAGGAACAGTTTAAAAATAACCCCATTATCCTCAAAAACCAAGAAGAAACCCACGCTTTTGTCCCTATACAGAGTGTTCCTGCTGCCATCAAGGATACTCAGCTTGTTCACGTTGTGTTATTCATACAGGTGTGCTGTTCCTTTCATTCATTAAAATAAATTTGCCATTTTTAATGAATTGCACTACTGCAATTCATTCATGGGAAAGTTCTGAGCAGCAGGAGAAACAAAGCCTGGGGAAATGGTGTGTACAGGGAGGCTCCAGGTTGATAAAATAGGAGTGATCCCCACAGATGGAACTGTGATGTCCAGGCAGAGGAGGGGGGAAAGAAAAGAAATAAAAAGAGATTTAATTCTTGCAGTTAAAAAACACGGTGTAAATATACAGGAGCTTTTCCAGCCACAGACAAATGGGGCAGTGAAAGCATCTCAGGAGGATGCAGTGACAACTGTCAGACAGAAAAGCTGATCCTGTCTCATGTGAGCAGTTAAAGAGGGTTTTCTCTTACACTGCTGCTTCTGGTATTTGGCTAAAGCTGCTTCTCTATGACTTCATTTTTCTGATGGGCAGAGACTTCTTAAGCCTTGGTTAATACAGAACAACTCTAACAAAGGCTACAATTGAATTTCTATAATTAAACCTGATATTTAGCCAAAAACTTGGGCTACAAAAGAGACAGGAAAAATACCAAACTTGGTTTATGTTCCAAGCTCCATAGCCAATCTTTTCACAGAACGTGCAGAAAACCCCAAGGAGTCTAACACGACTACACGCTTTCCACCTATTTTAGAAAGACTAAATATAATTTGTAGTTCTCCAACACAGCTTTTTTATATAAATAAAAGAGAAAGCCCATCCAGTGGCAGACTAAGGTCTCAGTTCTGCAAGCTGACTCACACTGGCTGACAGCCTTTCACCACTCCCGTGGATGTTGATGGGTGAAAGGCACCACTGTCCCCTTGTTTCTGAGGACCAAAGGAGCCTTTCGAGGGAGGACACCACCACCCCACACGCTGCTTGCCACCTTCCCAAAATAGCTCCAGGAATCAGTCCCAACAGCTGCTAACGAAGCTGAGAGCGAGGGACCAAGAACACGGTGCCAGCCAAGAATCAGAGCTATTCCAGGCATGGCACTGGAAGACTTTTTAAGAATCTGGGATGGACACGCTGTGAACATCTGAGTCATATCATGAGAAAATTTGTTTATGGGCATAGCACTCATCCAGCCTCCCTCATGGAAAGCCAGTGCTCCAAAAGGAGCAGGATGGCACACAATTAACTCAAGTGGAGTATTTTTCCTAAAGGAAGGGGTGTTCACGTTTGTGGCTATACACACAACAAAATGTTTATTTTCTTTCTTACACACCTTCCTAATTCTACTTAAGGATCTAGAAAACTACTGTTTCAAGGCGTGCTGCCGAAAATAGGTAACCCACTTGAAATAACTCACTGCACGGGTCTCTCTTTGTGCCCTGAGCTGTCTGGAGCTTCTGTGGCTACATCGACACGGACACATCTGCTGAGAGCTGCATCTGACTGAGTGGAAGTCAGGGCGATTTCCTCATTATTATTTAAACTATTATTATTTCAAGGCTCGTACCGAGCGAGGGTCCTGCTGTGTCCGCCCCCAGCCCCAGGGTGGGCCCGGCCGCCCCCGGAGCGTTCCCCCGCCCACACCCTGAGCCCCCCGAGCCCCGTTCACCTCCCTCGACCCCCAGGACAGCGGGGAAGGGGCACAACCCGNGGATGGGCCGTGCTCCGCCGGGAAAATCCTGATTTTAATTTAAAATGCGCCCTTTTCCTTCTGGAGAAGGAAGGGGATTAACCCTGCCCTGCTCCCACAGCGACGTGGGTGTCCTATACTGGTTCCTGGGGCTTCAGCGGCATCTATCCATCAGTAACACTGCTGTGGGGACTACGGATACCAGTCAACGCACGGCCCTGTATTTACACTATTTACTTTGCCCAAGTAGCAAATACCGATGCACATCCTTAAAACCGACGCAGGGGTAGGTTGCCTCAACCCAGCCTCCATGGTGGAGCCACGATGGGGAGTTAAATATATAGGATGAAGGAGGGTTGAGGAGAGAAGGGAGCTACTCCTCTACATCAGGAAAGGGACCTTAAAGATCATCCAGTTCCAACCTCCTGACCTGGAAAGGGGCACCTTCCGTTGTCCCAGTTTTCTCCAAGCCCCATCGAGCCTGGCCTTGGACACTTCCAGGGATAGGGGTTGCCACAGCTTTTGTGGGCACCCTGTGCCAGGGCCTCACCACCCCTTGTCTGAGTAAAGAATTTTTTCATGATAACTAGTATTTCCTAATATGAACCTACTCTCAGTTTGAAGCCATTCCCCTCTTCTGTCTGGAGTGCCAAACACCAGGCAATTAGAGGAGACAGAGTGTCCACAGAAGCCAGAATAACTTAAAGCAATCACCCCCTTCCCAAAAGAAACACAACTGCAACAACAGAACATTGCTCTACTGTTTTTTGGTTTTTGTTTTTTTGGTTTTTTGTTTTTTTTTTTAAGAGCATTTGACAGCCTACATTTTCCCCCTTTCCTAGTGTTATCAAACACTAGCAGGAACAGCACTACGGAGGTAGAACCAAGACTGTTGTTTTTAAGACAAGAGTTACCACAGCAAACATTAACTTAATCAGTAGCTCAGTGAAAAGGCACAGAGCCCATTTCTTATCTCTAAGGCTTTATCCGTACTTCTAAAGAGCACTAATTTTACCACGGAAATCATGTGGCAAGCTCTTAAGCAAAATGTGATTTCTTCAAGAGGGCTCACCTAAGATAAACTTTTTCCCCTCCCAACCTCAATAAAACCAGGGTGTTTTCACTTACAAAATATTATTGTAACTGAAGCTCATCAGCTGCTACTACAGCTACAGTGCAAATAAAAGTCCAGCCCATGGCTGTGGAAAGTCTCCAGTGTTAGAAAGCAAACAGAAAAGTAAGCCTGTGTTTAAAATAGATTTGAGTGTGGAAATCCAGTTTGACAGAGAAACTGATAACAGCTAAGCCTGGTTTATCATGAGGAAGTACACAAAGTTTTTCAAACTCTTTTCCAGAGAAGTGGAGAGATAGATATAAAAACACTTGTGAGAGACATGTAACAGACACAAGATGAAGTCACACCCTCACCAAATCAGAAATAAACTTGTGGGAGCAAAACTAAACCCAGCAAGACCCTGTTCTGAGCTGAGCCATAGCCCATCCCCTGTGTTTCCAGCAAGGACAGAGGAAGATTTTGGCCTGGGTTACACTTAAGTCATCTAAGAGCAACCTCTAGTGGTGTTTCCAGACAGGTACCACACCTTCAGGAGGGAAGGAGGGGAGGACACGGCACAAACTGGGCTGGCTTGCTTCCAGGGAGTTTCCAGAGCAGCCATGGGATAGGCTTTGCCCTGTTCCTGCTCACAGCACCACTCTGAGCAGGACACCTGAAAAGAAAGGCTTGACTTCAAAGCAAGTACAGGAAACCCCACTGTTTTTGCTCCAAAATTACCAGATGTAGAGCCACTGGCTGAACTCTGGATAAATAATACAGATAATTAAGTCATGAGCATCTTTTTGTATATTCCTCAAATCCATTTTTAACAAAGTTCCAAGCCAATGTGTTTTTGTGTGCACCAAACTTCCATTGTCTGAGGGCACTTCAGTAATACAAGTGGGTACCATTTAGTTAAAATCTAACCTGTTCCATGTCAAATTAGATAATTTAATTAGTTACCCCTCCACCCACAGATTTTCTAGGTATATCCCAGCAGTCAGGACCTGGAATGTCCTCTCTGTAAAAGAAAATCTTGCACTATCACACACAAGAGTTTACCCAGCCAGTGGGATCAGTGTGATTCAGTACATCTTCTAAACACCAAAATCAACTCATGCTGGATTTTGTAAGCCATATTATAGACAATAATCTATTTGGAGCTTAAACATGAAAATACAACATTGCAGGAGCAATTCAGGACACTTAGAGCTGAGAATTTTGATTAAGCTGGTTTGAAATGCAGTGTGGATTCACCTGTTCAACAGGGGAAGAGACCCAGAGCTTCCATTACAAAATATTTTTAAGTGCCACCTTAATATACATTCTTTTAAAAGTGCATTCATTTGTCAGGTGTTTTAACTTGGCAGAAGTTGTCAGAACTCAGGTGAATTACAGACAGATAATCTGAAAGAAAAGAACATTTCACGAACTATAGAAAGGCATCAGCATATGTAGCATTCAGAAGTGAATCATTTGCTTAATAATCCACAACTCCACAGTCAGGTCCAGGAATTCCCTTGGCTCCTGCTCCACGCACAGCAACACACACCCGGGTGTTATTCTGGATTGCTTTGTGAGCCACGTCACGATGGTTTCTTGAAACCTCTTAAAATGGGGTAGATGTTCTCAAATGCCTCATAGATTTCAGAACGGTCTTTTGCTCCTAAATGGACATTTAAGAAAAAAAAAAACCCATGAATTAACAGAGTGCTGAGAGTCACTGAATGCAATTTAAACCTAGTGAGATTACAAACCATGAAGAAATCTAGGAGATTGAAAGCATCTTAATATTAAAGGCAGAATTTCTATCTGCTGCCTCAAAGAACAATTTCTAGCTTGCTTAGCTTTAAGAATAGTTTTGTTTAATCTGTGGAACCAAAACAGCAATTTTCTGCTCTTGACAGGTGCAAAATATTGGCTTTGAAGAAGGAAAAAAGCAACTGAGCACCACCATGGCGTTAACTGCTTAAGAATAACAGCTCTGCTTGTGAGTGGAAAGGTAGAAACAAGAAGCAAAAGGCCTTTATTTCATACTGGAAGTTGTTCCACAGTTTGAGAACTCTCCTCCTCCAGCTGTGAGAAGCAATTTTAATTTTAAGCTGTGTGTTAGGACACCTTTGATTTCACATCGCTTTCCATGGTACTGCAATCAAATCTTTAATATCAAGTCTTGCACACAAACTGCATTGCAGTAGGCAGGAACATTCCTTGCCAATGACACTTCTCATGCTGGTCCAACAAACACCAGCTACAAGAAAACTGCATTTAAATGAACTTAAAGTTGAATTAAGCCCTGCTCAGGTTGAATGTGTAAACCTTTTCTCATGTCCTCACTTGGACATGAATAATTCATTCTCCTTACCACAATTTTACTTTCAAAAGTAAAGTTACTTTCTTGATTAGGGAGAAAAAAAACCCCTCACAGCTCAGCAAATTCAGTTTTGTCATTACAGCAGGGGCCAGCATTCACAGAAAATGGTGGAGGGAGCATGCTGCAGGCCCAGAAGCAAGGGTGGTATAATCAGTGTACCCCCAAAAATGCAAGACCAGTATGATTTTACTGACCAGGGTGATTTTACTGACCCTAACAAGGTGGTAGACATTGGAGGGGGAAGCATTTAAGCTTTGTCCTGAGTGCCTCACTCTTCAGTTAGCTGAGCTCATTCCCAGTTTATGATTGTGAGAATCTCTGCCTAGGGCAGCACTTCTCTTGTCTTCCACATGTCTCAAAGCTGTGTTGTGAATATAAATACAGCATTCAGAGCTTCTGGGAACAAGTACCATTTACCTTTCAGTACATCTGAATAGAGGCATGTTCATGAGCTTGACAAAAAGGATGTGCCAGGAGCTCAGGAATTCACCGTCTTTGACCTGGGGTCTGAGGTACAGGTACCTGCTGAGCACACTGACTCAGCAAGGCTTTTGCCTCATCAGTCTTCTGCCAAACGGTCTGGAACAAGCTCTTAGATCTCCACCCTTTCCTCTGATAATCCCTACTAAATGTTGTCAGTGAAGTGTTTTAAGAAGTTTGTTTCCTGTCCAAGCAATTTTAAATTGCTTATTGTGAGGTTCCTATTTAAGTGCCTGAGTAGTTACTGGCATGTCAGCATCCTGTTGGCATCCTCTATATTGGCACGTGGCATCAGGCTTTGAATAAAAAAAAATACTGAACATGGAAATCTGAGACTCTATGTATGAAACAATACAAGATTCTAGTGCAACAATACTGATGTTATCTGCAGAAAGCACAGATAAGCTGCAGCAGCCATTAAAAAGATCCCTGAGTGGCTTTACTGTGGCAAGATACTGATTTTTAGTTAATATTTAATTTAAATTCTTTCTCAAAGTGAGGTAGGACTGGGCTACAGATACAGAGAGGCACCACTTACCAGTCAGTACAACTTTTCCAGACACAAAGATAAGCAGCACTATCCTTGGTTTGACCATCCTATAAATCAGGCCAGGGAATAGCTCAGGTTCATAGCTGTTCAAAGCAAGCAGGTAAGATCAGTAAAATGCAAATGCTTGTTTCAGTGTTGTATGAATAAAGTGCTCTTTAATTACACTAACAATAGGGTAATTAACCACACAGATTTTAGCTAGCTGCCCTGAGAAATGCAGGTCAGGTTTTAGACATCTTAGAAGAGAAACCTGTTAAACCCATCTGGAGCTGGTGGGAGATTTTCATGCAGACTTTTAAAGACTTGTGAGTCACTTCTGATTTTCCATAGCATTGGAACCTTTATTTTAATCTTCAAACAGTCCTCAAATCATGGAATGGCCTGGGTTGGAAGGGACCTTAAAGATCACCCAGTTCCACCCCCTGCCATGAGCAGAGACACCTTCCACTATCCCAGGTTCCTCCAAGCCCTGTCCAACCTGGCCTTGGACACTTCCAGGGATGGGGCAGCCACAGCTTCTCTGGGCACCCTGTGCCAGGGCCTCACCACCCTCACAGTAAATCCTTCCACTTCTGGAAAGAGCCCTTATCAGGAAGCATCTTGTGCAACTAAAACAAGATAACAGCCTAGCTTGAATATTTACTGTGTATTTAGCTCCTAAATGAAATGCCGACTTATCAGATGCAGCACTAATAAAAGAGAACTGAATTTTGGTTTTGTCAGTGCTGAAATCATCCTTTCCTGATGGCAGTATCTACTTTTGAACAAGCTGATCTCACAGGCTGAGCATGCCCATCACTCAGCTACAGCTTTACTTTCAATTCTTGGCTAAAGAACATCCAAACAGAACTGAAACAACATCCCAGAAAAACACAGTATAGCTGCAATTCTGTATTTTGCAAATGCAGTTTGCCTTCATGCCTCAAGGTTGGAAACCTTATTCCTGCTGACAGGCACCTGCCTTGCTGGGAGTTAAGAGGCCACCTTGGTATTAATTAAAAGTCCACAGTGGAGCAAGGGCATGGACCAGGCTCGAGTAGCAGCAGACCCTGCTCCAAGGTGCACAGGGTTATACCTGATTTCCTCATACCTGGTGAACTGCTGGTGGGTGAGAACCAAGCCTTCCAGCCGGATGGGGAACCTCACATCACAGCTCCCCACCATATTCTGGATCTTGAAGTCCAAGAACTTGGCAGGGAAGCCGAGCTTCTGCACCACCCGCGCGTATTTCCTGGCTGCCAGCCGTGACTGCTCCTCACTGAAGGAAGAAACCTTTACTGTAATCCTCAAACAGCCCTCAAATCACAGAACCACAGGATGGTTGGGGCTGGAGGGAACCTTAAAGATCATCTCATTCCACCCCCCTGCCATGGGCAGGGACACCTTCCACTATTCCCAGGTTGCTCCAAGCCCTGTCCAACCTGGCCTTGGACACTTCCAGGGATAGGGCTTTTCACTGAAGGAAGAGCAAAGGGGAAAAATCAACTTTGATTGGTGCTTTCCTCTATTCTTGGAGGTGGAATTCAGTTTATAGCCACCGCTGTGCTAACCTGCACTCCAGAAAAAAGAGATCCTGCTGCTCAGAATAGCAAGGCTCTACCCCCAGAACTGCTGCAGGGAGCTAAAAGGAGTAAGGCACTAGGTCATTCACCTTCCTGCGGTCTGGTTGAACCCACTGGAGGTGCATCACCCAGAGGTTCCCCTTTTGAGAGGTTTCTCAGTTCCTCAAAACAGCTTCTCAGTGCTGATCCAAGAGTTAGACTGCAGGCACCAGTATAATCACCTGCCTGGGGTGGTGGTAGGGCCTGGAGAAGAGGTCTCTTAAGCATGACTTAATTAATTTTAATTGACAGTTTGGGGACCTAAAAATCAAGGCAATCTGCTGGATTTCCAGAAAAAAGCTTCAGAGTACAGAAATCAACTCTGCTTTTCCCCAACTCCCATTTTCTCTAGAGGCAGATGTGTTGATTGGTGAACACAGACACTGAAGAGAGACTTGACAGACACAAGTTATGTCCTAAACACTTTAAAAATCGGTGAGAAATGCAAATAATCCCTTAACAATTCCTGGGAATTTTAGCAGCTTTTCTGCTGATGTCTGCTCAGCTCAATCTAAATTCAGGGACAGAAGTACACAGAAACTGCTAAGGTGCCATCCTGAAGAAAGCAAAACTTCGAAGATCAGTGCTTCACTTTTTCTTGCAATTAGTCCTTTGCTACATGTTTTAAACAAGACTTTTCAGACATTCTCCCTCAGAATATATGCATAGCTGCAAGATCCAGACCTTTAGAGGGAAGGGAAAAACCAGAAAAATACCTTTTCGCTCCTGTACAGACCATTTTTCCTGAACTGAAGATGAGGGCTGTTGTTCGTGGTTCCCTGATTCTCATGATCACAGCAGCAAACCTCTACAAATTCAAAGGAGGACCTGACAGGAATTTAGTTGGTACTGTATTTCTGTTCAGCCTTGCAACCGTTAAGACTTTCAAAGCTTGTCACAACACATATTTGCTGTTTAAGTGTTTCTTTACCACCCTAAGGTTATTTTCCACCCACCTAGGAGCAGGGGAGTTAAGACTGCAGTCCCTGAACCATTGGGAACCATCAGCACAAAAAAGGAAAGTGAGGGTAAAGATTTGAGTCCAAGATTTACCTTTGGATTATACTCTGCATTTCTGGCATGCAGAGCTATGTTCTTCAGATCCAGTTTACAAGCCAAGTTTACAGTTGACACGATATTCCTGAGGAACATGAGAAGAATTTTCTTACTGCAAAAGCCAGCCACTGCAGAGCCACCCCCCAGCAGTACTGGCTTCATCTGGAGTCACACTCCAATTAAGAATTGCCATCAACTGTTTTCCTGAGTGTCTCTTTCCCACCCTAGCATTAAGCTACTTCTGGCAAAACTCAAGTAATTCAATCCCAAAATTGCACTTTGAGATAGAACAAGGTATGAAATTATTAGTCCCTAAATTATAAGTTTGTGTTTCTTCCAAAAACTGCATCACTGAAGCCTTTCACAGCTTTGGACTGAACCGTTACCAACTGTTTAGAGTTACTGCAGCACCCAAGGTAGGTAAGGGTGTGTTATTTTCTACAGGTATAAACTACTCCATAGTTTGTCCTAGACACAACAGCATCTTTAATGAGGTCAGAGTTTCTCACACTCAGTTCTGTTTTTCCTTTTGAAAAAGCAGAGCAATAGCTTTAGACCCCTGGAGTTTGCTGTCATTCACATTCCCCTTCCTGGATGAAATCCTCCTCTGCAAGTATCTCCATATTTTTATCCAATATTGTCAGTTCATTTTCTCCACCTCTCCCCTTCAAGGGGAACAACTTCCCCTGGAATTTTTTGGTTGGGCTTATTTAAGACCAAGCCATGCTTACTACGTTCTCCAAGTGAAAAGTCAGAGCAACACCTTGCAGTTTAAGCCAAACTTTAACTATGGTGTATGCTACATAAATAATACATCAACTTACTGCAGCTGAGGAACTATCCCAGAGCTTTCTGAAGCTGGGGTCATAGGAGTCATTGGAGTCAGGGGAGGACACACGCCAGATGCTTCGGGAGATGGCTGAGCTGCACCTGGATGTGACAAGCTGCTTTCATCCATGAAAGCACCACTGTCCTCAGTACTTGGTAGTGACCCATCAAACTCTTTTTGTGTTTCATGACCGTCCTCAGAGAGATTTTGTTCTTTGTTTTCTTGGGTAACATCTGGAAGAAAGCTGAGATCCATGGAGGCGAAGTCTGTATGAAGCTCTTTGGGCTGACTAAGCTGGGAACCAAACACCCCATCTTCAGCTGTTTGAATTGGAAGTTCTACATCGTAAGGGCTCATAGGAGTGAACAGGTGAGGACTAGTGGAGAAGTCATCCTTGAATTAAGAAAAAGTGCCATTAAGGGTCTTGTATTGAAACAGTTACTTTAACTGGGAGAGTAAATTAAGATTAAGCTTCAATTAGGATGTTTCATTTTTCCCCCCAATACATATTTTAGCAAAGGAGATTGGAAGTGTATCCTTTGCTTCTCTGGGAGTGTATAAAGATCCAGATAGCTTGTATAATGCATTTTCCCACCACAGCCCCTGAGCACCCTAGAGAACTCCTGGGACAGCACAAACTGAGAAATGCTATTCACCTTCAGCTATGGCTGCAGGTACAACGCTGGCACTTCACCCTTCAAAGCCACTGTCACACCTCAGCTGCACACACAACCACATTATCACACTCATGAGCTTTTCCAAGGCAGACAGACAGCATTTTCTGACTGCCTTTGCCTCCCGTTCCGTTTCCTCTCCCTGCTAGCAGGAGACAGTGCCAGCGCTGCTCTGTGCAACAGAGGGCAGCAGCTCACAGAACCAGCAGCAGTTCATTCCTCAGCTCCTGGAGGCCACCAGCCTGACTGAAGCTATAAATGAGAAGATACTAAAAAAAGCCTCACCACAGTCAGCAGAACCAGCATCCCTCCCTGCACTCAGCACACAACACACCTGCAAGTAAGCTCTTTCATACTAATGTCCTTCTTTATCAACTATTTATTATTAAAAGCTGTTTAAAAAGCATCATCATATTGATGAGACAAGAGCTTCTGGACAGGATTTATTCCCTCTCCATTGGTGCATAAGCCTCTGCTCAGTGGAAAGCCTCTTCCTGAAGGTAGTTTCTGCCAACATCCACAGCAGGTGACAGCTTGGACTAAAGAATCCATACAAGAGGTTTTGTGTTTAATCAGGCATTTTTAGGTTCAAGAGCCAGAAGGACTTGAAAAGTCCAAGCACAAATCAGAACAGGGAGCGGTGCGTAAGACTGAGGCCCTCAAGTTGGCAGCAACTGCCTGACCTCCAGCAGGAGCAGGATTTCCAGATCAGTGCTTCCCAGCCCTGAGCTAGCACTGCTCTCTTCTGGTCAACTCACTTGGCAACCCAGCCATGCACACGGAGACATCTCTGCTCCTGCTTTGCAGTATATTTGCCTGCAGACACTTGGAAAACTCCTACAAAGTGACAGATCCTCCCAGAGAACCCTTGCTAGCCTGCATACAGATGGCAATCAGGTCTAGCTCTGAAAGCATTACAAACACATTCAAAACGGCTTCTAAAATTGACTTCCAAATGCAGAGCCCTATACAAGATCAGGTGGGGCAGGGTGCTGTTAAGTAAGTCTAGGTACTCCTTCACTCTTTGGAAAACAGGATCCAACAGCACTTCCTGAAAATTAAGGTCAGATATAAATGTATTAACAGTTACAAATGAAATATTACAGAATCACACAAATACATCTATTTTAAACAGATATTTTTCAAGTCAGCGGCAAGGGAAGGAAGGCACAGTCTCTGCAAGAATTCCAGTGGACTAAGGATTAGCTGTACAGGAGCTCATTAGGAAGGTTTTGTACAAACCATGATGTAGAGAAAATGGTACAAAAAAACCCTGCGAGACTACTCACATCATACTAATGGGCATCAAACAATGAACATAACAGTAAAAAAACCCGACACCAGCAAACAATCAAAGCCAGTTTGTGACATATCTTGAGGAAGCTGATGCAGAAACAAGTGGTACATGAGGCTGGAAGTATTACCCAGCTGTAAAGTTTTTAAAAAGTAAAGTAAATTGCATAGAGCAGGTAGAAACAGCAAGCAAGTTTTCCTTTCTGATCAGGTTTGCACCTAAGCAGTGTGAGGAAAAGCCCTGATAGGGTTAAGTGCTGGGGAATATTCCCTTCTTGTCAGACAGATGCTCGGAGGCTGTGAAAGGGGCACAAGACCATGTTTGCATTGGGCTGGCTGCCAAGTGTTATTGCTATAGACTCTGGGTTAATTAACTTCACCGAAGGCCCCACCAACTGCATAGCTTTGGACATCTCCCAGGAGCTCCAGGGAGGAGATTTCACACACAGATCCTGTCTGAGGTCCCCCGGTTTGGGGCAGCTTGAGGGGAAACAGCCTTTTTCACTTCCACTGCAGAAATCCCTGCAGCTCAGGTAGATGCAAATCAAACCCAGCTGCCTTGAGCAACAGACTTGAATTTTTTTTTTTCTCCCTGCACTGGTATCACACATCTGCTTTTAAGTGTCCCAGCAAATCTGAAATATAAAAAGGTTACTAGTGTTTGTAAAAGCTTTGTACCTTACCACATTATATACTTTTTGGGGGCACGTTCAGAGGGCTTTACCCACTGCCACAGGAAGGCCTCCGGATTTAAACAGCTTGTGCTAAGCCTGTTTTTTGAGCTGACAATTAGTTTACAACAGGATAGAAAGCAGTTTTGTTCCCGGAGTAACGATGATGCTCAGCTGTGGAGTTCCAGCCCTCTCCTGCTTGTTCCTACAACCACCTGAGATCAGGACGACCATTCTAAACACCGAAATAATGCATTTTTGCAGACATTTACTAACCAGAACGAGGAGATGCGAGCCTCCTGCCCTCTCAGTGCCCACCCACACCAGCCCCGGGCTGACGCTCGCAAGCAGCATCCCACCGCCAGGGTTTAAACGCGGCCGCATCATCCCTCTCACAGGAAGAAAGAGCGACCTCCCGCTCCGGAGAGCTCCTCCGTGCTGCCGGCAGCTCTGAGCGGCCCGGGGCAGGGAGGGATCCCTCGGGCCGATGGAATTTCGGGCTCAGCCCGGCAGGAGAGCGGTGATGACGCAGTTGGGGCGCGGCTGTGACCGTGCTTCCAGCTCAGCGTTGGTGGTATAGTGGTGAGCATAGCTGCCTTCCAAGCAGTTGACCCGGGTTCGATTCCCGGCCAACGCAGCTTCCTTTTGCTCCAGTTCATTTCCTTTTTTCTTCCCTCTCACTTTTCCTTCCTCCCTTACCTGCCCGCTGCAGCTCTCCAGGTACCGCTCCAGCAGCGACGCGCCCTCCATGAGCACAGCCACCGACCCAAACCCCCCAACCCTGCTTCGGTCCCACTTTTAACCCCCAGGGACAGCACCGGGGCCACGTGCGGCTTGTCAGGCAGCAGAGCCCATCACAGCTGCGAGTTTTACCCCCATCAAGCAGCCTTTGAGCCTCTCGCCTGCCTGCACGGCTGTCTGAGAGGGTTTGCCCCGTCCTGCAGGACTACAGAAACCGGGGTGCTCTCGTGTGCTTTACGGGAACCTAAAAACACTTGTCCCCGAGGTCCTCTGAGCCTGCTTTCCTTTGCAGGGCTGAAGAGAAATGGGGAGTTGGTCCTGTAGTTCAGACCTTGTATAGATGATGCTTTTAAACAAGCGTCATGTGCCCCTTAATTTCTCCCACCTGCCTCATCAAGTGCAATGAGGCACATCTGGTCCTTCGAGAGGAGCACCCTCCTCCCCCGGCCAAAAGTGTAAACTTCAAACTGAAGGCATTGTGATGAAATGGTTTGTTCTCAGCTGGGCTAACACTGCTTAGGGGGGAAAACCTTTACTCTTTTCATTCACTGTCCTCCCCGTGCAGACATTTCCCCTCTGGAGTGTACTTCTGCTCCCTGTGATGATTTAGGGCCATTCCCTTTTCCCGTGTCCCGGTGTGAGGCAGCACATTCCCAGGAAGGAGTTCATGTTGTGCCTGGCTGATGGATGCTGTGGGAGTCTCACACTGCCGACACACTTTGGCTTGGGCGCTGCTTGAGTCGACGCCAGCAGTTGCTGTCTGACTTGTTCCTTCTCTCCTGTCGTGTTGCTGTGTGGTGATGGATGGACGGATGGATTTCTGTGGAGGCACAGCTGGGCACACATCCCTGCCCCTGCCTGGGCTGGTGGAAGTGCTGACTGTCGTGATCACTGCACCTGTTGCTCTGCCAGACAGGACTCTGCTGGGAGATCCGCTTACGAACAGCAAGCTGAGCTGAAGAAACTGTTTGGAAGAAGATGTCAAAGCTCAGACATGCAGCAGGTCTTTGGGAGGTGCTGCCAGGCTCCTCTCACTGCCCCTGAGGTGCAAAGGCTTAGATTAGTGCCCTTTATCCAGGGAACAGAGCATACATGGCTGATGAGCATCCTTCCCTCCTCAGCCAGCCTGCTGGGCTGGTTTGTGGTGTTTCTGGGACTCACCTTACAATTTACAGGTGCCAAATCCTCCCAGCCCCAGAAAAATCCAGCCTCAAGCAGGTTGATTTACATCACACAGCCTGGCCTGGAGCACCCGGGAGGCAAATCAGGCAGCAAAGCAAGCAGAGGACCCAGCGAGGCTGTACCTTGAATTAGGGAGGCTGGTGGAGCTAGCTTGCATTAGCTTGGGATGGTTAAATCTAAAATGTCCCATTTAGGGCTGGCAGGTGGTTGGGGTGCTTGCAGACAGCTCCGTGGCCTCAGGTGCTTTTGTGGGCACAGCAGGATGGGGTGCTGAGGGCTGTGGTGGGGGCTCTGCTCCCACCAGCAGTGACAGGCCCAGCCCTCACAGCTGCTTCCTGAGGGTGTGGGGCTGCACTGCCCACAGAAATCACTGAATGGAGCACAGGGGTTGTGCTGGTTTGCCCTTGCAGTGACATATCCTGGGGCCGGGAGGTTGGTGCTCCCCCAGTGTGTGACACTGTTGCTGTGCTGAAGGTGGGAAGCTGGAATAGTGCAGTGCTCCTGGGGCTTCCCTGGGGTGGCCCTGCCTGCAGCACTGCAGCTGTAGGGCTGTGAGTTTCCTCAGCTAGTTAACCCTTCATTGCAGGACCCCTGGAGAGGAGGTATGTTCATCCTGCAGTCCCTGGGAATTGATTTGTCTGAATTTTGTGAACCTGAGATAGACAAGGTCAACTTACGGTGTTCAAGTGAGTGAGGCTACATCAGAGATGAACATAAAATACAAATCTCTTAATACTGGTGTTGCTTCTTACCTTAAATATGAACATGTGTCTGGGAAGACACAATAAAGAGGCTCTCACACCTGCCAGGTTCAGCAGAAAGGAGGGAATAATCTTTATTATTGACATATTTCACATTCATATACAGTTCCCAACTCCACAAGGGATTGGAGAGCATGTTACTTCCTTCTCAATCCCACTGGAGAAGAAAGGTGCTCATCAAAGTTTTCTTATTACAAAAGGAATGAAAACCAGAAAATACCGTTAAGTAAACATTGGCTCTTATTTACATGAAACTGTGTGAAAAGAATCTGACTCCAAGGCTAAAAACAGAAGGCTTAGCAAAACCCGGGGCAACATGAACAAATGGCAGGGGCAGCATGAAGTGATGAGATTTTGGCTGTCATGGAGTTTGGTGTCTCAGGATAAATGGGTGAAAGATTGTTTACCCATTTGAAGAAGGGAAGATGTTTAGAAAGCTCAGAGATCATCTGAGCATCCAAGAGTCATGCTGTGTGTGCAATTCCAGCTTTCAGGGTTGCTTTGCTGTGGGGGAAGGGTCTTCTGGCTGCTGCCCACGGGAGGGCAGGTATGGCTGTACCTTGGGAAGGCTCTGTGCTCGCAGCCTCCTCTTCCAAGCTGGGCATCTGCTCGTGGTGCCCGGTGTGGGGGAGGCTCCACGAGTGGGGTGTGCAGTGGTGGGAGGCCCAGGTGGTGGGAGGCCCAGAGAGGAGTGTTTCAGCGAGCAGGAGGCACCAGATCCCTGGGCTTCTCCTCTCAGTCTCCCAGTTTCTGTGTCTCTCTTTCATAGTCATCAGAGGCATCATTCCCTCTCCGTTCCTTCCTTCTTCAGCAGGAGGCTGACCCCTGTCATGGGTTGGACAGACGTTAATTCAAAATGTGCCACTTGGAACTCATGAGACCTACCTCCTTTATTTCTGATCATCCAAGTCAAATAATGTTAGAAAAGGCAACTATTTTTCCCATCCCAACATAAAAAAAAGATTATTTCTCTCTCAAACTGCCTGAGGTTTCACACACCTGCTTTTCTTCCTGACCCCCTTTTATTTTTTCTCTCCCTTTTTCCTCCTCCCTCTCTTCTTTTCCTCTCCTTCTCTTTTCCCCCACCTTTTTGATTCCCTCTGGAAAGCAGCAGCCATCCAGCTCCCGGCCTGGCCCGGGTGACTCAAGGCAGGACTGCTGGGAGCAGGGAAGGAGCCGCTGGAAGCAGCCCTTCCCTGCGTCCCCGAGAGGAGCCGGTGACGGGGTGATGAATCACTGCAGTGCAGAGTTACTGTAATGATGAATTGTCATGAGTCTTAATTAGCAAATTGGTTAATTTTACTTAGAAAGTTGATGATTAGCACAACAGTAAGTGCTTTGTGTATTCTTTATAAGACTCATTCAGTATCACTCTTCCTTGGATAACTAATTGAGGAAGACTGTTCCACAGAACTCCTGCTAGCACGCCTGGATCAGCCTCTTAAACATTTCTGTAGCAGACACTGCTGCATCACCTGGATGCTGTAATCTCGTTAGGGGACGGGACTAATCACAGGAGACTTCCAAAAACCTGGGAGGGACGAGGAGCGAGTCAGTGAGGAACCTCTACCTGTTTAATTCATCAGTGCTCTGCACAGCTGCCTCTATTCTAGAATGCTCTAAATGCCTTGCTGCTTGCTTTGAAGTTGGTTAATCTGGTTTGGCTTTATCTTATCTTTTTTAGGAGCCAGTTTCAGAATTAAAAGCTTGTGACTGACAGTGTTGTGCTTTCTGCTCTCCTGAGCTTTATGCTAAACCTTTACAGCTGTAATTGTCTCAGAAGAGTGTAGCTTGCCTCAGGTGTAGCTTCCATCTCCTGGTGCCCTCACTGCCTACAGTGATAAAGCTCTGCCTCTGGAGCACGTAGAAGAGCAACTGAGAGCAGGACCGTGTTCCAAGGAAAGAAACATATTATGCACAAGATGTCTCCAAATTCAGCACTTTCTAATTAGTCCAGGAGCCAGCACTCCTCTGTCAACAGCAGAATCCAAATCTTGTTGCGGAGGTTGTTCCCTCGGTGTGGTTTAGCCCTGTTTTGGTCCTTGTGCCTTGATTCCCATCATGTCCGGGATGTAAATAGAGTGAGGTGCTGAGGGGGACCCCAAAGGAGGTCAGGGAGAGGAGCAGGTGAGCTGCAGTCAGGTCAGTGGGAGCAGAGGGCCTGCATGGAGCTGGAAAAGCTCTTGAGAAATGCCTGCAGCCCAAAAGGCAACTCAGAGAGAGATGCTGGAGTGTCTTTGGTCTGACAAGTGGGACCATCACTCTCTCGTACTTATCTGTCCCATAATAGTCCATTCTAGACCCGATCAATGCTTGACAGTATCAGTGGATACTGGATTTATTGCCAGGGAAGGAAAGAAGTTGCCATGACTACTTGCCGAGTAATAGTGAGTAATTTGACTTTTAATTGTGAATTATTTAGCATCATCATTAGGTTGTGCTGGTGTAAACATGAACAGAATCAGGTCCATTAGAGTTGATATCTGGGTCTAACTTGCCCTGCGTAAACCAGGAGTAACCCTCTGGCAGAAGTGAGCTTACAATGATTGGAAGTTGAGCCAGAATCTGGCTTAATTTCCCAGGTTTCCGGGGTGATGGGAAGGGCTGTGACTTCCCATTTACCCCCTGGTGCTGTGTGCCCCTCCCTGTGCCAGATGTTGCACAGTTGCACAGAATCACACAGTGCTGAGGCTGCCTCTTTGCCCTGGGTGTGCTGGTGCTCTCTGATTCCCTGAAAAGGGCACTAATGGGGGGATTTGATACTTTTTGCAAACTTTAGTAGACTCTGAGCATTTGTGTGCAAAGGCATGTGCCTGCCATGCTCACGGGCAGAGACTGGGGTGTGTTGGCTTTTGGATCAGGAAGGAAAATCACTTCTGTCAGATGGGAAAGGGGTAAACTGGCTAGAAGAGAACCATTTTTTTCTGGCTTCTACAGCTCTATTATGTGCAGTGGAGACACTAACTGCCCCCATGTCAGAGAATTGCTGAGAACCAGACCCAGAGAGGATTGCCAAATCCTCCACTGAATGCCAGAGGAAGCAGCACTGTAAGTAAAAGTCATCTGTCTCAACTGAAAGGCTGAATGGTGGCTTGAAAACTGTACAGTTCACTTCATTTAATTTTCCTATCTGTGCCATGCAACAAACTGATTAAAGGAAGGCATTCAGTGTGTTGGCTGCATAGAAATCCACTCATCCTGGCCCAGCCTTGTGTGGGGCAGAGCACAGTAGCCTTTTTTCACTTTTTATTCTGTGTTGTATTTAAAATGTGGCCAGAAAAGGGGGGAATGGTATGAGGAGGGTTTTAAACACTGGCTGCCACCTTAATTGCAGCCTAGCAATGAATGGCTGCAGGCTTTCTTGGACAGCTCCTCCGTGAATGTCACACACAAATCCACCTGACACCTGGGGTCAGAAATATTCTTCTGTGCTTTTTGTCAAGTCATCTTTCCCACTTCTGTGCCAAAGGGTCTGGCTAAATTGAATTGCATTTAAATGAGGTGAGTGTGTGATGGATCATCTGAGTGCTGCTGTTTCCCTCCAAATTTTGTGACAAATCTCTCTAATGCAAACACTGTGTCTCATACCTTGAACTCACTGCTGCAATTAAATACTGATCCTTTAAGCCTTATCTGGAAAAACAATATAGTAATAGCAGTCCTGTATGTTTGCATGGACAAGGAGAGGTGTGCATGCAGCAGATGCTGGCAGAGCTCTGTTAATTCAGTTTGCAGGGGTCACAGTCACATTGAAGACACGAGCAGTGACATTAGCACGTCCAGACCTTCAGTGCAAGCTCCCCAGGAATTAGAGCATGTACTGTGATGCCTTCGCTGCTGTGTCAGCTGAGCTGTGACACCACCACCGTTTTTATCAGCTTATTGTACAACTAAATGCAAATACAATGAGTCAAGGAAGGCTGCTGATCAGTCACTGAATTCCCCCTAAAACTGAGTTTTGCCTGAGTGATCAGCAAGATATAATGACTGACACTGGAATGAGTCTGCAGGGCACACAGCTCGGTGATTAGTCAGTTCTCATTACCTCTTCCTCCAATTAACGTCACCAAATCAGTGCTCCTGAATCAACGAGGACCTCAGGAGAAACTAAGCTTCTCCAAAACGCTGCCAGATGTCAGCAGAAGCTCCAATCCCCTCGCCTTGATGGTTCTGTGCTTTTACCACACATAATGAACTGTTAACACCATCCTGCTTCTGTCACTCCAGCCCTCTGCCCGTGGTCTGCTGCTGAGTGCTGTTAGTTTAGCTGTGATAGAAGAGTCTGTGCCCAGCTCTGCTGTCTTGTGCTCCTGCATTTTATCTCATTTCCATGCTCATCCTAGCCAAGCAGGAACCCAGCCTGAGATCCCTTTTGTTACAGCTTCATCCCCTCATTTGGATCTTCCTCCCCCTCCTTGCTGTCTTTGCAGTTTCCCTTGAACAGGTTATGGCATTTGGCTTTTATGGTCAGTCTCTGGAAGTGGAATAGAAGTTAATTTTCCCCATGCGATCCAAGATACTATAGGGAATGTTTTAATGTATTTTTGGTATCTGCTGGCTGTGGAGAAAGCTCACTTGTCACAGTGCCCTTCATTACAAAGGTGTTATTTTTTTCTTGTTTTTTTTCCTTGTGACTTGTCAGGAATAATTAAATGCTGTGATTGCTTTGGCCTCCCTTCAATGGGCATTTACCCAACTCATAAATACAAGAGTAGCTCCCCTGAACTCTGTTTCCACTCAGGTAAGGTTTGCTCAGCAGTGCTTTGAGAAAAACGAGGAACCCAGATAAGACTGTGTTTGGGAGGATCCTGAGCTGATTGTTCTCTAAAACCCAAATAGTGTTGCTCAGATCAGGTAAGATTTGCTTATTAACATTAAAAATACATTCATCCCCAGGAATTTTCACAGTCCCCTTTGCTCCCAAAATTGGCATGGGCAGTGCTGCTGTCCAAAATAAATGAAGTGTGTGAAGACAGGCCATTTAAAGGCGTTGAGGAATGCAGCTGTTTCAGACCTTTTACATCTCTCTCGGCTTTCACCTAATTTGTTAATGGATATGTTTTTCCCTGTGGGAAAATAAAGCTTTTCTCTCTGACATTTTATAAAAGACCTACTGAACCTTCTTTTGTCCCTTTGGGTAAAATCAGTTGAATTAGCTTTTCTGATGCCTTTCTGTTTTCCCTGGAGAATCCGGGTTGGTTCTTAACCCTTTTTGTCCCCCAGGCCTTACGAACAGTATGATAGAAACCCTTAGATACCTTCCAAGTCTAGGCACAGCATGGGCAGCTGTAGGTTCACTGGGAAGAGGCTTGTTACTATGTAAAAAATATTGGATATATAGGTGAAGAGAAGAATATTTGCTCATTTTAGGTGTGAGCTAAAATAGCAGCTTGCCAAGGGATGCATGGTGAGTTTGCAACATCACCAGGAATTGCTGGATCTCCTGGGGCACCAGAGAACAGGATGTCTCCTCAGACCCGAGGGTTGTGAACATTTTTGAGTCTCCAGCCACCCTTGGGACACAGATGTGTGTCACCATCAGGGAAGGCAAACTGGGGACCAGAGCATGAAGCTCCCCTTGGTGTGACACTCATTGCACCGGGCAGGGGGACGCATCCCTTGTGTAGCTGCAGACAAAATACTTTCATCTTCACCTACTCTGCACTGGCAAGAGCAGCTGGGGTGGTTCCTGTGCTCTTTGATTTACCCAGACAGGTACCAGGGTGTTTGCTGCACGTTTCCTTAGAGGTTTGTCACAGCCTGACGCACGCCGTTCCCGTGATGCCTCGCAGAGCTCAATCGATGTCCTTCCCTGGCTGCAGGAGGAAAACGTGCTGAGCCAGCCTTGCAGGCTGCTCCAGCCGTGGGATACCTGATCCTCAGGCTGGGAGAGCCCTTGGAGCACGAGGTCTGCCTGACTCTCCATTTCTTCTTTCTCCCCATCTCTCACTCCATATTCTGTCTGCTGTCCATCCTGCTGCGTTTCAGGTGAACAGCAGGTCTGTGCTGAAGAGGGACGTTGTGTTGGTGTTGCAAAGGTTTTTCTTGGCAAAGGAAAACATCTTCATTCCATAGGTATTGATGAGGAAGAGTATTAATTTAAAACCTGCCCTAGATTAATGTAGAACAGCATAAATAACAAGCAGGTGCTGTGAATAATGAATGGGAGAAAAGGATTTGAGCTGCCACTGTTCTACCATGCAGGGAGTGTTTTAGAGGAGACAAGGTGATTCTGTGTCATTTCTGCATTTACTTTACTTAACAATATCCATCCCTCTTGAAAAATCATCATCTGCTAGGGTGCTGCCAAGAAAGAAGAAGAAGAAAATTTGGAACTTGCTTTGAAATAGCACTCTCATGGGAATTCAAAGCACAGTTGTTATTACCGTGCTGCTCGGAAAGCTGCTTTTCCGTCCAGCTTCCCTGTGATCCCCTTAGCTCTATCTGATACCAAAGGCTTGAGATCTCCAGATTAGAAATTAAATTCCACCTCTGTGGCCCAGACCTGATGACTTGCTGGAGTCACAGCAAATAAATTTTCCGTTACAGCGAGCGCTTCCAACTAAAGCTGTTGCTTTTTGGTCAAAATGGAACTTTTTTGGAAAAAAAAGATAATTAAAACCATGCAATGCAGGTGTAGCTAATAATAATTGACTTGAAACTGAGTAGGGATTATTCAGAGTGATGGCAGGCCTTGATCTTGCAGGGATTTAGGTGCTTGTTTTGTTCTGCTGGCATGTGTGAGTACGCAGGACAGTCAGGAGGGCTCTGTCCTGGGGGATTTACGGAGGCTGTGGCAGGGCTAGGAGCTGTGCAGTTGGGACATCTGAGTGGGACGTAGCACTTACAGCATCAGGCAGCACTTCCTGCTGCTAAACTGGGTATAAACCACAGCGTTTCAGGAGTGGGCAAGTGTGGCTTGGGTGTCTGGTACAGGAACAGCAGCCTGGGCAGGGCGGGAGAGGGATTTTCCCATTGCGATTTCTGTTTTACTTTGCAAATGTGAAAACTGAGAGTGACTGGTGTCAGGCTGTGCTGGGAGATGGGCACTGAAGAGCCTCAAGGGAAACTGGCAGAAATGATGGTTTAAGTGTGATCACTCTGAAGATGTCAAGTCACTGAGATGGGCACTGAGCTGTCCGGGTGTCTCTAATTGTGCTGCTCATAGTTGGTCATATTTTGAATGTGATGAAATTGAACAGTACAGTTTTAAACCAAATTTTGGGCTTTTCAGTGCTCTGTTACAGTGATGAAATCCAGAAACGGAAGGTGAATGTAGTTTATAAATAATTTTTTTTCCAGTGAGCTCTGGAACAGTTTCTAACAATTCACTTAATTAGGTGGATTTCCAGCAGTACAGAATGTGACCATCTCAATTTAATTAAAAGCATATCTACGTTGTGATAGTGTGGGGATTATGTGGAGACTGGTAGTAGCCTGATGGATTTTCATCCTGCTCACACACAAAGTCATGGTTTAGATAGTTGGTTTTTATTATGAGCTTTTACTCTTCTTCCAAGAGTTTCCAGTGTCATTTCTGCTGACAGATGCTCCTTAGGACAGATTTATTTTTATTCCCTTACAGTTGAATTGGATCAAACGTCTTTTTCCATGTAGCTCAAGTTTCCACAATGGAGTTACTCCTAGCTGACTACTCTGAGAAGAAAATTGTAGTCATTTTTGTGACCTTCTTCAGCAGTAGTTGAAATGGTTTTTGGCACGTGTGCATATAATCTATGAATTTCCACTTCCTGTCAATTGTAGGGATTCGAGCTTATAAATAGTATGAAAAATTTTAATGCAAATAAAGAGGGAGAGAAAATCCAGCATTTGGTCTTTTTATTTTTTCCTAGCTGGATTCAGTGAGGTGTTGAAACATGCAGGGCATTTGTTCCTGGCATTGATAAGGATCTCTCACATTCTTATATAAAATGCTAAATTAACAATAATCAACCCCCACGACTTACAGCCCTGCTCAGTGCATAGCTTGCCTTTCTCTCAGGCTTCCTCTGAATCCACAGATCTGAAGGCTTTTCCCTGTGATCTGAGAAAGCAAAATTCCTGGCAAAACGAATGACTTGGGGCTCCTGCGGCATTTTAAAACCTTTTCTTTTTCCTCATGAGTGCCTGTCTAATGTGAGTGGGATTGCAGTGGCTGTTTGCATTATTTGCTCCCTGCAGTCGGGACATTCAGCCCCATTAGCCTGCCTGGCTGCTCGGCACAGCGGTGGCTCTCTGGTGAGGATTTCCACGGAGTTCTCAATCCACACAACTTAGATAGTTTATTGCCTTACGTTTTGGGTAATGGTATCTGACATGAGATTTAAAAGCATTTTCAGGTCCTTTATGCTGTGGTGTTGTGGCAAATCTTTTAAGATGTGAAGAACTGGAGATTTCTGAGCTGGTAGGAAGTGGAATGTTCTCAGCTGAAATCCTTCTGAGCAAGCAATGACCACCCAGCAAGGAAATCAACTCTGAATCCTGGGAGGAGGAAAAGGAGAAAGTTCTGAATCATAGGATCAGAGAATATCCTGAGCTGGAAGGGACACACAAGGATCCTGAGTCTGACTCCTGGCCCTGCACAGACACCCCAACAATCCCATCCTGTGCATCCCTGAGAGCGGTGTCCAAATGCTCCTGGAGCTCTGGCAGCCTCGGGGCTGTGCTCATTCCCTGGGGAGCCTGGGCAGTGCCCAGCACCCTCTGGGAGAAGAACGTTTTCCTGATACCCAACCCAAACCTTCCCTGACACAGCTCCAGCTGTTCCCTTGGGTCCTGTCACTGGTCAGAGTGCAGAGGTTGGTGCCTGTCCCTCCTGTAGCTGTAGCAGCTGGATTTGCACTCTCTGCTCTTCCATTGTGGCTCCACTCCTGGCAGGATGGCAGCCCTGTCCCTCTAACGCCCTTCCCAGGCTCGGGGCTCCCGTGTTTTCCTCTCTGTTAGCAGGACCCCCACTCACTGTCTGTGAGGCAGCAAATCCCATTCCTGTGAAGCAGCGATTTTCTTCTGATGCCAGCTGGAAAACTCTCCTGTGGATAAAAGCAATTAAACATCTGCAGAATCTGCTGCTGCCGAGCCCTGCTACAACCACTCCTGGAGTGGTTAATATTAGGAATATTTGGCCTTCAGTTTTCACCTCGGAAGCGCAGGGTGGGGATGCTGCCTTTGGCTGGATCAGGTGCTGCTCTCAGCAGCGCTCCTGCAAGAGTGGAGTGACTGGCCGGGATGTGCTGAGCCAGGGAAGCTCCAGGATGAAGCAGCAGAACTCTGCCTGGCCAGCTGATGGCCGGTCACACATTCCAAGTGTCCGGCCGCCTCCACACCCCCCGTGGCCACCCCGCCAGCGAGGCCTCGTCTCCAGGCCCCTTTCACCTCCCAGGCAAAGGCACAGCTTCCGTCAGCATCCGCCTCACGCCGCTGCCTTTGTTTGCTCCGGATAGTTTGGGAATGCGGAGGTAGCCTGCAACTGAGCGACACGCATGGCTGGCCAAGAGGGGAATGCCGAGCTTTGCCCTCAGCTCCATGCAAATCCTTCTTTGATACCGAGTGCTGTGGAGCGGTTGATTTCTCAAAGATGCTTTGGGACAAATAAACAAACGGCTTGCTCTGAGCAACAGGGCTTGGAAGTCAAGCCAGGCTCCTCATTGCCAGAGGTCTGCAGGAGTGATGGGAGGGTGCGTGCAAAGCCCTGGGGTGATGCCAGCCTCTCTGCTGCGCTGGGATAACTCCTTTTGCCGGCTGCCTCCCGGCTGCAAGCGGACACTTGGGATACCTGACCAGCGTCAGAACTGCCCCGCAGCCACCGCTGGCACAGCCGTCCTGCTGAGCCAAAAAAGGTGCATTTTCTTGTGTTTTCCCCAAAATGTTTGGCATTCCGGGAAGCCGAGAGTTAATGTCAGTCCCCCAGCAACGGAGCTGGACGGGTGCCCTCGGTGGCTTCTTGGGCTGTTTCGCTGTCCCCAAGTCACTGACAGAGCATCAGTTTCCATCCCCGTGGGTACCCACAGATCCGTGGTCAGCCGCTGAGCTCAGGCAGGAGAAAGCAATCTGCCCTGTGAGCACTTTGGGAAGGACCCACGTCAGATGGAAGAAGAACTCGGGGCTCTAAGAAGTCAGAGGTGAAAAAATCCAGTTATTCTCCTTCCCTGCAGACTCCTCAGACTGCTGGGATGTCACTGAATGAGCTCCTGGTATGTCGGTGCTGCAGGCAGGGCTGCCGGGCAGTTTAAAGACATTTAAGGGAAATTAAAGGACAAGTTCTATTCGTGGTCATGAGGAGGTGTCTGGTCTCCTTCATGTCCTGGAGGAGGCCTTGGGGTGTGCTCTGCCTGCTTGCCTTGGGCCCCTGGGACCCCCACACCTGCCCACCCTGCCTGGGGAAGGGGGTGGAGAGGGATGTGGCTGGAACTGGGGGGGCTAATTAGGGAGGGTAGGGGTCTGGATGGGCGATCCCCGTGCCTGGTGGGTGTGGGCAGTGGGATCCCTGCATCGGGCAGGTCTGGGGAGAATGGTCCCCACACATGGGTGAGGAGATCCCTGGGGAGACCTGCCTGCGGGAGGTGATTCCCACGCTTGGGTGGGGTTTGGGTGGATGTACCGGTGTTCCCTGCGTGTGAGAAACCTGGGTGGGAGGATCCCTGCGTGCAGGAGGTCTGGATGGGCGATCCCTGTCCGTGGGTGGGGAGATCCCTGGGGTGCCCTGCCTGCAGGAACTCTGGGTTGGTGATCCCTGGGGATCCCCGCCTGGTGGAAGTCTAGGGGGGTGATCCTCCGGAATAGGTGAAGCATTGCTGCGTAGGAGAGCTTGGNCGATCCCTGTCCGTGGGTGGGGTAGGGGTGGGGAGATCCCTGGGGAGCCCTGCCTGCAGGAACTCGGGGTGGGTGATCCCTGGGGATCCCCACGAGGGGGGACTCTGGGTGGGTGAACCTCAGGACCAGGTGAGGGATCCCCACGTGGGGAGCTCGGGGGGCGATCCCCGAGCGCACGGGTGGCTCCGGGGGATGCACCCACACACGTGGCAAAGCCGGGCGGGCGCTCCCCGCTCCTGGGGCTCCCCCGCGGGTGGGCTGCGACCGGGGTCGGTGCCGGGCAGGGCCGGGCGGTGCCGGCGGCCCGCGGGGGCTCCCGGCCGGGG
>VYXC01012207.1:64798-83842 GCA_013397175.1 Platysteira castanea | reverse complement strand
TTCATTACCGCGGTCTGGCCCGGCTTGGGTGCCTGTCCTGGTGTCGAATGCTCGCAAATGCCGCTCCCCACTTTTGTAGGTGATGTTGTCAGCAGTGTTTTATTTTTGAGGTTGCCTGTGCCCTTTGGTACGGCCCCGGTTCGGGTTGTGTGCAGCTCTCTTAACCCTGGAGGTGTTAATGCCCCCATCACTTCTCCTTTACTCACAGCTTACTCCCTCTTCCAGCGTGCAAGTTATTGAAAAGGAAAGAGGAGTTAAGGTGGCAAGGCTACACCTTTTGTACCCGGCTGTCTTCAATTGACAAAGTATTTTAATTGAGTAGGTGGTTATTAAGAATAACGTAGCTTAGCATCTCTTCTGCATTAGACAGTGACAAGTTCTGCTCTCTAGTGATGTGCATCCACCCGTGCGCTTTAAGTTTGTCATTTTATAACCTTTCTTCCCCCACACTCCCCCCCCAAAGGCTGTGCTGTGTATTTTGAGGTCACTGTTAGAAAACGACAAAGATCATTTCTCTCTTTGTGGAAGAGGAGCTGAGCTGATACCCTGCTGTAGCTCTTTTCTGTTTAAAATTCTCCCTTTTTCCCCCCCATTCCTTTAGTGTTGCAGTTGCTGCCTCTGTCCACCAACACAAATGGTATTTAGTTGACATAACTATTCTATTTGACATCTCTTTACCTATGACAAGGCAAAAATCTCTCGCTGGGCAGTCTGAACTGATAGCTGCAAAAGTTGAGAAGCTATTCAGTTCCCGTGTTCTGCCTCCTTTCAGATATTTTTCCTTGCCTTTTCTCTCGGTGGATCACGATCATCCTCCTGTTTGGCTTGGGTTGGAAGTGTTTCTCTGCCTCGTGGACCTCTTGCCTGTAACTGTGCTGTAGTTTCTGCCCGCGAACAGGCCATGCAACTCGCTTTACCACATATTTTTTCTCTTGCCTCATATGCTGATGCTGCTTTCTGCATACTGTGATTAAAATAACTTTTGTGTGTAACTGCAGCAGCGAAAGGTTGGGGATTGGAGAGAAACACTAATTCTCTGGTAGAGTTATTACCAAATACCTTTTTTGGTAGTTTTTTTTTCCCTACCACCCCCCTTTTCCAGCTGCTCTCAAGAAGATGCTTTCTGCTCTCAGAAATAGCAGCAGTGGGATCTGAAGGACACAATGAGATTTTTATTTGATCCTTTATCCCCTACTGTCACAAAACCCCTCTTACAGACATGATGACTGCTTTGTTTTTGACACCCCTTGAAGAAAAGGGAAAGACTTGCTCAAGCCTGTGTAAAGCTGTGGTGTTGCTTGGTTAGCTCGGTAACAGCTTTTGTTTGCGTCATCTGCTCTTGCTGTTGGAGATTTGGTGGTTATGGCTCAAAAATGTCTAATCATTCTTGACCCTGGGCGCTGTAAACCCAGGACTAAAAAAATCCCTTAGGAACTGGAATTCCTTGTGAATTTCAGAGGTGATGGCCAGGTCTGTGTTTAAGCTGCACCCAAGACCCTTAAGCGTGAGGGCACGGGGGAGAGGACATGCGTTTTATTTTAAGCATCAAACTTGGTTGCTCCTAATCCCTTTCCCCTGCTGCTGCCAAGGCACCCACTTCTCACCATTGACTTTGTGAGGCTTCAGCTCCCAAGTTTAGTTCCCTGGTCATACCCCAGTGACGTGCCTGAGTAAATAGTGTGAATGCCCCCTGTGCTGTCCCAGAGAGATGGGGAGGAAGCAGAAGGCAGAGTGGCAGGAGGAGGTATTTCTTCATGTCACTCCTTGCTCCAAAAGCTGTGGCAGCAACCCAAATCAAGTTTAGTTTCCCTGTTTTTAGCACCCATCCACGCTGTGGATGCCTTTCATAACACAACTACTTCCAAGGTGAAACTTGATCGGTTTATTCTTTCTCCATCTCTGTGGGAGAGCTGTTGGAGAACCTCCTTGAAGTCTCGAGCAGTTGCTGAATTCCCATCCTCACGGTGTTCATGGCTTGTTTGTGTAATTTGTTTTTGGTTCTAGTGTTTCCATTTGGTTTAAATGATTGTTTTCCCTCCCTGATGTAATTAGAGCAATCGGATCCCCTCTTGACCCCTTGTTTTCATAGGTTAAACAAGTCAAAGTCTGTAAGTCTCCTTGTGTTGCTCTCTTATTGATATTCTCAGGATTTCCTTGTCATTGACAACCTTTTGCCTTTACCCATCAGAGTCTTTTTAATATAAAGGGAATTTTATGCATCTGTGTTTAGCTCTTAAACTTCCTGCTCTGCACTGGCAAAGCAGCAGGATTGGACTATTTTTAAAAGTAGGAATATTTTGGAGGGGGCTGATTGCTGCACTAAGCTCACAAAGTTTTTGACATTCCTCGGGTGATTGTTTCAGGCTAAGGAGACAGGGAGTTGCTGGGCTAAATCTGTCCCAGACAAATCACTTCTTGTTAATGACTGTGCATAAACTATGGAGATGATAAATTGGAGAATTACCAGCCCATGACTCCTAGGAATCTGCTTCTCCTCTCGTCATTATTATACAAGATGTCCAAGCAAATAAAACACATGGGGACTTAAAAAAAAAAAAAAGTATTTATTTATGTTTTTAGAAATGTAAAATCTTCTTCCTGTTCGCATGCCTGAGCTACAGCTGGTGGCAGGAGAGAGGGTACTTGGGAACTTTGAAAACTTCCTATTTCTTGCCAGAATGGAGCCTTTAAAGTATTTTGTTACAATGTGGACTCTTTGGCACTTTTTCCAGGCTGATGCCTGTGGTCTGCAGTTTGGGAACGCATCTGTGCCTGCTGGCGTGGGCACTGCCTGAGAGACTGATTCCTGCTTTTTTTTTTTTGCCCCCATTTCCAGTGATTTCAGAGCAGGAGCAGCAGCCCTTGCATTGATAAACACCATCTATTGATCTGGATGCTGCTGCTGCTGCTTCCAGTCGAGGAATTGTTATTTACCTGGTGGAGGGAAGAAGCAGAGTGGATCCAGGTGCTGCTCTGAGACACTGCCCAGGCATCTGCAGTTCCTGCCATTCCTCTGCAAGGGGTGTTTTCCCCTCTGTGTGAGAACTAAGTGGCACCTGGGCTGGGTTCCCTGTGTTTGAACTCGTCCTCTCCTGGTCACTGCTGTGCCTGTGTAGGCATCTAATGCAGGACTGCTGCATCTAATTAGATTATATTAGAATGAATAAGTGAATCTCGATAAATGAGCTTACGGGGGCACTGTCGGGTCAGCTCAGTCCCTAAATATAGGTCCAGGGCACAGGGCAGGCTTGGTGCAGGATCTCTCCATACAGCCTAATTAAACAGGGATCTCCTGGGAGTGCATAAATTCTGCTGCCTTGGCCATCTTGCAGGCCTGGATGCTCCAATGTCTTGGTACAAGAAATACCAAAGTCCACTCAAATATGAGGATTCTTTAATTGAAGCTTGATGGGGAGTTGGAAAGGGAAGTCATGGCAGTGGAAACTCTACTATAATCTGAGGTGCTAAAGAATGCAAATCTCATGATCCTTTTTAATGCTTCCAATTTAGAGGTGAGGTTGTTTTTTTTTTTTTTTTTTAAAGTCTCTTAGATACTGTAGAAAACAGGGGAAAAGAGGAAGGTATCTGTTACACCTGTGCATTTGAAAACTCTGAAACAATCTCTGACTAGCACAAATAAAAAACATTGTCTCCTTGCCACTATATAATGGAAAGAAGTAGTTTGGGTACTGCAAGCCTTGAGTTTTGCTGTGCAATGAGTGTGGGGTGGGAGGGAGAGGAGCTGTAAGGTTTGGGGGATAATCAAGAAAGTTACTTCTTTGCAGCTCTCCTCCTCCTTTTCTGCAATGTTCTCTGTTTTTGTTAGTGCTTTGTGGCCACCCTGCTTACAAAAATCCACAACTCTAACTTGCTGTTAGTGAAGAGAAGTAAAAGTAGTTTCTTCTCCTTTTCTTCCCATGAAGATTTATTTAAAGGAATTGCATTTTTTTCCATTTCAAATGGAAGCTCATCTTTGCTTCTGCATCACTGGGGCTGCATTGTAGCCCCAGTGCTACACTGCTACAATTGGAGAAAGTAAATCAGTCATGGGGACAAGCTACTCATTTTCTTGCACTAATAGTCCCTATTACAATTAGTGTTGTCCTCTGCTTGCATTTCCAGCTCTTTGCTGCGGTTGCTGTCAGGTGTGCAGGATTTTCAGTGGTAGTAAAGCACAGGGAACAGCTCTTCTTGCAGGGTTTTTTTCTCCTTTTCCATTGGGCACTCTTCCTTCTGGCTGATCCTGCTGCCAGGCTTTCCTGTCTGGATCTGCTCTCAGCTGGGCAATCCTGCAAATCACTGCTCTGCTGGAGCTGCTGCATCACAGCTCCCCTGCTGCAGGAAGCATCTTTAAGCCCTTTTATGCTGTGAAGTTGAGGAAATAGAGCAAAACTCTTGTTTTCCTTTAAGTTGTAGCTGAATGACTAATGGAGCATCAGGGAAGGCTCTTTTTCTCTGGGAAGAGGTGTGGTGATGTTATCCAGCAAAACACAAGTTCTGGTTTTGGGATCACACCTATTAATTGAGTAGCTGACCTTCTCAGCCTGCCTGTCTGGTGTCCATCTCGCTGAGCATGTGTTGAATGACCCAGGGAAAATCAAGCTGGGGTTCAGAATTACGTGGGTGTCAAAGGCTCTTAAAGCCTGGTATATTTATGCCCCTGATTTGTGGTGCTTCCAAAAACAATCCAGCCCTCATCCTGCTGAGGGGAAATACCTCAGTCCGGTGTTACCAACTTTTGCTTAGCTGCCAGAGCAATATAAACTCAGCCCGAGTTATTTTGGGCTCCTTATTCTTTTGCTTCCAAATCCCACCCTGCAAGTTCCTTGTAGAAGAAATGCTGGCTTAATTCTGTTTTACACTGTCCCGTATGGGCTGAAAACAGTAAGCAGAGTATTTTATTTCAGGGTTGTGACAAATTATAGTACATCTCGTTCCTGCCTGTGGTGTGAAAAGGTGTCTTTTGTCCGCCTGCTACCACACAGGAAGGAAGTTGTTGAGTCTGGGAGATAAAAGCTTTATCTCCTCCCCTGCAAGGGACAAGCTGCCCACTCCTACGCTGGCACCACTCTGCTCTGTCCTGCTTGTAGTAGGGCAAAGAGGAAAATTTTCATGGGAAAATGTGAGTGGACTCATAATCTGTTTGTAAGTGCGTGGCTGTCAAGGAAGATGATGACTAAGCTATTGCACAAGGTGCAGCTCTTCAGGGAGCTCGCCAGGATTGGACCAGATCGTGACTGACTCGTAAGAGAGCCTATAATATCAGTCAGCTCCTAATTTTATTGTAACTGGTTAGATCTGACCACTAGCCATGACTGGTTTTCTTTCCCAGCCTATTTGCTGTTGGGTTTTAAGTTGGAAAGTCTGCGCTTGATGACAACAGATTGAGAAGTCCAATTTGTTGGAGGAAGTGAATGGTTCCCAGGCCTTGGGTGGGAAGTGCTGGGTGGCAGGAGTGTTGGAGCTGATGTCTTGCATTTGTGCATCTCACATGGATTTTTCTCCATCAGCACCTGCCCTATGCACCTGCCAGGCTCTGGCATGGCACTTAGCTGCCCATTTTACAGAAGGGGAGCAGAGGCCAAGCACCTGCAGGTGAAGTTGCCAAGAGGTCCCCAGCAGAGCTGGTAGTGCCTTTTTCTTGGTCCCATTTGTGACCTGAACCCCTGGCAGTCAGCTGGTGGGTGAGCTGCATTGTCAGACAAAGGGGAATGGATTTAAATGAAGAGATTTGGATTAGATATTAGGAAGGAATTCTTCCCTGTGAGGGTGGTGAGGCCCTGGCACAGGTTGCCCAGAGAAGCTGTGGCTGCTCCATCCCTGGAAGTGTTCCAGGCCAGGTTGGATGGGGCTTGGAGCAACCTGAAATAGTGGAAAGTGTCCCTGCCCATGGCAGGGGCTTGGAATGCAATAATCTTTAAGGTCTCTTCCATCCCAAACCATTCTGTGATAGGACATGGAACTGCTTTCCTGCAGCAACCAGGACTGTTCCCACGTGTCCCTTCCTTTTAGGGTCTCCTCTGTGTTGTGGGTGGGAGGCCAGGCCTGGCCCCAGAAAGTGATGTTGCTTCTTGCCTCCCAAGCTGGTTTGAAAGGCTGTTGTGGTGTTTAGTGCTGCTTTGCCCACTAAATAACCACTTAATGTTGCGTGTGGACATCCCAGCTTGGCTTTCACATAGGCATTGCCTTTAATGCTGTGTGAGGAGTTAAAAACAGATATGTGAAAGCAGCTGCAGCATCTCTGCTTCAGCTCCAGATGTACCTGAGAGCATCACCATGGCTACAGCAGCTCATGCCCACTGGATCTTTCGCAGGGCATTTTCAGATCTGGGAGGTGACTGGAGTTTGGAGTGCTGTGCCAGTCTTCCATCTTTCCCCCAGGATGAGGTGGGAACTCTTGCCTCCTTTAACTTGCTGTTCTCTGGGGAGACTCTGTGTGTCCTGTCCTTGGAGCAGGCAGTGTCTGCAGTTCTCAGGGGGTGTGGTGCTGGGAACGGGCAGAAAATGGAGCTTACAGGTCCGTGCTGTCTCTCCTGTCACACCTACTGACCTTTGCTTGGTTCAACACCTGTTAGCAGCAGCTGTGATCGAAGGACAAAGGACTGTGCTGCTTTTTCTCTTCATGCTGCCTGGTTTTGTGTTTACAGCAGTGATGGTGGAGGTCCATGCACCTTCACTTCTCCAAGCTCATGGAGAATTGTTTGCCCTGAAGCGTGCTGAGAAGGTTCCTCCCAACCCTGTCCTAGCATGGACAATGAGCAGCGTTGTCCAGAAAAGAGGTGGAGGTGGCATCTCAAAGCCTTGGAAACCACCAAGGAGGATTTATGGAGGTTTTGTTAGGATTTTATCGGGTTCTCTGGGCTTTCCCACGGCAGCTCAGTGGGAGTACTGACAGTTTTTCCTTGTTACCTTCACCTAAGGTCACTTCCATATCTTCAGCCTGTGCTACACTGCCGCTAGGATTGGGTTGCATGCTAAATTTAGTGAACCTTTATAGCTTGGTGTGTGTATGTAAAACCAGAGGGTTTTTTAGCAGCTTTTAAGAGCCTGGTTCAAGATGCCCAACAAGGCCAGGCTTTCTCTGCACAGGTGGCAGCACCCCAGGCCAGATGTGGGAGGGTTCTTCTTTGCCTCAGTGTACTTCCACACAGGGATTTGCTGAGGTGCAGAGCCCGTGGGTGGGAGGGAGGGTTCTGGAGGCACAATTAGAACTTGCATAACATGGTCTGCAGTCTGAGGCATGTGAGAAGTGCTGGTGAAGGGATTGGGTTTCAGAAGTTTTAAAGGCTTGTGAGAATTCTTGATCAAATGTTTCCATTACAATCCTGCCTTTTTCGGCCCTCCGCCCTCCATCTCCAAGTTTCTACCTCTTTTTCTATGCTGTTTGTGTGCCAGAAGAAGAATTTTTTTGGCTTCAGGTCTGGTGTACCTATTCGTAAGTAGATTTTTTAATCCCTGCTTGGCATTACAGGCTATTGGAGTAATAGTTTGAGATGTAACTTAAGTTGGAGGCAAATAAGTTTAGATTTGTGTGGTTGCATTGAAGTGTTTGTTCAATTTTTGCATGCCAAAGGAGGAGCAGATTGTGGGGCAGCAAAGGAAAGGGAGTGAGAACCCAGAGAAGCGTGAGAGAAATGACCTCAATTACTCTGCATTTCTGTTGCTGAGCATTTTTAGGCCTTTTTAACAACCTGGCATGTTCTTGAGTTCAGATCAGTGCTGAGCGCGTTGGGGCGGGTGCGTGTGCTTGTGTTAGGAGGCCGTTCTGGGGGCAGAACTCAGGGATGCTGGGTTCTTGACTTGAACTTTAAACTCTTCAAATATGCATTTCACTGCTTCCAGTTCCTTCAGGAAACTCTGGCAATCTTGGTCCTTATGGTCACAGGTGGAAAGAGCCAGGAAACCTTTAGAGATGTGCTTTGAGCACATCTTTTGTGGGGTTCTCGTGTGGTGTTGCCCAGCTCTCAAAGTTGCACTGTATGTGGGGCTATGCAGTGAGCTGGACTGTGGAACTGGGACCAGTAAGGAGTGTTGCAGCATCCCCTGGGCTGCTGCTGCTCAGAGAAACGTTAGGAACCCTCAGCATCACTCACCTGGAGCATCAACAGCTGCGTGAGGAAGGTGGTAAGGGAAAGCTCCTTCATGGTGTGGTTCAGGTGCGATTCAAGCATTAAAGTCTGTGGAGGAGCTGAGGCCTTTACCCTGCTGCTGCAGGGGAGTCTGATCCCCTGCTCTGGGTGTTTTAAGACACAAATATTGCCTTGGGGTCTGCTGGAACACTGCACTGATTCCTGAGGACATGTGACCTTCTTAAGCTGCCTGCCAGAGCCTGAAGGATCTGGATGATGACACCACGAGGTGACACCAGCTGCGTATCATTTCTTCAGCTGTGAGTGCCTTCAGCAAACTGGTCAATGAAGCACAGAGAGGTTAACAAGGTGAAAAGAAGCCTTGTGAGGAGGAATGTGTGGTGCTGCTGTTGAGGAGCACATTTCCTTGGTGTGGAAGCTGAAAGGATGGCCCCTCAGTGGAGCTGTAGCCAGTGAAATTCTTGTTGTAGTGCAGGAGGTGTTTTGGATGGATGATGAGGTGAGCCCTTAGTGCTGCCCTCGATAAATGAGATACGTGCAGTGTCTCAGAGGAGAGCAGAGCAAGACCTTAACACTTCACCTGCCTCAGCAGGGAAACGACCACAGTTCAGCAGCAATTTCTAAAACTTCATGTTGTGCTTTCAAATAGAGTTAGAAGCTCCAGCTCATGATGCAATTTATACTTTGAAATGCACTGGTGTAACTTGCATGGTGCCAGGGCTGCAGGGATTGCTTCTAAAGCCTCTTTTGTTCCTAAACCATTTTGAAACTTTATTTCTAAGAGTATTAACAGCACCATGTCCTACAGCATGAGGGATCTGGATATAGAAGTGCTGTCTTTATGCCTGCATGATAACATGCTTTAGGATGAGTGCTGAAAGACAGCTTTGCTATGGAGCAGTCAAACTAACTCATATCTACTGTGGGAGTTTTCATGATGGAAGTTTGTTCAGCCTTCAGCTGGTGCAAATTTCTGCTTGGAGCAGAAAGTCAAAATATCAGTGTTGTAGGAAGCCCATCACCAGCAGAACCTTCTGTGGTCCAAATTCAGTCCTGAGCATACCTCTAAACATTCCCTGTGTTCAGAGGGTTTGTAAATAGAGTGTGAACAATGCTTTAATCTGGCAAATTATTTAAAATTTAATGCACAGTTGAAATAAAATCCAACCCTCTTTGAAGGTGTCGTTCCTAACGTGACTATGGATTAAAACTCATTGATTGCTACCAGCAAAAGAGTGAAATAGAATACAGTGCCCGTGCTCCATACAGAGGCTGCAGACTGGCCATTACAGCACCGAGCACCTCGTTGGATTGAGGATTGAGAGCCTTTTCCCGACTTGCAGCCAAAATGCAGCCAAGGCCCCTTGCTGCCCATTTGTTCCCACGCCAGCATTGTCCTCCAGCTTCAACCCCTCCCTGCAAGGTGGGAGCAGAGGAAGCCTGAGCTGCTGGGCAGGGTCCTGTTCCTTGGGTGCAATTCAGGGCAGCAGAGCTGTTCGTGCACAGGGGAAGGGAGGGTAGCAGGTAATGCCTGCTCGAGCCTGGCTGTTGGGATTTTCCAGGGTTTTTGTGTCTTTCTGACCCACGAGTGTGGTGTAGGGTATTAAAAGCAAAAATAGACCTGCTGATGCAGTGCTTACCCGGCTGCCTAGGCTGAAGAGGAGGCGATTCCAGCCTCGTAGTACTCCCTAAATTCTAGTTTGGTAGTTGTGCTGTGCACACTGGTGATAATTTCATTTTTGATGCCTCTGTCAGCTCACAGGAACTTTGACTGCTCTATGGTGAGTCTCTGTTCCTCCTGTCATCCAGCCTAAACTGAAGCTGCCCTTTAAAAATCTCGGGGTTGAGAAACTAACTGCATACCCCTGAGTTTTAAACTCTTGGCATAATTGAAAGTTTATTATCACTCTGTGAACTTTAATTGTTTAACTGATGGACACTTTTCCCCCCCCATTCTTTTATTGTACTGTGTGTGGTGACAAAGGAGAAAGATCTTCCCTGTTGATTTCTCTCCCTCTGCAGCTGAAGAATTATCAAGACTCAGCCTGATGATGGGGTACAGCAATCTTGTCTCACTTGCTGCCTTTTGATGCTCTCATTTAGCTACATCGGTGCCACATTGACAGTAATTTTGATACAGCAATCGCACGTTTTCTCTTTAGAGACAACTGAAATCACTCAACTGCTTAGACATAATGTGTGCAACAAATAATATCTTGAGACTCCAGGTAGTTAGAGGAAACCACATGAAAGCATCTAAATCTGATATGATTCACAATCACTGAAGTTTTGATTTCCCTCTGAGCTAACAACTCCCCTCTGCCTTGCAGCCTGTTCCCAGCGCAGATCAATTTCATTTTCCTCTAGGAATTCGGATAGATGAGAGCATCCGTCTGCTGCCGGCTTCTCCTTTTGTCCATTGCTGCTCAACAATAGGATTGTCGAGTCACTGAGAGGTTAACGAAGCTTTTTTTCCTGTCAGTGGTCCAACCTCTTTGTATAGCCGTGTGGAACAGCACACTGAACAGAAATAATGGGAAAATCTTGTTGCTGGAATGACCGGGGTTGTCATTTTGCGATACCAGGGTAAAGACCTGCTTAAGCTTCAGGCTTCTGGCCGTGTTACGGGGTGGCTGAGCACAAATCCCTCTGCAAGAACATTAAATATTAGTTTCTCTGTGTCTCCTTCATCCAGCAGTGTTGCAGCAAGGGGAGGCAATCTGAGCGATTACAGTCAGTTCAGCAGTAGCTTCCCATTTGGTATTTAGAATGGTTTTGTTACGAGCCTTTTGGGGTTTGGCATTGGAAAAAGGGTGAATTGTAGCCCTTAATTATGAAGTGAGGGAACAATTGGAGCTGGACAGAGAGGCAGCAGTCCAGCTCCTCTTCCTGAGCGAGCAAAGCTTTTGTGCTGTGCCATCCCACTGCACAAATGACCGTGCGGGGCTGTTGCTGGGTTCATTGGTTTTTATCCCTTTTAGGAAGGGGTTTGGAAGCTCTAATTTTGGGTTTATCACAGTAGTCGGGCTCCTGCCCTGTTGCTCTGAGCAAGCCTGTTACTGTGGCTGCCCCAAAGAACTTCCCTGTGACAGGGGGAACGTGGGATTAAAAACCACTTGTTAAATCCAGTTGAACAGGGACATCAGTGGCTTGGCTCGTGTGGCTTCAGTGACAAAGTAACTGCAAGGAAAGATGTGAAGGTGCTGTGTTTTGCTCGTGCAGGGAATGGAGAGCTTTGAGGGGGAATTAAGCTTGGGATGGCACGTGGATGAGCTGTGACTTGCTGGAATGCCACCTGGGGCACAGAGACACTTTTCTTCCCCTATCTCTTATCAGCTTGTGGATGAGGGCACCCAGCAGAGCAGGGTGGCTGGTGTGTTACAGGAGTGTTTGCTGGTGGCAGTGCTCCAAGAAACTCTCACCTTTTCCCTCCAGAGCACCTCTCCAGGCTGGGTTTTCCCTACAGTTCAGGCAAAGTGCACCTGTTATCACTCATTGCTGCTGGCCCCAGCCATGCCTCCTTTCCAGGCTCTCCTTCCAGCAGAGCTCATGCTGGGAAATGGAAAATACAGAACTCCTCTTCAGGACACAACTTCACTTTTTTTCTCTCTTTTTTTTTTTTATTTTCCCCTCCTGGGAGCTGCCAAGCCTCCGTGGCGGCTGGTGTATGCATGGCCCTGCATTCTCCTGTTGGGAATGTTAAAAATACCAGCTACAATTTTCCCTTTCCACATACCAAACTATATTAATGTGCTGCTGCTTTGATTAGTCATTTCCTCTTCTTTTGTTCCTTTCGCAACAGGGTGAAGGACAGTGTGCGCACACTTGAGTAAAATCTTGTCTGGTTAAGAAGTCTGAAACTAAATAGATTCTCTTAGGTTAATACCTGTCTTTGTTGGCAGAACAATTCCGTTCTCATGCCTTAAATATACATTCAAAAATAAGTATGGATCAAGTCACTTTTATGGTGTTCAGATTAAGAATATCTTTGCCTGATTTATTTTTGTAGTGGAAAGAAATTCTAATATGAACAAGATTAATATTCTTACCATGAATTTAATATGTTCTTGCAGGAAAACCTTCGGTGATACATTGCTATAGGAAATTTTCCAAAGCCATTTATTTTAAGGTTTCTTGTCTTCCTCCTGTGCCATCACCTCCGTGCCCACATTCCTCCTTCCCTGAGCTCCTGTGAGACCTCGTTCAGCGTGGGTGGAAACTTGGTGAAAGCAGCAGTGTGACACTGCTGGGCTGTGCATGGCTTGGTTTTGGGTAGTTCTGGCAGCCTCTGCACCCTCGGGGTGTGGGGGTACAAAGGTTAATAAATCCAACTTACAGGGACCTGCTGAAGTTGCTCTGAGTGACTTGCTCACCCTTCAAGGCTGGATATTTTTTGCTTCTCTGTTGCCGTGGCTGCCTGAGTGAGAAATTTGGGAGAAAAGCTTTAGCACCAGGCGGTCTGGAGGGCTGCAGAACAAGGGGTAGGCTTAAAGCTTTCTTCTGTGCGTGGAGGAATTCAAGTGAGTAAGCTAAAAAGTCGCCTGGCGAGTATAGTTAAGGGCAAAGCTGAGTAGAAATCTGGAGAACCAAGCAATAAATTAGGACTGATCTCTTCTCAGTTATGTCCAAACTTTAGAAACACAACCCATAAACAACATGCCATCCTCTTTAGCAATCTGTCGTGGTTTTCCTGTCGCTCTGGCGCCGAGGGCGTCTGCTCTGCCCTGGATTCAGGCGGAGGACAGCTTGTGCCTGCCCGGGGAGGTGAGGCTTGGGCAGCGGGGCTGCTGCTGCCACGCAGCCTGAGGGAAAACTGCGGGGCTGGGGCTGTGCAAGGCTTGCAGGGAGGGGATTTTACCTCTCCTGGGATGCACAGGCAGGTTATGCACTCAGGTCTTCTCCTTGACTCTTTGCAGCTCTTTTCTGTAAAAACCTGGGTTGTTTTTTTGAATGAGCATTAGCCTCCCAGTACTCAGATGCCATTCATACTTTCACAGAATCTGGGGAGGCAAAAAAAAAAAAAAAAAGAAGAAAAAAGCTAGACCAAAGGCCTTTGCTTCTTTTGTTTCCGTCTCCTCTTATTTTACATTTATTTTTAAAAATACAAACGAGAATTTGTAATGCAGAATGTATATTTATATAGTTATATTTGCTGTATACACTGGGAAAGGGAAAATGTTTCATTCCAGCTGTTTTCTCTTTGCAGATTGCTGTGAAGGTATGAGAGGAATTTGATTACTGAGAAGCTACTGCTCATACCTGCTTTCCTCTGTTACAGAAATATGGAATGATTTGAGTTTGGAAGGGACCTTAAAGACCATCTTGTTTCCACCCCCTGCCATGGGCAGGGACACCTTCCACTGTCCCAGGCTGCTCCAAGCCCCGTCCAACCTGACCTGGAACACTTCCAGGGATGGGGCAGCCACAGCTTCTCTGGGCACCCTGTGCCAGGGCCTCACCACCCTCACAGCCAAGAATTTCTTTCCATGCTTGGAATTGGATGTAAGGAGATGAAAGGGATGTAACAGCCCTGAATTTCTCAGGAGATTACCTTAATTTTTTGGGGGGCTCTGCCTCATTTGTGACCAGAGGATGGTCAACTGCATCATTCCCATGGGTGCTGCAGACCTTGTTTTAATTGAGTTAAAGTAATAGAGTGTGGCAGGTGTAGGTGCAGAATGAACTTACTTACACTAATGCAACTTATTCCTGCGTCAGAAGGGGATTAGGCTGTGTTAGAGCGAGCAAACCCAGCTGGGCTCAGACCTGTATTTTACTGCCCCTGGCTTTTTAGGGACTGGGAGCTGCTCCCTGAGGCTTTCTCTGGATCCGAGGTGAAGATTATACTGTGAATGTGTATGCATACACCTGACCACAACAGCTGTCTTAAGGCCTTTGTTGAGGTGCACAGTGGCTTGAAACCTGTGTAAATGGCTTTTGTGTGTGGTAAAGCTGAGCTGCTCTGGACTGTCAAAGCAACCTGGATTGTACAAACCCCTGTGAACTTCCCAGACAGCTAACTGGAATAAAAACAGGTGTGGCCTGGTCCCTCCCTCCCATCCAGGTGCTGAGCAGAAGCAAATTTCAGGTGTGGTTGTGTGTGTTTAATGCTCTTGCCTGTCTGACCCAAGAGTCCTGGCTCGAATCTGTACCTGGCTCATGCTTTTGGATGGGTTCGTGTTGCAGGAGATGCTTGAAAACTACACGACATATGGGATTGCTGCTCAGACTGGGAACCTAAACTCAGCTTTGGCCATAAGTCTGCTAGATTTGGCTCTTATTTGTAGTATTATTTTGAGCAAATTCTGTGATCTTTTTTTATGCCTTCCTATTTTGAGAAGTATCACTTCCCAGTTCCCTGTGCACGGAAGCGGGTGGTGATGGAAGAGCAAATGTCTGATCTGGTCCCTGCCTGCGTGGAGAGCAGGGAAAGGGGAAATGCTCACCCAAAAGCCTGAGCTGGCTGCTTGGGTGTTTAAATGCCTCTCAAATAGTTCATGGTGGTGTGGGCAGAGCATGTCTGTACATGAATGCGTGAAGGAAGGAGCTGGGGAAGCCTCAGGGACTCCTTGGAAGCAGCGATGGGAAGATGCAGACTTGCTGAGTAATTCCTGCTGGAAGAAAGAAACCTTTGATTCTTTGCGGGCACTTGGGAAAAAGGTAGTGTAAAGATAATTTGTTATCTTCTGACTTGGGAGATAATAGGGGTGTGTGTGTGTTTGTGTGTTAGCTGCTAGTGATTTAAAGGGGAAACTTGCAGTTTCTGGAGTCTGGTGGAGCCAAGGACATCTTTTGCTGGTCCTGACGCATGCTGGCCTTTATCCCAAATAACATCCCCTCACTAATACTGCAAGAAATGTTTTGGTTTCCTAAGACTTTTCTGTGCTGAACAATATAGAGTCGTTTAGGTTGGAAGAGCTCTGTAAGATCAAGGCTAACCATTCCCTCAGCACTGCCAAGGCCATCACTGCCCCATGTCCCCAACTGCCACATGCACACAGCTTTTAAATCTCTCCAGGGATGGGGACTTCTGGGCAGCCTGTGCCAATGCCTGACCACCCTTTCAAGGAAGAAATTTTCCCCAATATCTAAACTAAACCTCCTCTGGTGCAATTTGAGGCCGTTTCCTCTTGTTCTGTCCCTTGTTCCCTTAGAGAAGAGCTTGAATCCCACCTGGCTGCCCTCTCCTGTTGTGGAGAGCGAGAAGTTCCTCCTGAGTCTCTTGTTCTCCAAGCTGAACCCCCTCAGCTGTCCCTGGTGCTCCAGACCCTTCCTCAGCTCCATTCCCTTCTCTGGACATGCTCCAGCCCCTCAGCATCATTCTTGTTATGAAGGGCCCAAAACTGCCCCCAGCACTGGAGGTGCCACAGCAACGCCCAGCTCAGGGGACAATCAGTGCCCTGGTCCTGCTGCCACACTCTTCCTGGTATTGGTGTATTTGTCCCCATGCTTTGGTGACCCCCGTGGGGCCCTGCTGTGACAGGGTCTATGCAGTTTCGGGATATTTGGGTGAGCTGCCAGGCAGGGATGCAGAGTGTGGTAGTCCTTGCTCTGCGCCAGCGGCAGGTGTGTGCGCGTTTATCCCTGGCTAAGTGCGAGCTTGCTCGCTCCACTTTCACTGATGCTAATTCCAGTTCTGGGCTTTATCCTACAGCCCAGGTGGTTTCAGGGCGTCAGCTGCCGCCTGCTGAATCCCTGCCCTGCCTTATCTTGTAGGAACTTGCCCGAACAGCCGGGCTGTGGTGGAAACCTCTTGTGGGAGGTACCTGGGTGCTGCCCGCTGCTGGCTCCGGGATGAGATCAAGGACAGCTGCTGGATCCTGGTGGCAAGGTTGTGCCGCCGTATTGCGCTCCCGGCGTCCTCTCGGCGCTGCTGCTGCATTTTGTCAGGTCTTGGCTCTGAAGCTGTATTAAAAAAACCCTCTGAAAGTGAAGGCTTTTGTTGAAGCAAAGCTACTCTTTCTGGAATTTAATAAAGAGCTTGTCTGTGTTAACTAACATCAAGCGACTGAGAGCAGACAGAGCCCAACAGATGGTACAAACAGCGGCATGTTTGGAATGGAAAATATTTACCTAGAGGGTATTTGAAGCACTGAGCTTGTGCTCTGCAAATGGCTTAATTGTATCAGTGGAATAAAGTGAAGAGCAAGATTTATTGACAAGTTTTCTCTGCTCTTGCTGTCAGCACCTTGGAGGGGGTGTCAAGCACTGTTGAGCTTCTCTTGAACGGGTCTCCTTCCTGGGAAGAGTAGTTTTAGTACCTGAATGGCTCAGTTGGTGTTTCTGAGTGTCTGCAGCTTTATCCTGTGGCTGCACAAATCATTCTGTCAGGGCAAGTATGGAAATGAAAAACTCAGAGCTTGAAATGCTGTTTATTATGCTCCCCCCCCACCCAAGTCTTGGGTTTGGGAGGATTGGTGTAAACAGAGCATGGAAATGCAGATATAAAACTAGAATTTAAAAAGAGTACAAATAATGTAGGTTGAATTTTACCTTGAGTAATGTGTGCACTTTTGTTTACCACAATATAAGAAGGTTATAAAGGTATTGGAGAGTGTCCAAAGAAAGGCCATGGAAGTGATCAAGGGTCTGGAGGGGAAGCTGTGAGAGGAGTGGCTGAGGTGACTTGGCTTGGTCAGCCTGGACAGGAGGAGCCTGAGGACAGGCTTCATCCTGGTCTGCAGCTTCCTCACAAGGGGAAGTGGAGGGGCAGATGCTGATCTCCTCTCCCTGATGGACCAGCAACAGGACCTGAGGGAATGGCTGAAGTTGTGTCAGGGGAGGCTTAGGCTGGATATCAGGATATCTTCTCCCAGAGGGTGCTGGGCACTGCCCAGGCTCCCCAGGGAATGGGCACAGCCCCAAGCCTGCCAGAGCTCCAGGAGTGTTTGGACAATGCTCTCTGGCACATAGTGTGGCACTTGGGGTGTCCTGTGCACGGCCAGGAGTTGAACTCTGATTCTTGCGGGTCCCTTCCAACTCAGGATTTTCTGTGACTCTATTGTGTAATTCTCTGGTACTGTCATTGGGATCAAAACTCAAAGATCCGTTTAGACCTTCAGCTTTTCTGTGTGGTGAGTGCCTCGTGCATGACTTTAAACTGTGCATGACTTAAAAAGTGACCCGTGAGAAGATTGTGTGTGATCTTACTGGGAGCTGTGCCTTTTCCTTACGTAGGTGTCAGGCGAGGTTTATGAGCCATACCTTACTCTGCTGTGTAAAAAACTGCTTGGGTGCAGTCAGCTCCTTGCTGCTGTTCTCTGGGCTGGGTTTTTTTGGGGAGGCTGAGGCCGGCAGGGGCTCTTTCCTTCGCAGTGTGGCTCACCTGCAGAAGTTAGCCAGGTGTTAATGAACTCAAGCAAGTTTGATGGGCTAAAATCCCTGCCTGCTCCGACAGCTCCTTTGTGTCACATCGCAGCAGCTCTGCTGTCTTTTGTGTCTTGTCTTGGGGCATGAAAAACCCATCTTGTTTTTTCAGTAACACACAGTGCTGCTTAAAAAACCCAAAACTAAACCAACCTAAGCTGTAATTCTGCAGTTTTCCCATATCCTGTACCAACACTGCTGTTAAATGAAATACCCTGAGGTTTTTCTGGCAGCCCCCCTTCCTGGAGCTTGAGCCCAGCAGTGCTTTAGTCAGGTAATACTCATGAACAAGTCACAGAGAGCTGGCTGCTCCTGCTGTATGAATGTGGAATAGGCATGGAGTGGCTGAACTTCTTATTTAATTTTGTTCTTTGCCTGTGGCAGATCTGGCTTTAGTTGCCCAAGTTGCTGGGCATCCTCTCCCGAAAAGCTCTGGGGGAGGATGAGCTTGGGAGTGAAGCTGTTTTCAAGAGGATCCTGTTTGCAGCTGGCTGTTACGGAGCGTGTTCCAAACTGCGTGCAGATTAGGGAGAACAAAAATAGTGTTATCTGTTTGAGGAATTTATTGAATCCAGATACTGCTCTGAGACTGCTTGCTGTGTTCCTAGTGACTGTTGGATGTGAGTCTGCTTGCCAGCTTGAGAAAATCCCAGGAAAATATCCCAATTAGAGGAGCTCTTGCTTTGGCTAAATCATATGTGGTATCTCTTAAACTGCTTAGTATTTCAAAAAAGGCACCTTGGTACCTGTATTTCCCCCCTTTAATGTTAGTTTTTCAAAGAGGCACAAATCCCTGAAGATTATGTGCATTTTGGGACCCAAGCATTTATAGAAGCTGTGCTTCTCATGTGCTGGGGCTAAGCTATGAGTGACTCATTAGCCAGATGGAGCTATAATTTATTTCTATCTTCTCAAGTAAGTTAATCCCCTGGACCTAAACTGAACTGATATCTTGTGAAACGTGGTATCTGCGCAGGGTGAAACTTGAGATTTAAATTCAAAAAGGCAGAGGGTGGGTTAGAAAACCCAGGGCAGCATGAACCTGGCAGGGGAAGTCAGGTGCAAGCAGTAATAGCTCACTGGAGTTCAGAAGTAATTATTTTTCTGTGGCACGGGCTCCGTTTAGGGAACAAAAGTGCAATTCTTTTGTTAAAGGCGGGATGGGAACAGTAACTGGGTCTGTGCACGGCCTGGGACAGATGCAGCTTGTTCCCCTTTTTCAGAATGACTAAAGGGGTGTTGTGAGGTCTGGAATTTACGGGTGAGACGGGAGCATGTCTGCAAGGGGGGAGCCTGGCACGGATGCTGGACTCTAAGAAACGTGATCAAGAGCAGGTTGGATATCAAATAAGAGTGAAAGGTGAGTGTTTAACCAAATACCTTGAAATTTCAGTGTTGCTAAAGTCACCGTGCCTCTTGTAGGCAGTAGGGAGGGGGAGTGCAGTGTGATTGCTACAGGGAGTGCCTTGCCTGGGACTGTGGGTTTGGGTGGGTGGGGAGCTGGTGCAGCCACCCTGGAGAGTTCTCTGAGGGAGCTGCGAGTGATAAAAGTCCCATTGCAGCACTTCTGGGGGAGAAATGCTTTTTT
>VYXC01012207.1:0-64785 GCA_013397175.1 Platysteira castanea | reverse complement strand
TTTTTTGTGAGAGTGTCTCCTAACCAGAATGGTAAAACTAAATGGAGCAGTTCAGCTGGTAGGTGAAGGTGTGTCAATGTAGCATTTGCTTTTTCTGCTTTAACAGGAGGAGTTTCTTCATCCTGTTTCTTTGTGAATGGCATAGAATTCTTTTTCCCCCCTATAGATTGGTTCTGTTTTTCTCTAGATGGCTTGTCAGTGTAATACAGAAATATAAATGGGAATGATGGAACTATTTTAGTAATTGTAGATTGTCAGAGGACAACTGGAAACTGTGTGTGAGCCAAAACACTGCCAATTTACCCCATGGCAAGGATGCCACTTTGTAAAGACATTTTGGCAGGGGGTGGTGTGATGGATGTTGTTTTGTCATTCTCCAGAGAGCCAGCAGCAGTGGGATCCTCCTAGAGTGAGTTTTAAATACCCTTGCTGGGCTGAGATGAGAAATGAGTATATGGCCATCAGAGCAGAGCTTTTGCTTGCCATTCCTGTGTGCTTAATCAATTCTAGTTACACCCTGAGACTTCTATTTGGGTTTGATTTTTTTGAACCCTGCTTGCATATGAAAAACTGGATTTGTGTATGGAGTTCAGAGGTCAGATCTGCCTGCTTCTGGTCAGTGTTTGGGGTGGAAGGGTCCATGTGGCTTGTGCTTGGCTTTGCCCCGATGAGCAGGAGGACGGGACAGGAGCAGGAATGGAGTCTGAAGAGGCTCTGGGCCTCATCACTGCAGTGTCATGCTCCAGATCCGGGAGATGATCCCGTTCTTGGTGAAGTGCAGGGAGGGGGGAGCAGGGCGGGGGACGGAGGCTCGGCAGAGCTCGCGCTGCTTGTCCAGCTCTGAGATCAGACCTCATCTAGTCCAGCACACGTTCCCCACCCGGCCTAGCTGTTGTCATTCTGTATTTATGGCTCCTCTGGAAGCAGCCGAAGCTTTTAAATGTGTCTGTCCTCTCTGGTCTCGGAGCAACAACCGCTTTGTGCGAGCATGTCCTGCCTCGATGGCCATCGTGCCCTCCTGACCCTCGAGCCTTGATCCTCTTTAGCAGCACATGTTACCCTGAGCCTGTGGTTTGACCTGAGCATCTGGTGTCAGATGCTGGGAAGTGTGTAGGGGCTGGCGGGGTGTGACTGTCCCTCCCATGAGTTCATGGCTGGCTGTGTGCTGGTGTCATCAGCAGGGCAGAGCTGGGCTGTGCTGGGCTCCTTGTGCCCGGGTATTGTAACTGTTGCAGTAATGTATTGTAATGATCAACTTAATTACACTGGTGAAAAATCTGCCTAATTACATATTTACTTTGGGGATTAGCTTTTCCCCCGTAAGCATTCAATATTGACTTTGGCTGAGACAAATTTTCAAGATCTGTTTCCTTCAAGAGATGACTAATATTAGATCACTTAGTGCAGGGAGCTGGGTTTATCAAGTAGCTGTAATTAATCATTTTGAAAGCTCCAGCTTAGTTTTGAGCATCTGTGCTTTTTCTCCCCAAAAGACAAGCTTTTCTTCCCATCCCTCTCAGCCCTTCCAAAACTTTCTGTGCTGGATGTAATTTTAGACCTTGTAATTTTCAGTGAGCTGTATGCAGGCAGAAAATAAATACAAACTGGGAGGAGACTTAATGTTAAGACAACTGATGAATAATTAGTGTATTGAAATGTTAGTCTTTTATTTGGATAACTTAATAGCCAAATTAGAGTTCCCAATCCTTGCTTTCTGTGCTGCTCAATGCACTGTACAAATATATTATCACAGTAACTCCTCTCTGTCCAGGAATTATTCTATATAACAACTATTCCCTCTTGAGCCAGAGCCAGACTCCACACCGAGCTCTCTCCAGTGTGGCAGGATGGCACAAGCCTGTTTGTGATAGGAGCTTCCAAAACAGTCAGGAATTGAGGTAAAACAACTTTAAATAAGTAAATCTTCTGCCCAGGGGCAAGGAGAGCCTGTCCTCTCCCTGCTCCATGCAGCTTCTTCATGGACTTTATTCCCTGTGCCCTTGGTAGGCACATCTGTTTTCATTTTTCAAGCAGCAGTGGAAGTATTTTGAGCAACCTGGGTTAAATCCCTTGCCTTTCATTCCCAAGAGAGTGGGTGTCCCAAGGGACACTCTAGTTGAGGAGTCATTTTTTCTTGTGTAGAGGAAAATGTAACATGTGCTTCTCATGATGAGTTCTAAACTGAATTGGTGGATTGGGAATTGCACTTGCCTAATTAGTTTGGATTATGTCTGGATTTTTTTCGCCCCAGTATTTGGTGGTGGTTGTTTTTTGGGGTTTTTTTTTCTTCTTGGAACAAACAGTCTGGAGAAGATTTGGATTCTCCCTGCAAAAATCTGGGTCTGTTCATAGCAGTCAGTTGTGAAATGGGAAAATCTGGCTTGTCTTGACCCCAAAGTTAGGTTTTTAAACATCCTTTTGACTGATTTTTAACTTTGTGGTTCCTGCTTTTTTAAAAAGAAAATAAATGTAATGTTTGGGACAAAAATATTGTTTTCAACAAATTATCCTGGCATCATCTGGTCTGTGTAAGTGCCCTGGAAGTTTTATACCATCACATGTTCAAAATAAGTAACAGATCTTCCTGTTGCCCCATAAATTTATGTAATTTTCATGAGTGTGAAGCTGGGTTTTAGTCTTCAAAAAGCAGTTTTGAAAATACCCGATTCTTTATGGTTGACTAAAATTCAGGGCTCTCTCCTGTCTTCTCCTAATTCCACTTCTGAAGCTGTCATAAATCTGGGAACAAAAGGAAGGTGAAATTTAACTCCTGCTTGCCAAGATAAGAATCTTAGTTCATTATGTTTGATTTATGAAAAAAAAAAGTGGTGTTCTGCATATACTGATCCTTATTTCACAGCCTCTGAAAGCGCTGTCTCATGTATTTCTGAAATCAAAAGCTTTAACTTTCATAAAGTCACGTGGGAAGGAAGAGTGAGGAAGATGAAGAAGAGCAAGGGAAGGGAATTATTCTCTCCCTAGATCAGCAGTCTGGCAAAGTGCACTTATTCCCATCCAGGCCAACAACTCTGAAGCAAGTGGTAAATGATTCCAGAAGCTGTTTCATGGCTGATATAGTTTGGTAATTTTATTAAAGCTGCTTTGAGGCTACTCTATAACAATGAAAAATCTTCTTTTATTATTATAATTGGTGCAGGAAATAACACCAAGGGAAAGCCTGTTCAAAACCTAATTTTTCTTCTTTTTTGCTTTCTTTGTCCTATAGGTTTTTTAAGAAATCATAGCTCAGAAAAAGCACAATGGAGTTTTACGAGTCTACCTACTTTATCATCCTCATTCCTTCTGTGGTTATTACAGTCATCTTCCTCTTCTTCTGGCTTTTCATGAAAGAGACTTTATACGATGAAGTCCTCGCCAAACAGAAACGGGACCTAAAGTTCCCACCCACCAAGGCTGACAAAAAGAAAACCGAGAAGAAGAAGAACAAGAAGAAAGAGGCTCAGAACGGGAACATCCACGAGTCTGACTCGGAAAGTGCCCCCCGGGACTTTAAGCTGTCTGATGCCCTGAGCACGGATGAAGAGCACGTCACCCCCGTCCCCCCGGGCGTCACCGAGGCCGCCGCCGGCGTCAGGGAGCGGAAGAAGAAGGAGAAGAAGCACAAGGCCAACCAAGATGATCACGTAACTAAGGACTCGGAAGGCTCCAAGTCTTCAGGCAAGAAAGTAGATCCAGTCCCTGTTACAAAACAGCCCACTCCACCATCTGAATCAACAGCAGCTAAGAAGAAGCCTGGGCAGAAGAAGCAGAAAAATGGAATGGGTACCTGATGTTGCATATGCTTTTTGCACAGAACGCCAAAACCGTGTTCTGCTTTTTGCGAGGCCACAGAGTGTCTCTGACAACTGTTCTGCCTGATCTCTATGGGGCAAAGCTCCCTTCTAACCTTCTCCTTTTTTTACGAGCTATTGCGTTTTTCCCCCCCTGTTTTTCATCTGGCAGCAGTGCTCTGGTTTTCCTCCTCCCGTCCTTGCTTTTTTCTACTAAAGATGAAGTGAAACAGAGTAGCTTGCTCCTCTGCTTTGCTCTGTGGTTTGGCTGCTTTGCTCTCAATCAAAATTTCAATTACCTGAGAGGAGCCAGTAGATGTTTGCTGTGTGCATTCCGAGTCAGGCTGTGAAAAAGTGGAGTCCTAAGAGTGGTGGCTCTGATAAGGGAGGGCATCTCGAGAAACCTCATAGCAGTCTGCAAAGTAAATCACTGTTCAAGTGCAGGCTTAATGCACAGAGAGGTGTTTGGGGGCTGATTCATGGCTTGGTGGTTGATTCATTGCTGCCCTCCTGCTACACCTCTATAACTGAATGGAACTGATGCTAAAACTGGTCTGGCTGTTGTAACATCCAACCTAGAACAGACCAAAAACTCGTCAGAATCACTTCTGACTGTCTTGACCGTATCCTCAGCAGCTGACATATCTCAGTGTGGTTGTCTTGACTAGGAATAGAAGTGAAAAAAGAATAAAAATACCCAGTTCTAGAAATAAATGAAACCCAAGATATTTGCAGATCCTCTTGTGAGATGCAGGCACAGCAGGTTTACACAGGGAGTGAGGAAAAAGAATGACATTGCTGCTTGATGTGGTAGATTTTTTATTTTTCTGAAGAAAAAAAAAATGGAGAAAAAAGACCCACCCACTACCAACAGAGAAAGCATCCAATCTTGTTTGTGGGTGTTCTCCAAAAATCTCTGTGGCACAGTTAAAGTGTGGTCTGCAAGCACAGTTCTGAGGGCAGCCACAAGTAACTCTTATCCTTGATTACAGGAGCTGACACCAGAGCCCTGTACCGTGCGTGTCAGCTCTGACAAGAATCTTAATATAGCACAAGCTGTCCAAAATGATAAAAAAACTTCTCACTAGAAACTGCTTTTAAAAAGAACAGTTCCCTAATGGGAAACATTTATTTTCTGCTTCTCACAGTCCCAGTAGCTATTGGGGGTGTGTGTTTAAAGTGCCCAAGTGGGTTCACGGAGGGGAAGAGTACACTTCTGAATAAGAAACTAATATGGGTAACATGTGCTGTCTGCTCTGTCACAGTGAAATCTGGATTGGAGTTGTTCAACTGTTCCTTGCATTGCCGTGTGTTCTGCTTGCCCATGAGATTCCTGTCTTAAAAATCACTGGGTGCTGTGGCTCTTGACTCTGCTAAACCTTCCTGTTGCTCTGGGGTCTCACCTGGTCTGGGAATTGTGTGTGTGTGAGTCTGTGTATGTGTGTGTATGTGGAGAACTTTGTGTTCTGGTTTAAAAGATGTGAGTTTGTTTTCCTGGGAGTGGAGACTTTGGTTATTACAGATTTGCTGATTGAAAAGTATTGCTGAGGATATACAGAAGAGCATATTGTCTTAATTGTCTGTTGCAGATGATCAAGACAGTAAGACTGATTCTGTTGTGTCTCCTGCCAAAAAGCAAGAACCAGTGCAGCTCCACCAGGAGATAAAGCAAGAAAATGTGTCAGGGAAGAAGAAAGTCTCTGCAAAGAAGCAGAAAGTTGATAATGGTAAGAATTCAGTCTGTGACATTGTTCAGATAAACCTGGCTATTAAACCTTTTTGCCCTCCATGCTTAAGTTTCTCTTCCTTTGGAAAAGGAACTTGCAGAATAGTAACTCTCTTGATTTGAAAAAGCAGGAGCTGCAGGTAGGAAAGATTGCTGAGCCTGAGATCCTGTTTTTATTAATTTTATTAACATCTGGTACCACTGAGCACGGGGTAATGAATGTTGTGAACCTTTCTGAGCTCCCTTGGATCTGAACATCCACGCTTGAATGAGGAGTAATGTGCAGACTTAGAGTATGAGCTGAGCAGGCTTTAAGTTGCCCTGAGCAAGGCATGTCTGGAACTGCTGCAGTCATCTGCCCCAAACAAGATTGCAGTTTTTTCAGCCAGTTGCTTTGAACACGTTCCTCTTATTGTCCTTTTGTTGGCTGGCTCTTGCTCCAACATAAACTGTTCATCTTTGCTGTCAAGGCCTTCACTGTTCGTCATCCCTTGTTCTCTGCCAAGATGCTGCTTCTTGTGTCCTCTTGGCTCACTGTGCTTCTGTGTGTGTGTTTTTCTCTTTTTTTTTTTTAGATTTTTTACAATGAGTGCTGTTGTGTCTGGCTTTTGGACACAACGTGACCATGGAGTTCTGTGAGGCCACCTTGTTAGCTTCTCAAGGCTCTCCTCTGCTGGGGCAGCGATGAAGTTGGGAGCTGATGATGGGCTACTCCTGGAGTAGACACTGTTGCCCACTGTGCCCTTTATACTTTGGTCAGGTTATAAGGGTGCAGGTCTATTGTGGGCCCTGTTCAGTCCAGGATGGGGTTCCAAGCACTGTAGGGTTCCTGCATAACTGGAAAACTCCTAAATGATTCCTGGAAGAAGCTACTGATGGAGAATCTAGGATATGATCACCTTTTATGGATGTTCTCGTGCTTTTTCTGATGGAGGCAGGTGCATTAACATTTTTAGGGGCCACAAACTTGTTTGTACATGGCAAATAAATGTCAGCATCAGCTCAGCCAGCAGCAAAGCTGAGCTGTCAGTGCTACAGGGCAATAGCTCATGCATTATTTGAATGCAAACTGTTTTATTTTCAAGCCACCTCTCCAAAATGACAGAGCAAAAATGAACAGGGGTGAGCATCAGGATTAGCCAAGACATTACTCTGGGGATTTCATACTGCAAAATGTCTCATTGATATTAAAAAGGTTTTGAAAGGAGAGGAAGTTAAGAAGAGGAAGGTAAAATATGAGGATAGCAATGGGTGGTTGTTTCTGCTAGAGGAGAGCTCTCCTCACTTCTGAGCTTGCAGTGTACCTGCAGGTGTTAACTGGCTGCTTAAGTGAAAGGCTCTTATCAGGTGACTCAAAAAGGTCCATCTGGCCTATTCGCCTTTTTACAGCAGCCAGAATTTAAGAGTGTTCTATAACTGGCTCTCTGGCAGCCAGGAGTGCATGCTTGTTTTGCACTGATGCCCAAAACCCTGCATCCCACCCAATTCCTCCTCTCCCTGTACTGCTGCCTGGTGTCTGTTGTCCATCAGCCCTGCTGGCTGGGGCAGTGATTTTCCTGCTGGGCCATGCACAGCCTCTGGCGTCCTGCAGGCAGTGTGGGGCAGGAGCTGGGCAAGCAGCAGCTGCAGCTCTGTTGCCCCAGGTCTGTCACTCCTGCTCTCCCCTCACCTGCTTTTGTCTCTTCTGAAGAGCTCTTTGGACAGAGGCTGCTCCTTACCACGGCGATCCCGTGGTGTGGGAGTGGAGACCTGGGGTCGGGCAGTACCCCTGGGTGCCCCTCTGCATGTTAATGATGCCCAAAGCCTGCTCTGACAGATGAGAGATCTTCGTTAAGTGCAGTGGAGTCTGCATGCAAAATGAGCTTGATTGCTGCCCCTGCTGCACGTTCTGCCTGAGTGGTTGAGCTCACAGGTGATGTAATCCCTGAAAATGGTGGCGGTGAAGCACCAGCTTTTAACAGAATAGGGACAAAAGACTTTACTCATATGTTAGGGATGCTGAGTGGTTTCCTGCACAGCCACAAGTAAAACAGTCTCGTTGATGCTGTATGCAACTTTCTCACTAAAGTGAAATGAAAGTCAAAATGTAGAAGTTCTTCTCTTCTTCTTGTTAAAATGCTAAAAGGCAGCTTTGGAAGTAGAAATTTAATTGAAGCTATTAAATTACTATGCATTAGAGACCTTTATTTAATGGACTTACCTGAAGAGCTTTAATGAGTTAAATGGTGAAGGATAATATATAACTAACTACTGAGGTTAGAGATGCTTTAGTTCAACTCCTAATATGTTAGGCACCTTTTCTAAAAAGGTTGGTGTCAATTATTCCAAAGCTTTAACCCATCCTATGGACTTATGATTACAGTTTTGGTGGATGAACCTCTTATTCAAGCAACTACTTATATTCCTTTGATGGATAATTCTGACTCAGGCACTTTGGAAAAGCGTGAGCCGGTTGAAGTTGTAAAACACAATGTGAATGAGGGGATCCAGAAGAGCAGTGGCAAGAAACTGAAGAATGAAACAGATAAAGGTAAGAAACTGATAATTCAGTCTGTCTCTGGCATAGCCTGCTTGCAAACCTTGACAGGGAAGATGTGTGGGAAGGGGGATCCTTTCTCATGTGATGTGAAGAAGAGCTTTGAGGAAAACATTTGTGGCTGCAGGATGCTCTTCTTGTGTGTGCTTGTTTCTGCCTTGTCTTTGGCACTGTGGAAAGGGCTTTGTGCCGTGTGAATCCTTTCAGCTCTGACTGGGCTTTTGTGTCCCCAGTGAGCAAAGGGGTGATCGCAGACCACACAGATGCAGCGAGGGAGTTCACAGTGGAGATTTCAGACATTGCCCACAGGGATGGACTCCAAACCCAGGGCGTTCAGCACAGGCTCTTGGAGTCTGCTGGAGGCTGGAAGTGCAGCCTGCATGCTCCAGGGCTGTTCATGGAGCTGTCTGAGACTGACCCAGTGCAATACAGAGTGACCTGAAGCAGGTTGCCAGTGGAGAGAGTCTGGCAATTTCCAGGGAGACTCTGAATTTTCCCTTCAGTGCAGTTGGAATTGGTTGGGACGGGGGAACTTCCTTCATACTCTCCCACAAATGCCTGCAGTGATTAATGAGCATTGTGTTCCACTCTGAAGCTTTAAATAGGCCTCTGACCATCTCAAAGCCTGACAAACTTACTGAGCCGTGAGGCGAGACCTCTGATTTGTGAGCAGCCAGGCTGATACTTCAGTGTTGCCTGGTGGCTCACTTCACTCTTTGGAACCTCTCTTTTTAGTCTTGTCTTCTAAAATGCCCCCTCGAAAGCTTCCTGGCAGCTCTTTGATTGGATTCCCACATTCCTGAGGCTCCTCTTGTGCTTCTGGCTCAGCGGCTGCACGTTACTGTCCTGCAGCATCAAATCCCCTCCCGTGCGCCCGTCCCTTCGCATTTCCTCAGCGTGCTGTGACCTTCTCCATGAACTCCTAATTCTCCCGTGTCAGCTGGGATTTGCCCTCCCGATATAGAAATCTTCCCCTGCTCTAATTGTAAGCTCCTTGGATGCAAGGGCAAGGTCCCTGTGCCTTCAGGGAGCACAGGGCTCAGGCTGGTCCTGGCCCAGCTGCGGTCGGTTCCCGGCTCACCGGAATGTGCTCTCGGGATCTTGGCACATTCCTGGTAACAGCAGCACTGGTGATGTCAGTGCAGCCCTGATGTGAGCTGAAGTCTGTGGCCGAGACTAAGTTGGATTTAGGACTAGAAGAGAGAGTGTGCCAGAATTCCTCTGCACTCCCTCCTCATGCTCTGTTATCCAGTGATTTTATGCTTGGTAATTTCTTTTAGGGCATAGTGTCACTGCTGCTTTTTTGTTCTTTTTTTTTCAGACAGGACTTTGGGTTTGATGTGTAAATTGGTTTCAGGGGAGTGTTTAGCACCTGTGGTGAGAAACCCAGACCCTTCTCCATGATCTATGGGACAGTTTCTGACCAAGCATCACTTTTAAGCTTGTACTATTTTTTATTCTTCCCATCTCTTCACATACTTTTGGGCACTGGTGAATATTTGACGGGGATATGGGATGCCTTTGTCTTCTACTCCCATTCCTTGGAGTCAGAGGGCCACCTAATGACCTGTCTGTGTGCAGCCTGTTTGTGAGCAGTGTTTTTTGTTATAGTTCAGCTGAATTGTCTTTCCTTGTGTGTGTCTTTTTAAACACTTGGTCAGCCACTAAGAGGGATATTACTGATTTATCTTCCTACTGCTGAACTCTTCTTGCAGCAGTTCCCTCAATCTAAATTTGGAAGTTAATATTTTTGTCTTCCATATATTGTAATCAAAAATGTGCCAGTTTTAAAATTAATTAACTTGTCATGTGCATATTGCTTGTGCAGCCAGGCTGTCCTCCAAATTGAGAGCTCAATTTAAATTACTGTCATGATACCCTGGAAAGGACTCTTCAATTTTTCACGTTTATGCTATTTTTCTCCTCCAAAATCTGTGTTGTGCTTTGTCTTCTTGCTAGCAACACTATAAACGTTACCAACTGTGCAAACAAAGTGGTGGGATTTTCTCTTTTCCCAAAGCTATCAGCTGGCAGATTGTTATCGGATTTAAATTGGAGAGATGTTGTTTTTGCTGAATGTTCATGACCTCTTGCTTCTTGGCATTTCAGACTGGAATTAAATATAATGCATAATGATACCCCATCACATGCTGTTTCAAGGCAAAATAAATAATTCTGTATGGAGACCAAAGTAAATAAATCCTCCCTTCTGTGTTGCAGAGAATGCTGAAGTAAAATTCAAGGATTTTGTAACATCCATGAAGAATATGATCTTCTCTGAAGACGAGGCCCGTTGTGTAGTGGAGGTGTTAAAGGAAAAATCCGGTGCAATTCATGATTTCTTGCAAAAGGTGAATGACTGTGGGGTGTAGGGGGCAGACAAAGCTTATTAAACAAACAGAAATTGGAAGAGGTGCTGTCAGATCAGCTCTGCCAAGGTTCTGTTGTGATCTGGGCAGTCTGTCTTTGGAGGACTCTCTCCAGCTGGTCTGTGCTTGCCTTGTGTGCAGGAATTGAGTTTTCAGATGCCTTTGTGCTGCCAGGGGTGGCTCTGGCCACTTGGAAAGAGCAGGCATGGCCATGGAGAACAGGGAATACAGCAGGAATGCTGCTGCTGACGCGGGTGTGCTGGCACCATGAAGGATGGCTGGTGCCTGTCGGGGGTGATCTTTCCCAAATGTGTAAATAGGATAAGCTGTGGGAGAAATTCACAACAAGCTGCTGGGGCTGTGCACTTGATCAGCTGATTCTGTGCTTTGCAAGTCTATACAATGTAGTCTGACTTCTTTGGGTATTTTTCGTAGGATTGTGGGACGATTCAGGTTTGGAAGGGACCTCAAGGGGTTTGGAGTCCAGCCTCCTGCTCGGAGCAGGACCAATTCTGAGGTCAGCCCACACTGCTCAGGGCTTTATCCAGTCTGGGTATCTTGAAGCCATCAGGGAATGGGCCTGCAAAACCTATCTGGGCAACCTGTGCCAGTGCTTGGCAGTTCTTTTTAATTCTTGTAGTCAAGACAGAAGAGAATGGTGTCCACCAGAATCTTATCACAGAATCACACAGAATCACAGAATACAGAATCACACAGTCCTTGAGGTTGGAAGGGAGCTCTGGAGGCCATCCAGTCCAAGCCCCTGGCCGAGGCAGGGTCACCTGGAGCAAGTGACACAGGAACGTGTCCAGGTGGATTTGGAATGTCTCCAGAGAGGGAAACTCCACCCCTTCCTTGGGCAGCTGTCCCAGGGCTCTGCCCCCTCCAGGGAAAGCAGTTCTTCCTCCGGTTGAGGCGAAACTTGTTGTGTTTTAGTTTGTGGCCACTGCTCCCCGTCCTGTTGCTGGGCACACACGTACTCCTCCCTGCCGTGACTCACTGTGGGTGTCACTTCGTACTTTGTCACATCCTGAGTGTCACACTTGACCTGTTGCTGCCCTGTGTTCCTCTGCAGACGCGGTACCAGAGCAGAATTGCAGAACTGGCTGTGTGTCAGCCCAGTTAATGCAATATATCAGCATAACAGCACGATTTGGGCTGGGAGGGGCTTCAGGAGGTTGTGCAGTCCAGCGGCCGGCTCAGAACAGGTTCAACACTGAATTCTGAGCAAGTTGCTCAGGAATTTGTCCAGTTGCCTTGAAAACCTCCAAGGGCAAAACCCAGTAGTGCTACACTTGGAATGGTGCTGCCTGTTCTAGCAGCCACCCTGCTTGCTGTATCCTTTTCCTTTAAAGGAAGGTTTGGTGTCAAAGCTGGACCTTTAGGATGAAAATCAGTTCCTGGGTTTGTACACAACCAAAAATGCAGGTTTCTGCAGGTGGAAGTGTGAACAGTGTTCTCTCCATAGCTCATGCAAGTCACTGACTGTGTGTTTGTACTGCACATTACCACTAAAGGAGAATTTCCAAACAAATTCAGAGTGCATTTGTGGGACTGACACTTCTTTGCTTCTTCAGTTATCAAGCTTCATTGAGTGAAGTCCAAGTAGTCCAACCTCCTCCTCAAAGCAGCACCACCTCTGGGGTCAGCTCAGGGCTTTATCCAGTCTGGCTTGAAACCTTCAAGGACTGAGACTGCACGACCCCTCTGGGCAGCCATCATACTTTGAGTCAAGTCTGAGCACAAGCACGTAGAAGTTGTGCTCCTTATTACATTTATTTAATTTGTAGGACCAGTATGCAAGTGGCAGGACCATGGGGATTGTTCCCCTAGGTCTATTCCCTGGAGTATCTCTGAAACTTTGTGTGTCAGTGTGCCAGCAGAAATGTAATTACATCAGCTGGAGGCTCTCCTGGGAAGTGGAAGGAGACACCAGATCAGTGTTTCCTTTTCCCTTTGTGGTGAGATATTTCAAGCAATTACAGTTCTTGGATTATACCTGCTTTGAGTGTGGGCTGGACCAGGTGATCTTGGAAGTCCTTCCAACCACAGTTATTGACTGCTTCTGCGTCTCTGCATCTTTTTCCATTATTTCTCTTAATGGCTGCCCTCTGTTTTCCCCACTGCCACCACAGCAGCTCTTTTCCAATGGGAAGCACCTTAAGAGCCCATTTATCCTCTTAATTGGTTTCCATGCTTTGAAAATGCATTTCCCTGCCTGGTGAGATGGGATCCATTAGTGGCAGAACTGGGTACCGGTGGTGCCATGTGCGCCGTGCAGATGGAAAATTTGGGGGCAGGAGGGGGTGTTTCCTCCTCTCAGGTTTGCTTTGCGGCCTTTTAGTGTGCTGTGCAGCTATTTATGGTTATTTTTATGTCATCCTGCTGCAGGCCAGCAAGGCTGAGACGGCTGCAGCTCTGCACCAGCTCCAGGACAAGGAGAAGATGCTCGCAGCGATGAAGGAGGAGGCAGCTGTTGCAAAGGAGCAGTGCAAGCAGCTCTCCCAGGTACATATCGAGGGGTTCATGGGTATAGAGAGGAGCAGGGGTTTGTAGGACTAGCAGCCAGAAAATGCTGGTTTACTGAGCATATTATAAGTAAAAAGGTGGAATATTTATGCTGAAAAAGCTTACCAAGACACTGCATTTGGTTTTACAATGTATTTATGCACAGGTATTTTCCAGTAGTTTTCCCAGAGAGTTCATTTACTGAGACTTGTAAGCTGAGCCTGTTTTTCTTTTCAAATGGTTGCTTGAAAAGCACTTCCTTCACCACTGTGAGACTGTTTCATGGATGCAAATATTAAATGTCTTTCCTGCATTACAGTTTTAATTTGACCCATATTATAGCATTCATGTGCTTGTGTGCTTCTAGGCACAGCAATCATCAGTTTTGCTCAAGAAGGAAGGTACAGAAAGGGCAGACTGCCTGCTTAGCCCCTGGAGGTGCAGCTCTGATTGCTTTGGACTTAGAGGGATGCTGATGCATCTCTGTCAAAACTAGCTTATGAAAATTTACTTTTTTATGAAGGTTTCAGAGGAAAAGAGTTACAGTAGCACAAATAGTGAGGCAGGTATGGACTGAGTTTGAGAGTCTTAGGGAGAAGGATTTGTGTGTTTTGGCTGGTTTGGAACTACATGAGCATTGGACTCAGGAAGGGCACGCTGTGGGACAAAACTTGGGCACAGAAAGCTGGGTGGCCAAAGGTGGGAGCAGAGTAGCCAGGGGATGCAGGAGCTGGGAGCCTTGGGAGATGAGAAGGGAGGAAGGGAGTGGGTATTGTGTGAGCTCCTGGCAAGGCACAGATACTTGCAGGTGGGATCAAGAGGTTTGGGATAGTCAGTGTGTAACCTTAGGGAGAAGGGGCTTGTGATGTGTTTGGAGGGAAAAAAGAAACTGCCTCAGGACTACAGAGTCAGGTTGGAGAGAGGGATCTGCTGCTGAAGAAGCAGAGGGAATTGATGAAGGAATCTGAGTGTGGGAAATGCAGATGTGGTTGGGGAAAAAACATCTGCAAAGTGTTGCTTGTAAAGGAGAGGCAGGATCTGCAGAGAGGTAGGAGTCATCGGGGGTTTTCCCCATCTGGATTGAGGAGGGGAAAAGCTGGGAGAAAATGGATAACAGCAGAGTTGCTGCAGTGCTAAAGTATCTGGATAAACAAGGGATAAAGCTCAGCTTGACTGATAAAAGCTCTTATCTTCTAATTAATGTGTTTCTCTTGAAAGCACTATCAAAAGCTAAAGGTGCTTTAAGGGGCAGAGCTATTCCTGCAGGAGTCTTGATAAAGATAATAACTGGAGAGGATAAATAAGAACAAGAGCTGAGTACCTCAAGACTCAGAGGTATTTGGTGAAACACAAACTCGGGAAAAGTTAAACTTCCCAGGATCTCTGGTTCTGCCCTGACAGGGTAGCTGAGTTAGTGACAACTGCAAGTGAATGGTGGGGTTGGTGTAGGGATAGAGCAAGCTGCAGTGTCTTCTGGTGCCCTTCTTTTAATTGCATCTTAATTAAAAACAGCATGGAGAAAGATTTGTGTCAAGCTGGCTGTATTGTATTTGCAGAAGTGGCTTAAAACTGAGTTTGATCTACAAGACAGAATAGCTTTTATTTAAACTAAAAGGTGAAAAAGACTGTAATTACTCTGAAAAGATGGAGGGTATTCAGGCTAATAATTTAGAACACTTAAATTAAGTCAGGGCTCCCTGGCACTGTTAGGAGCTCTGTGGCTGGAAACACCTGAAGCTCGGGTGGTACAAACTCCTAATTGTGTGATGGGAGCTGCTGAAAGCTGCACTTAATGTTTTTGCTTACTGCAGCAAGTGCATTTATATTGCAGAGGAGCAGCTCTGTGGATTTCTCAGGTGTCTGGGTTGAATTACTGGCTAATAAAAGATTAAAAAGCAATGTGTATTTTCATCTGAAAGCTGTAAAATGGCATCATGCTGGTGGGATTCAGGGCTCCTCTGGTCTTTGCAGTGCACTAATAGCCCATCTCCTGTGGCAGAGCTGTTGGCTTTGCAGCCTGCTACAAAGCAATTATTTTCTCTAAAGTGCTCTATTCTGCCATGGTGCTTTACACGTGTTCTTCCATTTTGCTAAACTTGGGATGAAAATCTAAACTCTGCCCTCTGTGATACCCATGGTTTTAGTTGTTAGAACTCTGTGATTTGGGCAGACTTGATAGAAAAAAGACTCCCATCTCTTCCGAGACAACAGGAGATCAGTGTTTAAATTGGTAAACTTTTTAATAAATGTGAAATTTATGATGATTTAGGATCAGCATAAGGTTTTGGAAGTTTGGTCTAATACTGTAAATTTGGTGAGTGAAGATTGATGCTGATTTTGGTTTTGCTGCACACCTGCTGTATTTTCAGTTATCTTAAAGGCTCTTAGCCTTTAGAAAGGAGCAGTGGATGACTTGTTTCCCTTTTCCTGTCACTTCCCACCCAAGGAGCTGGTTGCAGAGAAGGAGAGGAATGGTTTGCTCACGGCCAAGATGCGGGAGCGCATCAACGCGCTGGAGAAGGAGCACGGCACCTTCCAGAGCAAAATCCACGTCAGCTACCAAGAGTCTCAGCAGATGAAGATAAAGGTAAATACTGAGAAATCACTGAAAAGCTTCGTGGCAGTTTCCTGACTTAAAAGAAAGACAGGGAGTTGTCACAGGTGACTTTTGTGGTGTGTAAAGCCCAGTGCTGGCCAGGCAGCTGGTCCCTGATCTGGTTACTTTTCCTTCCTGGCGTTCTGCTGAAATGTTATTCAATTAAAGTGTAAAATCTAATTGAAATACTCAGCTTAAGGGAGCTACTGATGCTGCTGCTGATTTACCAGCAGATAAATGTCTCTAAGATTATAGTACAGGGTGGCAATGTAGCATAATACACATGAAATGTCATTGCCTGGGGGAGTGCTTTGCTGGCAATATTCGAAGAGCAGCCACTTGTATTTTTTTAAGACCCTTGTTACTTTCTATTGTAGTTGCTTTATAGTGGAATGACCTTAGAAGGGTTTATTTCATCAGATTAAAAAGTTTAACTTAGATTTTTCCGAGGAAAATGGCCTTTCTTATACCAATTTAACTGCTTAGATGTCATTCTAGTAGGTTTTTTTTCTGTATGGATGTCACAGAATCAAGCCCAATGTGTGAACTTCCCAACTTTAATATTGTATCTTCTGTCTTGGCACTTTGGGGAGTAGCTTCTCTGCAGTTTTGGAGCAGAGGAAACTTCGTTGGAACTTGTGTAAATAACTTGTGTTAAATAACAACAGGGTCTTGCTGCTGGCTGGGGAAGGGGAAGGAGAGCTGGGCACGCCTGGGAGGCTTTAGCAAGTGCTGCTGTGCCAGGCTGAGCTGCAGAAAGGAAATACAAAAGATCCAGTGCACTGGTCCTGCTCCCTCTGCTGATGTGCTGCAGCATGCCAGAGGAGCTGAAAATGGGCACAGCTTCCAGCTCTGTGGGGTTTGTGCCCCTGCTTCTCTTGCTGGCATTAAAAAACAAGATAGGCAAGGAAAAGAACCCCCCAGTAAATGTCCAAAGCCCAGCTTGTTGTGTTTGGTGCAGAGCTGGAGGTGGCTGCCCTACAAGGGACTGCTCCCTGCTGCTGTGGTTGTTACACAAACATTTATTTGTGTTTTTTTATGTAAGAAATGCTCGTTGATGAATCAGCCACTTGATGAAGCTGGGTCTTGGAATGGTGTCAGCCATGTCCACAGACTGGCACTGATAAAGGAAGAGTGCTGTGTGTGCTTGAGGATTTTCAGAGCAGACTTTTGGGCTCCAAGACCAGCTCTGCTGTTGTCTGCACATGCAGAGTCCATTTTTTCTCCTTGAATCCTGTTTTTTGATTTTGTTCACACTATTCTGAACCTTGGGTTATCAGGGCTTCTTTCTGCCTCAGTTTGGAACCTTGCTGAAAATCAGAATATTTAGATGAGGACTAGCCTTTTGCAGTTTGCATGCTATAATCTATGTATTGTTAGTTATTTGTTACTTTTTCTGCTTGGTTTAAAGGCTTTGTAAACTTCTGTTAATAATTCACAGAACGTTTTTTAATTTCCCTTTGAAAAAGTAACATATTGATATCCAGTTATTGATAAATATCTCAAGTTATGTAGCTGAGCAATTGGTGTTCTGAGTAACACTTAGGTGATCTTTTAAACAAGAACAAAAGGTTGCCTTGATAAATAGGCTGATGCACTGATATAAAAGGAAACTTGTGCTTTGGTTTGAGCACGAGGGTCTCAGTAGCACAGTTTAATTTAAGGGGTGGTGTGTGAGGAAGGAACAAAGCTCCCCCTCTCCCAAAAAATCCACTTAGTGTTATTTACTGAAACTGTTGTGGTATCTTACCCACAGCTACAAGCTGCTTTTCTTGTTTTTATTGCTCCTTAGCTTAATCTTTTACCGAATTGATCTTTGTTTCCCCATCAGTTCCAGCAACTCCGGGAGCAGATGGAGGCAGAAATAAGCCACCTGAAGCAGGAAAATGGTATCCTGAGAGATGCTGTCAGTACTNTTTTTTTCCACTTGAAGCCTGAGCTTTTAGGCCGTGGTGCTGAGGCTTTAGGAGACAAGTGCAGCAGTGCTCAGGCACAGTTATTGTTTTTGGCAGGGTGTGTATCCTTCCCCTGGGGCTTTAGGAGAGGTGCTGATTGTGACCTTGGGAGAGCAGCAGCTCTAAGCTTAGAGATCAGTATCGATACCCTGCAGTTACTGGTACTGCTGGGGTGGCACTTGGCTTTATCTGCTGGTGGTGTAAATGCTTGGAGAAACAAAAAAGGTATCTCCGAGTTTTGTCTTTGGTGAGTTATGACTTGGGCTGCCCCCGAGCTGCTCCTTTTGTCCATTGTGGTAAAAGCTGAGCGCCCTGGTAAGGAGTGTGGAGGACAAAACTGACGCGATATCTGCTCTCAGATACTTGTTACTGTTGGAAACTTGTTACTGTTGGAAACTGGAATGTCAAGTGCTCAGAGAAGGGTGTGGAACCCTGGATTTAGGGGTCCTGTTCATTTAAATGAAGCATCATTATCTCTTCGACAGTTATCCTGAAAAGGCTTTAATTCAAGCAAACCTGAGATAAAAATGAAATGCTTTTTACTTACTTAGGCACAAAGGGGAGCCTCTTAAAATTCTTCCCTTGGGCTGAACAAATGCATCTTCTCTCCCTGCCAAGAAAGTGCACCAGATACCTCCATAAGTTAATAGTCAGGTCAAGGCCAGGAGGCAACAAATAGTCTGAAGAAATGTGTGCAGTTAGTAGTCCAGGAGGAATAGTCCTGAGCAAGCCTGAGATCAATAATCCTTTATGGGAAGAGGAAAAGAATGTGAATTTCGATGCGAGACCTTCCCTTGTGCTGAGTCTCTTTAGCTTACATCAGCCTGCCCAAATCATGCCAGTCAGCTTGCAAACCTCTTCAAGGAACTGATGCTTGTGGCTTATTGCTGACCTTTTGCCTCTGACCCTGGGTTGTAGCTGCTGAGTTGTGCTGATGGCCAGGAGTGATGTGTTTTGCTCCTGTGGCCAGGAGTGCCTGACCCTCATCCCTTTCCTCGGATTAAACAGTTTTAGTCGGGGGGAAAACACCCCAAACCCACCGTGTACAACCCTTTGGTTGCAAATAGAGGACTCGGTGTTGACATTTGAGTAGCTACTGCTGTGGCCTTTGCTCGTTGTAGCAAAGCCCTGTGGAAATGTTTGTTTGCAGGCAGTCGGCCGAGCTGAACAAGCTGCGCCAGGACTACGCCAGGCTGATGAACGAGCTGGGGGAGAAGAGCAGCAAACTGCAGCAGGAGGAGCTCCAGAAGAAGAATGCAGAGCAGGCAGTGGCTCAGCTGAAGGTGCCTGGGGTTTTCTCTACCTGTCAGGTTGTGCTCAGGGTTTTATCTGAGCCGGGACGTGAGGCGTGTGGGAATTGCTTTAGCTGCTTGTTTCAGATGGGCTGAGCCAGCCTTGGGGTTTATTTAATGTTTTCATTCAGTGCACTGGGTTTTGAGTGATTACAGACCTCCCTGTGAAGTGAAACTTACCTTCTGGGTAAATATCTTTTCAACATCACCCGTTAAGCTTTTTACTTTGCTTTCTGTGAGAGTACAATTCCAGCAAGAGTTGATACTTCAGAGCCATTCATCCAGATGGCATTGTCCTTGTGTTGTTTTTATTTGAAACTATGTGCTTTTGCTTAAACATATGCTTAATTTTTAAAATAAATATACTTTTTAAAGAGTTAAAATGTAAGTGGGCTGGCTTTTGGATGAATCTCTTTCCATTTCTTTGGAAGAAAAAGTCTTTTTTTTTTTTTTTTTTTTAAAAAGAGAAAGTGTTTTCAGGTAAGAATGCCAATCCAGAGCTCATTATTTCTTTAATATTTGCAATTAAACCTTACATACCAGAAGTTTTCCCTGCCGTTTGCCCTGGCAGGTGCAGAATTGGTATCTAGAGTTGAGATGTTTTAATTACTGGATGCAGATTTATGTGATGCTTGGCTGGTCTGGCTTCTGGTGTTAATTCTGAACTATCAGGGCAAAGATGCTACATTTTCATATTACAGAAACCATTCTGTTAAGAGCCCATAATGAAATCCTGTTCACAATTTGCCTTTCAAATTAATAGGCTAAACTAGTCTAGGAGAAGGATTACAGAGCACTCTGTCTCAAATGTGCCCTAATGGAAACAAGAAACAATTTCACTTCATTGCCATATGTTTTGGGAATAGCACTGAGGAGAAGCACTCTGAATGCTTCAAAAATAAATTAAAGGTTAGACTTTCTTTTCATCAACTCTTTCTTCAATGTGAAGGTCCAGCAGCAGGAAGCAGAGAGAAGATGGGAAGAAATCCAGGCTTATCTCAGGAAAAGGACAGCAGAACACGAAGCAGCACAACAAGGCACGTATCACAGAATTCCCAGATAATGCTTACTGCAGTGAACTGGCTGTTGCCATTTGTAAAAAAAAAGGAGTGTTTTTTGAGTAAATGTCTTAAATAAAGCTCAGGTGAAGTCAGCCCTGCCTCAGCACCCTGGGGAAGGAGTGTGTTGGGATCCCAGGTAGTCTGAACGCTGATGGGGGAGCTGAACCTGGGCTTGTTGGAGTGATCAGCCTCCCTGTTTACAGTGAAAATGATTTCCCCCAAAGTTAAATATTGACTTCTGAATTAAAATCCTGACGTTTCTGCTACAGATGTGCAGAATAAGCTTGTGGCCAAAGACAATGAAATCCAGAGCTTGCACAGTAAACTTACTGATACAATGGTGTCAAAACAGCAGCTGGAGCAGAGGATGCTGCAGTTACTGGAGGCTGAGCAAAAGAGAGCTTCTGAGGAGGACTCCATGCAAATGCAGGTGCAGGTAGTATTGCTCAAGTGTTTTAAGGGTTTGGGGTTTTCCCTCTCAATTTGTGTCTGTGGAAACACAGAAATATCCCTGAAATGCTGCTTTGGTAAAGCTTTCCCACTGAATAAAGGATGAAAAAACTCTGCTTACAAAGTGAGAACTTGTGCGTGGTGCTGTGAGGAGGTGTGGGGCCACCTCACACCTGAGAAGCACTTGGGGCAAGTCAGGAAAAGGTGCTGGCCCCATTTCCTGAGCTGTGAAATGATCCAGAGTCTGGGGAGCACCCTGGGAGCAGCCGTGAGCCTTTGATGTTTGTGTGATCTCCCTCCTCCTGGCATCAGGTGGCAGAGGCAGCGTGGACACAGCTCTTGAGGGCTTCAGGGAATTGTGGTGGAGCAGGGAATACTTTTCCTTGATACAGAACAGGTTCTGGTGCTTCCATTCTAACTTGGTTGGTTGTAGTGGGGAGAAAAAACCAGCATCTTTTGTGAAGTGTCTGACATGTAAATGCTGAACTGTTCTTACTAACACCATCATGGCTAAAAGCTAATCCTAGCAAAGGTCGAGTAGCTGCAGATCTCAGCCTGCTTTTCTTTCTGTGCTCTCTTACAAGGAGCTGATAGAGCAGAATGATGCTTTGAATGCTCAGCTTCAGAAGTTTCATTCACAAATGGCAGCCCAGGTACAGCATGTTCTCAGACTTTCTTTCGTAGTCATGACTTGTGAACTTTCATTAAAAGTAAGACTTTTTGTAGCTGGGTATGAGATGTAATGCTGAAAGCAGAGACTTGTTAGCATCCTCTTTTCTAATGTTTCTTAAACTCTTTTAAAACTTTAAGCTTCTCTCTTTTTTGGGGGGGAAAATCCACTTATTTTCTCCCATAGTGGCTTTCATTTATAACTAAAGGGTGTAGTACCTTTTTCAATGTTTTTCTTTTCTGTAGCTTTGCGTGTCTACAATTCTGTCTTCTGGTTCTTTTGGTCTTTCTGCAGTCCTCCTGTGAACCACCTGATTGTGCTTTTTCCCTTGTGGTAGCTCCTGTATAAAGCTGTCTGTTCATTTTGGTGCTGATTTCTGTGCAGAAGCCAAAAAAAACCCCAAACCACACCAAAGCCCCACCAAACCTGCACAATGCTTTTGTCAGTTATTTTAATCTTTAAAATTTCAGTTTGACTAGTTTTTTTGAGACATTATTTCTGTTGTAAACACTGTTCAAAGCCTTAGGATCGCTGGAGTTGCTTCCATGTGGAGGAGGGTCGCAGAAATCAGCTCAGAAAGGCTTTGGGGGCACAAGTGTGGGTGCTGTCTTCTTTTAATCATGGATGTGCTTGATGGAATTTGATTAAATTCGACATCAGGCTGAAAATCTGGCTTTGCTTGAAGTGCTTTAACCCACTGAGTGGGGAGATGTAGTGAGGGGAGAGCCACTCTAGATTTACAGCATCTTCATGGCCTGCTCCTCTCATCCCAGTCCTTTAAGGGCTCTGGAAATAAATTCCCAGGGAAATTCTACTTTTTAGCTCTGAGTTACAGAGGGAGGGTGTTGGAGGTGTGTGCTTTCCCCAGGTAGCTCCAACTGGCCATGAAAATTCAGGGAGGATTTTCCACCACGGACAGTGGGTGTGAAAATGACACTGGAGAAGTGAGTTGGGACTGGATCCTGCTCTGGATATCAGGGGTGATGAAACTCTTTTAGTTACTAAGAGGGACTGGAATTGTGAACATGGAAGTCCTGTCACAGTCTGCACAGGTCCCTCGAGGCCTTCATAACCAGTGTGATGGGTCTCTCTTGTCCTGTTGTGTGTGACAGCACAGGGACAGGCTTTTTCCAGAGGGAAAAATGCCACTTGGTGGTTTTATGGTGCTATTTCTGTTCCCAACACAACTCCTGATACACTGTGCAGGGTTTTCTTCTTTTTTTTTTTTTTTTTAAATTTGAGTGGTTTGTCAGCAGAATGTCCCATAAAGCACTTAATTCCTGGGAGAGAAGTGCTGGTGGACCCCGTGGCTTGTTTGAATCTAGTGAAGGGCAAATAATAGGGGTCTTTTTTTCCCTTCTTGTTGCATTAGGCCAGAGGGGAAGGGACACTGGTATGTGCTGGTATTCCTTCAATGTTCCTTAGCCAGGAAATAGTTGGAAGCATCCTGTGCCAGTTTAAAACAACCAGACAAATGCTGTTCCTGGCTCACTGTAGATGAGGATTCTTTGACTTGCCTTACTTCCAGTTATTTGTTTTCATTTTTTTTTATCTCCTGCAGACCTCGGCTTCAGTCCTGGCAGAAGAACTTCACAAAGTGTGAGCATCCCTTTCCTCTGGGATTTGGGAGCTGTTAGTGGCTTTCAGTGCCTGCTGCCTTCCCTCCACTCACCTGCAGAGCGTATGGGAGGGCCTGGTGAAGGAAATGGTGCTGTCTGTGCTTTTAACTTCTCATGAGATCAACCTGGGAGCTGGGAAACCGCTTCCTACGGATTTCCCTTCCATGTCTGGCCTCAGGTTTGGAGTCTGCTGTAGCTCTGAGCTGCAGAGAAAGCAGCAGCTCTGTTGTTTACCCCTGCCTGTGTGCAGGGTCAGTGCAGCGTGCAGGAATGTGCGTGACCGTGAGAATTGTTATTATTTGGGCTGTGGGGCTGTGCCAGGAGGTTTCTCCCTGTGGGAGATGGGGTGGTAGTTGTGTTTCAGAGCTAGGGAATGTCTCATAAATGTTTTGGCAAGCAGACAACATTTAAAGTGAAAAAGCTTTTAGGCCCAAAGTGTACAGTCAGCAGGATTTAGAGCAGGAGCTGGACTAAAGGGCCAGGGTGTATTTTGGGTTTAGCCTGATACTGCCTGCACCACTTCCATCCACAAGAGTCTTCTGTGCTGATCTGTCCCTGTTTCTCCTTTGAGCAGGATTGCAGAGAAGGACAAACAGATAAAGCAGATGGAGGACTCATTAGGCAATGAACGTGCCAACTTAACCAGCAAGGAGGAAGAGCTCAAGGTATAATAAAAGCACGTGCCAGCTGATCCAGGGAGGGGCTCGCTGGCTGCATGTACAAAATGAAGCCCCCAAAGCTGCTGTCTTTGGGGGTGTAGAAGCAGCATTTTCCAGGTACAGGTCTGCTCTTCTAGGCAAGGCCAATGCTAGATGCTAGGAAAGCTGTTGATAAAGAAACTTGAGGATTTTCCTTCAAAAAATACCCTGAAATGTCACCCTGGAGAGTGAAATACTCTGTGTATGAACTGCAAATACATTTCTGTTTTTCCTTCCTTCAGGTCTTACAGAATATGAACCTCTCCCTGAAATCAGAGGTACAGAAGTTACAGGCTCTGACAAATGAACAGGTAAAGCAGTTGCTTTGACTTTACTCCCTTCCCAGTACCTATTCTGTCATAAATGCAAAGGCAGATCTCTTGGCTTTAAGCCAGCTCTGCTTAAGCACATTAATGGTGTGAGGCTTCCGGATTGGACTAATATCTGATTTCCTTGAGTTCTCAGAGCTGGTGGGAGGACTAATTCTTTACCTCCTTCACCAGCAAAGCCTCGTACTTGGATATCCAAGTTACTGAAGCATTTTTCTTGGTTGGTTTAGATTTTCAGGCACACAGAGTGCAGGACACTTCACAGCAGTGAACACTGTGAATACACAGGCCTGGCATTTGCATGCAAGATTCATAAACATCCCCCCAAAAAACCCCCCAAAGCACACGACCCCCCTTCCTCACCACAGAGGTGTTTTTAGAGCCAAACAAAATGCTGTCCCTCTGTTGCTGCTATGTGACCTGTTCATTACAGAAATGGAAATGAAGTGTTTAATTACAGATAATCCCAGTTGTCAAATGAATATCTTGGAGATCATCTTCCCTTTGTGTAATTGCATGCTTGTAGATTGGTGGTGTAAAAGTGCATGAAGACAAGCTTACCCCTTTCACTCTTGATTTCAGTCATGTGCTGGGAGGCCTAATGACTTGTTCTAGCTTTTTAATATTGTGGAATGAAAGGTTGATTGAATCATGTGATGTATCCTAAGTCTGTGTTAATCCTCTTTATATCTAGGCTGCTGCTGCACATGAGCTGGAAAGGATGCAGAAAAGGTAAATGGCTCTGGGATTTGATAAACAATGTTTATCAGTCTTCTATGTTCTTTTCAATGATGCTTTTTGTAAGACTTGGATGGGGACATGTGTTTAACTGTTCTGCTGTGTCTCAGCATTCACATGAAAGATGACAAAATAAGAACTCTTGAGGATCAGCTTCGAGAAGAACTCACGCAGATTTCAAACACAAAAGAAGAATTCAAGGTAAGATACAAAACAGGTGGTTTTGTGCTTGTTTTCAGTATGTTTTCCAGGCTCCAGAGGTTGTGAAGCACCTGTAGAACAGTGAAATAAAACTGACTTTTGGGTGCTAAGGTAAATGACAGTGTTGTGTTTGTAAGGCAGGAGCAATGTGGGATGTCAGAGTAGCAGACTGTGCAGCAGAGTGAGAGGTGGGATAACACCAGTTAAATGCACTGTCTGCAGTTGTGGAGAGTGAGGGCTTTGAATTCTGCAAGAGGAGGTTGTACAGTAAAAACTGTTGTGATTTTCCTGCATTCCACCTGCAAATGTGCCATTCAAGGCCTTGGTGCTTTTGTTTGGAGCTTTTGTTGCTTGGATTATCATGCCCAAGCCTCTGTTTTCTGTCAAGGCAGATGTAAAAATGCTTATTTTAATTCTGCCTCCTTCCAGATTGTTTCTCATAAGGCTGCAGCTAAACTGCTGGAGCTTTTGTTCTGACATCTGGGGTCTGCACAGCAAAGCTGCTGCTTGTTTCTAGATGCTGTGTGCAGAGAGCAGCTTAATTCCTCCTTGCCCTCTGCCACCTTGGCCTTTTTCTTCTGAACTTGGGCTGGTACAAACAGCCCTGCTTCCCGAGAGAGGTGATGACTCCATCCCTTTAACTCCTCTAAAGCCCGTGGTGGGTGCTGCTGCTCTTCTGATGTTTCTGGTGTGAGGTCAGTCCCTCTGAACCTCCCACTGTCACCTTGGGGAGTTTGCTAGTGAGGAACAGAGCAAGTGGGCAGTGGCAGAGACAGGATGCTTTTGTAGGAGAGGCCTCTGGAGTCTCCTGGAGCTCTTTGAAGCAGGTAGTAAACTTGATTCTTGTATTAAAGTGACACTTTCAAAGAGGTTTTGATGGGAGTCCCTTGCCAAGGCTCGGTAGTTTCTCTAAGCTGTCAGAGAATAAGAGGGAAGAAGTTTGTTCAATTAATGGAATAGGAAACAAAGTACAGTTCCAGTTGATTTTTGGAATAAAGCTGTTGACTGAGTCATCAGTGGAGTGTGTGCTGGGTCACAGGTGCATAAACTGTGGAAAGGGGAGTGGGAAGAGATGGCAGGCTGGAGTAAGTGGGCAGGTCTCAAGTTAGTGACCCTCTCAGGGCTTTTAGTGTGGTGGAACATTATAAAATTGTCGGTGAAGTGAAAATGAATGTGAGAAGGAGTGTGAGCATCCTTTTAGTGTGATGGTTTCTGTAGGAACTGTTACCCAGGAAAAGGCCTTGGAGGTGTTGTGAATGGTTATGTGCTGTAATCAGTTCACTGCTAAGCAATGGCAAAAATCACCTGCAGGCAATTCCAGCAGTTCTTGGGAAGTGAATAGAGAACTGAATGCAGCTCATCATCATCATGATGGTGCAGAAACCCACGGTGTGCTCTCAGCATGAATGTCATGTGCACTGCTGCTGTCCCCTTCCTCCTGTCTTTGATCCCAAACAGAAACCAGACCAGTGCTCTTCTAAATGCTCCCACCCAAGGAAGTGCTGCTTTTTCCCATGCACATGAAAGAGGGAAAAGCCAGGTTCAAAACAGAGCAATGCATTTAATCCTCACTGTTGCTGTCCCTTCCTGCTTGTGTTTTCCCTGTAGGGCTTTGGGGCTGGAGCACAGAGCACGGGTCCTGCTTTTCACTTTCATAAAGCACCAAGCAAGTCTTTGGAAGGCCAGAAAGCAGTAACAGAGGAGGATTTTTGAATCCTGCCTGTTAAGGGCTGCTCTGTCCATTGTCTGGAGTAGGAATGCAGGTGGAGAGGCAAAGTCTGTTTGTCCTCCCCATCCACCTCTTCCCAGGCTGCAGTCAGACCCAATGTGGGAGCTGTGCAAACCTCTCTGCTGCTGGACTGCCACTTGCTGTGCATTGAGGCAGCTGAAGGGAGCTCAGAAAGGGGAACTTGGACCATTTGCTTCACCAGATGAGTGTTTTGTAAGAGGCAGTTATCAAATCTTGACACGATGCTGATGCTGCTTTAGGAGGAAAATGGGTTTTTTCCGAGCTTCTCACATTTGGTGCTGTCTGATTCTCTGCCAGGGAATAAAGATGGTAACAGCTGAATTTCTCATGGGAACATAAGGACAATACTTTTGTCCTTAATACAGAAAAGCAAGACAGAGAAGGAAAGGACTCTTTGTAGTCTTGTAGCTTCCAAAGAACTCTCTGTAATGACTTCTGTGCTATTTAATTGCCTCTTTGCCATTATGGAAATGCTGTATTTAGGCTCTGCAGTTCTGAACTGATAAAATGCCTCAATTTTCTTCCAGGTTCTGAAGGATCAAAACACAGCTCTGCAAGCTGAAGTTCAGAAGCTGCAGACTCTCCTGTCTGAGCAGGTACAGCCAGTGTTTGCTGAGCTTTTATCAAATACTTTCTGTGCTTTTAATTTCTTCAGTATTTTTCTTAACCTGGCTGTAGGCTGAACTGGTTGGTGTCAAAACCTGATGTTTTTTTAGGTATTTTCTCTTCCATGGAGGGTCAAGTAAGGCAGTTATGACTGTTTTGTAGACCTAGTCAAGAGTGTCAAAACAAAATGTGGATTTTTTGGAATGCTCATATAGCTTAACACAAGCAAGAATTTATTTCTGCAACCACTTTGACCCTTGGAAATAGAAAACTCTTTACATTGTGATGTCTTTTGCCTCCCGTTCTGCATTTTTGCCCATGGTTCACCTGCTGCAGCCAGACTGGTGCTCACAGGATGCTGCAGATTCAAAACTTTTGTGTTGTTCAGCCCCATCTCCTTTGGGATGCTCGCTGGGAGAGCCCTTGTGAACACCCCTGACTTTGCACCATTGTGGAATGAGAAAACTTCCTGAAATATCTGAAGAAGACTTTCAGGAGAGGAAACTTTTCCTGTACTGTGTTGGTGGCTGCTGCTCAGGAGCTCCCTGTGTGGAGCAGCTCCTTTTCCTGTGGTGGGCAGCCAGATTTGCAGCCACTGCTCCCCTGGGCCTGCCTGCTCTGGTGTCCTGTCTGAAAGACTGGAGGTGATTTTTCTTGGAAGCTGGTTTGTGTTTCCCATCTGGTCTCTCGCAGTGTGGTGGTGTTGAGAAATCATAAATGTTCTGCCCAGTGAGCCTCAGGTGGAGCTCGTGGTTCTGATAAATGCTCAAAAGAGGCTGATTTTTTAGGTACTGAGCCAATCCATCAGTGTAAAACCATCAAGGAATTTGGGCTGGGTCTGTCCTTCCCCTGAAAGATCAACATCTTCCCAGCAACAATATTAGACACATATGCCACGAGGACTTTCTCCCCCTACTTTGTTTTCCTTTCTGGTTAACTTGGTGCTTTCCAATGACTTGTTTTTTAAATCCCAAACCATTATTGATCCAATTAATGATGGCTCTGTTTTTTTTTCTCCATAGACAAACAAAGAGTTGATAGAGCAGATGGAAAAAAGGTAAGAAACCTTTTTTGTTTTGAATTAGAGGCTAAAATAAAGATTTTGGTGGCAGTAAGGTTACTGTAGATAGCTGAACTGCCTTCAAAACTCTCTTTTTTCCTAATTTTCACTTGCTTTTTCAGCATGAGAGAGAGGGATGATAAAATCAAGACAGTTGAAGAGCTGCTTGAGGCAGGACTCATCCAGGTGGCTACTAAAGAGGAGGAGCTGAAGGTAAAATCCCTCGCATTATCTTTTGATGGGGAAATAGACATTAAGTGCTCTTGTGCAACATGAATCTTGGAATGCTCATGGTTCAGTCTGAATTCCTTCTGAATAGGGGAAGCACCTCATGGAGATGAGGTTAAAACCTTTTCTGAAAGATAGACTAAGCATGAACATCAGTGGGGTAGAATAAGTGCTTCTCTCTGCTTAGTCTAGGGCAGATTTTGCTAGGATGCCCGTGGGAATAAAGGCAATGCATCTCTAGAGCTGCACATTTGGTTTAATCTCCAGCAAACCTCTGTTTAGGAAAGGGCGTTCTGTCAAAACTTGGCAGGATGGGACTCCTGCATTGCTTTGCTTAGTTGATAGTTGGAAGGGCTAAGTGGATGATAAACTAGTGACACTCCAGGGACGATGATAAAGTTATTTCCTTCCTGTTTGTTTAAAAGGAGGGTAATGATGACAAGCCTGGAGAGCTGTTACAGAAATCCCTGTCTGTTTTGAGCTGCCTTCTGCAGGAAAGCTGTGTCCACCTGGACATAGCCAAGACAATGTTCCCTTTCTTAACTTGCCTAAATTCAGGGGTGTTGCTGACACCCCTGTGCTGGGGAGGGGTTGCAAACTCTGAGGTTGCTGAACAGCCAGAGCTGTGAGCACATCATAAACTCCTTTAGGCTGAAAAGACCTCTAAGATCATTGAGTCCAACCATCCCCCAGCACTGCCAAGCCCATCACTAAACCATGTCCCTAAGTGCCACGTCCACATGGCTTTTAAATCCCTCCAGGGATGATGGTATTTTCAAAGTTATTTGTTTGAAATAATACTCTACAATGTTTTAATAATGCTGATGGCATTGTTTATGTTATGATTTTTATTCCTGTATTGTGTTTCTGTACAAAGGCATCTTTGAATTCGTATATATTTCAGGTGTTACTATTGACTCCAGAGTGGGATCTAGACTGTTAAACCCCATGGTCTTCTAGTTTTTGTTATTTGTATTCCCAAAGTGGTGAGAAGCCTGTTTGTTGGAGAATCCCACTATTATGTAAATACTTATAAATAAATGGGCTGTCCAAAAGATGGCCTGTAACATGATCTGTTATATTTGTTTTTCTGACCTCTCTGCTCAGTTACAGCTTTCCCACCTTGCTCTGTACCTGGGCTCTAATTTCCTATAAATTGGTGTCCACTCCAAGTTATCCATGGTGAATAATTAGTCCGTTGAATCCTTTGGCTCCAACAGCTGCAGAGGGGGGTCTCTTTCAGACTTTCAAAGTCTTTCACTTATTCTAAAAGAAATTACTTTTCTGTCAAGCTTAACACTTCTTCCCCCCACAAATGAGTCTTTCATTATCTGTGTGTCTGCTTTCAAAGGCCCTGCGAACGGAAAATTCATCTCTGAGAAAAGAACTTCAAAGCCTGCAAATTCAGCAATCGGAGCAGGTAGTACTTTTCATCTAAAACTTTTATTACACCTAAACTAAATCTGAAAGAATCTTGCTGTGGTTGCAAAAGTCAAGGGAAAAAGGTGGAGATGCCTTTGAAGCCTGTTGGCAAAGCATCCTGTTTTCTTTCAGCGCTGGTCTGGGAGCTGATACTTCTGTCAAATATTTCTTTTGCAGCAGTGTCAGAAGCGGGGCAGACGTGCAGGATCCAGTCAGTGCTGGCTGTGGGTTGGTTTGAGGTTGCCGTGCTCTGAAATGGCTGTGGGTCTCCTTTTCCAGAAGCCTGGAGCAGCAGGCATGGCTGGCAGGCAGCTCATACTGCCTCAGCCTCGTGAGGAATGTTTGAGTTTCCCAGTGTCAATCCACACTCTGCAGGTGTCACTTATTCCCCTTCTCCTCGTGTCTGATCAGTGACACTGTCACAGTGTTGTCATTTTTGATGTGCTGATCAGGAAGTGCCTTTCCTTGACATCCACCTCTGCTTGGACAGCTCAGGAGGGCAATTAGTTCCTAGAAAATAATTTTTGGAAGAGGGAGGCACCCTGACCCTGAAGAGATGTACAGTAGTGTCAGTGTTAAAGGGTAGCTGATGAAATGCTGGTCCTGAACCTCACCCTCTCCAGGTAGAGGTGGTGTGGGTTTGCCTTTGTTTTCCTGGAACTTGCAGCAGGCTAGGTATTACTGGTTTGCTAGGAACTGGAGACTGACAGCTAATTTTCTCAGGAGCAGCCAGATAAATAAAATCATTAGTCTGCTACATAGTTCATCCAGTGCCAGAGAGCTCCAGATCTCTGTCCTCACCCCTCAACATTCAGATTGTTTTGCTCTGTTCTGTTTTTTCTAAGATGAATTTCTGTTTTTAACAGGTTTCCTTTCAGTCACTGGTGGAGGAGCTGCAAAAAGTGTAAGTTGCTGCCCAGATTTAGCTTCTGATTGTTAATTCTGTCTTTATTCCATGACTACAGCTGTATTGCTTCCTTGTAATGCCTTGCCTTTACCTGGGTGAAGTGTGTGTGTGGCAGGAGGCATTTTCAGTTTTGACACATGTCACGCCAGATCAATACCTACTGAAAATCCAGTTGCTTCTCTGCTAAGCAGTTAATTTCATAAAACTGACTTTGACTAGATGAGGAATTGCTCTGATTTGTCAGATAATCATTTTGTTCTGCAGGCACTTTAAAAGGAGTGGGATTGTTCCCTCTGTATGAGTTTTAAGTTGATAAATACTTTGTAGTAATGTCCAGCGAAGGCTGATTTTAAGTATATGTCATTCCAGGCACTCTTGATATCTCAATTTGCATTTTTAGACTGTAATAGTATTTATTTAGGATGTGATCTACTGGTTATGAAAGCCAGCTGGTTCTGCAAAGCCAGCTGGTTCTGCACTAGTCCCAGTCATATTTTTCCCATTTATTCCTCCTCCTTGGTCCCACTGTGGATCCCAGAGGCTGGTGATGGGATGTGATGGGATAAAAGAACCAAAATCTGTGTGTTTGCTTGAGTAGCACATTTTTTCATCCAGCTTATGTTGCTTCTCTGCTCTTTTTGAGGATCCATGAGAAGGATGGAAAAATAAAATCCGTGGAAGAACTCCTGCAAGCTGAAATCCTAAAAGTAGCAAGCAAGGAGAAGACTGTTCAGGTATCTCTGTGGAATCCCTGCCTTCCTGTCTGTGTTGATGCCACGACCAACATTTGTTTGTTACTGCATGGCATTCTACAGTGATCAATTTGTAGCATCCGTTTTTGTGGCGTTTTTGTGTTTCCATTGTCCAACCCTGTCTTGTTTTGTCATTGAAAAGGCTTTGACACAGGAAATAGAGGCTCTGAAAGAAGAAGTAGGAAATTCCCAGCTTGAGATGGAAAAACAGGTAAAATACTTTAGTGCCAGCAGTGTGAACCAGCCTTGCCTTGGGTGTGCTGCTCACTCGTTTCTGTTCTAGTGTGCTCTGTTTCACTGGTGAATGTCATTGGGTAAGGAACTTATCAATGGTAGAGCTACACTGTGCTTGGATATAAAGCCATAAATGTGTGGGATAACTGGTGCTGTCCTTCAGAAACCACACACCTCTGGAAGCCTGAGCTTTTTGGACCATTAGTATGAAATTTGGCAAGAATTGCTATAGCCTAATGCATTGCAACATCAGCTCTGCCTGGGCACACTGTCCCTGTAGTAAACATGAAAGCCTGGGATATCCTTGGGGGCTGGCAGCTTGGAAATTTCAAGTGCTGAAGTTGCTGCTCCTGTCGTTGGCCTTTCTGTGTTGCTGGAGCAATCCTACAGGCCCAGATAGAATCTGGTTTCCAGGTAAACCCAAGACTGAACTCTTTTTGGGCACTGGGAAAAAAACAACTTGGCACAGTCAGTTTTGCTGTAGCTATCAGGAATGCAGGGATGGAGGAGTATTGGCTTTTTTGGCATGATTGCTGTCTGGCATCCGAAACAAGGGAAGCCCACGTTTCCTTAGGGAGCCCATTCTGCAGGCAGCTTAATCCATCGTGCTGTCAGGAAGTTTGCTTGTTTGTGTGGGTTGTGTTTTTGGTCTGCTCTCTTTCCAGCCCTAGCTACATTCCAACATGTCACCCCTTTCTCAGTGTCAGAGTTTTGTCCTTTTTAGGCAAAGCTTCACAGTGTGTTTCCGTCTTGGGCTTTTCCTCCGAAGCAAATTTCCAGGAGCTGAGGGAGTTATTTGTGTGTATTTCCTTCCCTGGACCTGTCAGAGCCCAGAAAAAAAATGCAGCTTAGGTTTGCTGTCTCTGGAATGCTCTGTGAGAGATGCTTGCTCCAGAGGTCGTGTGTCTGTGCACCTTCTGGTCTCCTGCAAGCAGAGGAGAGATTTTTGGGAATGTCTGAAACTCCCGCTGTGCCATGGTAGAGGATTGACTATCTACACAGATAACCACTGTCAGGCTTTCACATAGCATTCAAAAGTAACATTCCCACTAAATCTTGTGTCTTCAATCCATATTCAGCCTTAGAATGGGAGTTTAAGGGAGTGCTGACTTTTCAGAGAGCACCTAAAAAGCACCTTATGCAAAGATCTCAATGGCCAGGGGTGATCTCTGTGGTTGGAGCTGCAGTTGCCAGTGAGATGGTGGTCACAGTCACTCTCTGCTTCTTCCTGTGTGTCTCCTGTGGGCCTGCTTGTTTTCCCATTTGCACTGTTTCCTTTGCTGCTCTGGAAGTCACATTTTAAATGTGGGGAGTGTAAACATTTGGAGACACTTGGTGTATTGTAATTAAAAATGTGTGTTTATGCTTACTGCAATAAACAGTGCCTATTTTGATAATGTCTGATAGCTTTTCCCCCTATTTCTTCATAGAGCAATTCTTAGCATTTATGTGCCTTTTTCATGTGCATTGAACTGAAGTGCTGATTATTTTCTTTAGGTGACAATAGCATCACAAGTCAAAGAACTTCAGACTCTGTAAGTGCAGTTGTTAATGTCTGATCTGCCCTGTGCACCCCTTACTGACCCCTTGAATTCAAGTCAGGATGGAGGGATGTAGGCAAGGCAGACTGGAAAGCTTACTTTGGGAATATCTGAGCCGTAGGGGTGGGGAAATGAGCAGTCAGTCCCTTGTATCCCCAGCTGGGGAGGGGCAGGGAAGTATTTTTGGACGAGGAGAGCACACGTTTGTGAAACCCCTGCAATGTGTCAGCACAGAGTTTGCTTTCACCCAGTGAGCAGTGCCATTGATCAAGGGCATCTCCTGCTAACCCAGGCTGAGGTGGAAGCATTCACACATTGATTTTTAGTACGTGAATTGTGCTTGTGCCTTTGATCACAGATGCTGCTTTTGTTAGGTGCTGCAAAGCATGGGATGTTTTATTTTCAGGTGGATGAAAGAACGAGGGGTTTATGCGGTGTGTCTGTGTTTAATGGTACAGGTTGAAGGGGAAGGAAAAGCAGGTGAAAACCATGGAGGCCTTATTGGAAGAGAAGGAGAAAGAGATTGTTAAGAAAGGAGAATGTCTGCAGGTAAGCTGCTTTAATATTCGGAAGGGAAACAAGTTCTCTTGCAGCATTTCTGGCTGGGAAAAATAAATTCACGCTTCTAACCTTGCTTTTTATCTGTCCAAAGGGTCAGAAGGATACAATTGCACAATTAACCAGTAAAGTTCAGGAGCTGGAACAACGGAACCTGCAACAACTCCAACAGGTACAGCCTGCGGAGCGGATGTGGTTTGGGAGTGCTGCTTGGTTGAACAGGAAGATGTTTTTCTCCTGTGCCTCACACAGAGGATTTGCATTGGCTTCCACTTAGAGATGTTTTAAATCCTACTTGACTAAGCTGTTAGTTTACAATGCAGAGAGCCCACTAGTTCAGCTGTGTTCATCCAAAACAGGTTTTACATGGATAGCAAGTTCTGAGAGCTTTAGCTGGATGATACTGTGCATAACGAGGAGCTTTGGTGGTCTGAAAGCCTTGGAGCTCCCAGACAGAGTCCCAGCTGTGTCCCAGGCACCTCCTTGCCAGGCTGAAGCTGCATCTCTGCAGGGCTCTGCTCATGCAGGAACTTTGGCTGTAACTGAACGTAGCAGCTCGTCTTGAAGTGGTCAGGCTGTGCTGTGATTCCTTCCTGCCTTTCCCTGGGGCTGGAATATTTTGGCTTTTGATTTCCTGCACTGGAGTTGAGAGCAGACAACTGGACAACCCTGAAGCCAGGTGTTACTTAATGGAAGAATTTTTCCAATAAGGTGGTATTCTGGCTCGGTTTGGATTTTTGTTGATGGTAAAAGGAAGGGACTGAGTTGAACTCTTATTTTGGGTGGATGTCTAGACACAGGCATTTATCCCAGGGGAAAGATGGAATGGAGAGCAATTGGCTGGTGTGAAGTTTCAGATGCTTGGTATAAGCTCTGCTTCTGAAATCCATTCTGTGTTTAGATATTCTTGGAGCAATGCCTGATGCAAAATTCCTGGTATTTCTTTGGCAAGTGTCTTGCAAGCTGTGTGTTGCCCCTTCTCGTGCAAAGAGCTGCTGTTAATTTGAAAACTGTGCCCTCAAAATGAGACCGGGAATTACTTTTTCAGGTACCTGCTGCATCCCAAGTCCAGGACATGGAGAACCTGTGAGTATGCAGAGCAGCAGCTCCTCAAGTGCCTGCTGGGAATATGCACTGCGTTTATCTTCAGCTGGAATGTTTGAATTGGTGTCAGGAATTTCACGGGCTTTGCTAAAATAAGCTGTTAGTGCCGGTGGCTGGAGCGCGGCTGCTGCCGTGCCTGGCGTCCCTGCCCTGAGCTCTGCTGCTCACACGCTGGGAATGTGCACCCAGGGCTCTATTAACCAGTGGAACTGCTGCTGCTTCTCGTGTCTAGTGCTAGTTTCTCCTTCTGTTCAGCACGTTTAAGGGCTGCAGTGCCTGTGGCTCAGGCGGCAGCAGCAGCGAACAGATCCGGTTTTTGCCATTTTCAGGCTGAGATGCAATAGCCAATTCTCCAGCGCCTGTTTTATGGGGAAACGCTGCCAGGCTTTCCTCTGTTTTGACTCTGCTTTGTCTGGCTGCTCCAAGTCAGAGGAAGGTTGTAGGAGACTGTGCCAGAAAGGGCTCTGTCTTCAAAGCAGCTCCTGTGACGTGCTGCTCTCCCAGCAGAGCTCTGGTACAGCCGGTGTGTGGTACCTGAGGCAGCCTCAACATACAAAATGTATTTATCTTCTGCTGCACAAACTGACCCAGCTCTAGTGTCTGTCCCTTTTTAGCATAAATTCTTACTTTAACTTTTTTTCCCTACTTTAACTCTTTCTCCTCACTTTCTAAACCATCTCTGCAGGTTGAAAGGGGAAGAAGAACAAATGAAGAAGTTGAAAGCTATGGTGGAAGAAAAAGAGAGAGAAATTGCAAACCAAGTAAAACAGTTGCAGGTAAAGTTCTGGTAGAAATGCCTTGTGTTGAGGAGTCTGTATTGTGAGAGTGTGTCTCATACATGAGTATATATTGCCTTTTTTCTTTCAACAGGACGTGCAAAAAGAAAATGAATCTTTCAAAGCTCAAATACAGGAATTAAAGCAGGAGAACTGCAAACAGGTACAGCTTCCAATTGCAGTGTTACTGACTGAAGTCAAAAGTGGGTGGTGGTAGCTTGCATGGATGGCATGGAAAACCAGGAGTTGTATTGCCCATGGAAATCCAGGACAGCTTCAGGGTGGGGTTGCACTGAGGCAGCTTTTCTGGCTGTCGCATATCTGTTTGTGCTTCCTTTCATCACATGGATTTGTGTTCTTTCTTATGCCTGCTGCCTTCCTGGCCAGAGGAGGCTGGACAGGATTCCCTCAAAGGCCCCGAGTGCAGCTTTCTGGGGTTGCAGCAGAGCCTGGTTAACAAGGCAGATCCTGGTCTTTGCTGCTGCTCTGCTCCTAACACGTCTCTGGTCTCTTTGCAGGCATCTCTGGCTGTCCAAAGCGAGGAGCTTCTGCAAGTGTGAGTACTGCCAGGAGTTGAATGCATTAGAGAATTGATTCGGTTCACTTAATTGCTCAGGAAATTTAGAAATAAATGCCAAATGTGCAATATCAGAGTATGTGAAGTGGCCAGTTAAAAAAAAAAAATATTACTGTCTAATACAAGTTGAACATGGGAGATTGAGCTCACACTGCTAATCCTCAGGTGTAATCTCCTGCAGGCAGACAGTGCTGGCAATATGTTGTGCCCACCACAGAAGCAAGCCTTGATTGATGTGATTTTGAATGCATGCCAGCTCAGCTGTACGGCTGAGGAGTTAAATGTTGGTGTTCCAAGCAAAAGTGACAGGCTTTTTTCTTGGAACTTCAGCTTAGCAGAGGGTTGTTCCTATTATAAAATCGTCTGGTGGAAATCTCTTCCCAGGCAAAATCTCAGGGGTAGAAGTGTGTTATAATGTGGGGCTGAAGCACATTAAATAACTACGTGGAAGTTAATGCTGTATTGTGCTAAGCGAATTGCCACTGTCATGCATTTTTGGCTGGCTGAATTATTTGTCTTTTCAAGTTAAATGACTTATAAATTGTGGATTAGGTGCTTGAAAGGGAGCGCTCTCATCCAGCAGGCAGTGCCTGTTCTGTGGTGTTGTACTGGCGTGGGCTGGCTGACTCTACTCTCAGCTAATGTGTTGCCTTTCCACGGCCTTGATAACTGTGTGCAGATGCCTGTTGTAGGCAAACAACAGCTTTACAATGGGTTTGCTCAGGCAAAGTGGTTCAGGGAGCAGTGGGAAGCAAGCCATGCTGCCAAGTCAGTGAAAACAGCTTTTCAGAGAGAGCGTGTTGCTGGAAGGGAAGGGAAGGCAAGTGAGTGTGTGGGAAAGGGTGTCAGTGCTTCACTGGAAATTTCTTCAGTGCCTCCTGACTTGTTTGTGGTTCCTTTTGTTAATTCAGGGTTGCAGGCAAAGAGAAGGAAATTGCCAGTCTCCAAAGCGAGCTCGCCTCTCAGAGAAGTGCTTTTGAGCAGCAGAGGAAAAAGAACAACGTAAGGAAATTCTTCCCCCACCACCCCAGAAAACGCCCCAAAACAACCAAACCTGTGTTCCCAGCACTTCTTGAGGCCTGGGGCATTTGCAGGGAGTGTTTGTGACAGCTGCCTGCTGTACTGTGTCCCTGGGCACTCCTTTCCTCCTGGGAGGGACTCAGCACACCTGACTTCACTGCTCAGAGTTGTGTCAGCTCCTGGACAATTTGTTGATGGGATGAGAGGAAGGAGACTTGCTCGGGGACCCATCCCACAGCAAGTTCTTGGGTTTGGGTTCAAACCTGGTTAACCCTGTTGAGAAACAAGTCCTTTGCCAAGGGGAGGGAGGGTGGGAGGAGGAAAGGTGCTGTGCTCTGGCAGAGTTCTGGTCCTTGTGCCTGGACATGGGAGGAGGCATTACCCTCAGAGTGCTCAGATCTGGCTCTTCCCATTCCTGAGACTAATCCTGATCTTCCAAAGGAAGTGAAGGACTGAGCCTTCCTTCACAACAGCTGCTGATGGTGCAGTCTGGGTTGTCTGTGGATGGAATTAAAGATTTTATCTTCCATCACAGAACTGTGGAGTTACCTGCTTGTAATGCATTACCTGTGCAGGGCAGGAGAGTGTTATCTTTTCAGTTATATGGAAGAAAGTTAAAATACAGGGTGTTTATCTCACCTGTCTCTCCTCAGTACCCTGTAAAACCCAATGAATACCAGGCAATAAGCTTTATTTCTTAATAATAGGACAATCTAAGGCAAATGCACAAGAAAAACATTGAGAACTTGAACTTCTGAGCAAGGAATGCTGCTTGAGAGCTGAAATAAAGTAGAGAGAAAGTGGCTGAGTAGTCTCAGAAGACAGATGAGCTGGAAAAGTAGAACAGAAGGTCTGTTTCCTGGGGATTCACAAGGTCTAAATACCCTTTGTGCTGCAGGCAGAAGTCTGGCTGCTGCTAAAGGCAGACCAGGCCATTCCTGAGCAGCTTTTTCTCTGTTTTATCCAATATTGTGTTTATATCCTGTGAACAGCCCTTGGGATTGTGGGCAAATAGAAGTGGTAAAGTAAAACTAATGTAGATGCTTGCTAGGTTTTTTGATGAATTTAAAATGCAACCTTTCTAAAACAGCCCTTTGCTAAAGGAGATTTGCTGTGAGGGTTGGAAAAAAATTAAATCTAAATCCCAAGCACTGTAATTGCCTCGCTGCAAGCCCCCACCATCCTTCCCAGAGAAGAGCCGTGAGGCTGCTCTTAGAAGAGCTCTCAGCCTCTCACTGAGTTGTGTTGAAATCTTGTGGAGTACACGTTTGATGACCTCGCCAAGAAAGACACAGGAGCACGGCACCGTGGCCTTCCCACCTGGATCTGGGTTGTGCTCACTGCTGCTGAAATCCCAAATTCTCCCAGGTGGGCTGGTGAGCACCAATCCAGTTTTCCTCAGGTGCAGTGGAGAGAGCTGGGAACCCTGAGCTTTGTGTTGCTGAGGCAGCAGCAGGTTTGGGCTGAGGTCTGGGTGCAGGATCAGGGGGGTAAATGTGCACACCTCCGTGTCTCCCGGGTCCATGCTGGGTTCTGCACTGCGACATGCCTAACACTCTGTTATGTAATCTGTGGTTTGGTGTCTGTGTTCCTCACTACTTTTGAAAACCTCCCTCTTTCTTCTTACAAGTGCAGTCAAAGTGTGGGGTCACTGTAGTGATAATGCTCTGCAGTAACACTTGTCTCAGTTTTGGACACAGGGGCAGGTCGGGCAGAAATTGGCCTTTTTTTCCCCTCACTTTTCATTCAGACTCTTGGAACATCACACTTGTTTTGGCTAGTGTATGTCATTCTCCCCAGCAAAATCACCTTGCAGTAACCAGCATTTAAATGCAAATGGTGGAATGTAATGCGAAATATTTCTCTGAAGTAAAAGCAAAAACAGGTTGAATATTGGCTGAACTGAAATCATTCTTTCTAAAAATGATTAGGACCTTCGGGAGAAAAACTGGGAAGCAATGGAAGCATTGGCATCAACTGAAAAATTGCTGCAGGACAAAGTGAACAAGACTGCCAAGGTTGTAATGTTGACTGCTAGAAATGATGCGTTAAGCTAGAAGCAGATCTGCAGCTGGTTTTTTAAGTGAAATGGAGGCATTTAACTTTTACTGCAGTTTAAGTATAAGCTCTTCTGAGTGATCATTCATATACTTTCACCTCTGCTTCTTCCTGTTGTCTTTAGGTTTTGTTGTTTTTTTTTTTTTAATTGTTAGTTTGTGGGCATGCTGACTTTTGATTTCTGTTTGCATAATTGTTAGAGCTGTTGTGAAGTGTTTTTGATTTGTGGGGAGCTCCAGAATAGAAGCTGTGCTGGTGAGCAACCTGCTTTCTTCTACTGGGCTTTGGCTGTGCTTGAACAAATCTATTGGACCTGGGAAAAACCAGGACTAAATTATTATGATTTAAAAACCTGGGAGCATCTCAGGAAAATGGTGTGACCACAGCTGTGAATTTCCTCCTTGAAGGCATGTGAAGCTGGACAGGGACCGTTGGACCAATGTTCAAAACGATGCGGGGTGTGAATTGCTCTGAAAGGAGCTTGTGTTTGCTGTGGGCCTGATTCACTGTTAATTGCCACTGTGCAGAACTCAAAAAAAGGCATCTGGCTGACTTTAAGAACACAGGTCAGGCAGCCAGAAGCAGAGGGGCTCTGGTTTGGGGTTGTGTGTCTGCGTTCTGGAGCCGTCTGCGCTCGGGGCTGGCCCCGCGCTGGGAGGAGCCGGTCCCTGCTCTCGCTGTGTGCTGACGCTTGCCTGCTTTCTCTTGCAGCTGGAACACGGCAGCAATCAGCCTTTTGCCACTTCCTGGTGGCTCCTAAATTGCTGCCAACTAAACACACTTAGCACAGCCTCACCACCTCATGTCTCCTGTCTGTTTCTGTCTCTGAATCTCAACCTGCTCACGCCACCCATCCCTTGCAGCACAGCAGCTCAGAGCAGCCAGGCCGTAGCACTGATGTCAAAGGGAAAAACAATCCCAAATATCAGTGGAGGGTTTTGGCTGGAAGCTGCCCTTCTGTGCAGTGTTTCAGGCTTTCTGTGTTTTAAGTTTAAATGGGAGCCTGAGGATTGTGTGGCTAAACTAAACCAATCTGCCACAAGCACAGCAAGCACGTGTCCTGTGGCTGCTCTGCTTTTAATGTTAAATACAGGGAGGGATAGATCTGTGGTGCCTGTGGCTCTGGGTATTTGTATTTGAAAAGCATTAACAAGGAAAAGCTGGAGATTGTCACACAGCTCTAATAATTATCTCCCATTGCATCCAGGGTTGGGAAAAGAGGATGTAAGGGACTTCCTCTTAAGTATTTAAAAGTAATGTTTAAAAGTCTTACTTTCTTGGCCTGGTTCAAATGTGCATTAACACAAAGTTTCCTTTTGACTTTAATTCTCTGGTTTTGATGTGATGATGTTAACTTATGATGATTTTTTTCACACCTAAAATTATTTTAAAAGTACAGATTTAAAAAAAAAAGTTGATTGACCAAATGATTTGATTTTGAGCTCACTTAACTTGAGTGGCAGGGCTGGTGTGATCTGTGGATGCAGTTACTCAGCACAGTGCAGTTAGTGTTGTGGACAAGTGAATGATGGTGTGATTTCTGTACAAACAGGCTAGATTGGAGGAGAACTTCAGAAAATAAAAGCTTAAGCAAGAACAAATGCGCAGGCCAAATTCTGAAGCAATTCAGTGCCCATTTGAAGCAATTTACTGGCAATTTTAGAGACTGTAGTGCCTTTCTCACTTAGAAAAGGACTCTCTGGGTTAAGTAAATTGCAGTAGGCATAGGAGAGGCTGTTACCAGGCTGGCAACCATGGTGCCCAGTCTCACCTGTGCCCTCCTCTTGGTTTAGGAGAAGCAGCAGCATTTGGAAGCTGCCGAGGTGGAGACGCGCCAACTCCTCCAGAAGCTCTTCCCCAAAGTCTCTCTTCCTTCCAACATGGTAAGAGAAGTGGCTCTTCTTAATCTCCCTTCTGGGAGCCTGAGAGCTCCTGGAGTGTTTCCTCAGAGTGCCCTTTATCCCAAGGTTTTTGCAGTGGGACAAGGGTGTCTCTTGCTGCTGGTGATGCCTGTACTTGCACAGGGAGGCAAAGCTGCAGATGGTTGCTTCAAGAAGTGTTAAAGCAACAACAAAAAAGTTACTATCGTGTGTGTTTTATGCCCCAACATCTGATTTACCTGTTGGTATTGCTTTGTGTTTCACTGAGGCAGTAAATTTTCGGGGGTGGATAATACCTGCTGTGTTTGCTCACTGTCTGGCATGATGGGGATCTGTATATTCCCAACCTTTCCAGAGGAGCCTCAGTGCCTCAGTGACAGTTAACACAATTTAGGAGGGTTTATTTTGTCCCCAAGCACCGATTTCCTATTTTATATTCTTGGTGGCTTTCAGTGGTTTGCAGGGAAAATGCCCTGGGTTCATGGGGCTCAGATGGGGTGAATAACACCAAGCGAGTCTGGAAAAATGGGTGCATTTCATTTATAACCTCTAGAGGTTTTGAATATTCCTATTTAAAATTGTTCCCAAATGTGCTAAAGTAAGTGTCCTGATGAACCAGTCTTTAAAAAGACTTTCTTTAAGGTTATAAAATAACCTTCTGAGAGCTGTGCAGCAAGTGTCTGCTTGAACTGCTCAGGGATTTTGGGAAAGATTCCCTGAATCTTTAAATGCTTGTGCAGAGCCCTGATGCTTGCAGGGAGTGCTCTGTCACCCAGCTGTATTTCAGCTCATCCAGACCCCCCTGAACTGTGTGTGTCTCATCACCTCGTGCTCCTGGGCTGCTGCCAGCTGTGTGTGGCACTGGCTGAACATCAGCCGTGGGGCTGTGTGTGAGCTCCAGGGGCTTGGGGCACTGAAACACTGCTCCCCCAGCCTGCAGTGGGGAGGCAGAGGTCCTGAGGAGAGTTCTCCTGAGGTTATTCTCAGCCTTAACTGAGTGATTTCCCAACAGAGCCACAGCGAATGGATATGTGGGTTTGAAAAGATGGCTAAAGAATACTTGAGAGAGGCTTCAGGATCTGAAGATGTCAAGGTAGGCACAAAGGATGGGCAGCTGGTGTGTGGCACGATCTATTTCTCCAGTATAAATCTTACAAATTGGGCTGTGGCTTGGGAAGTTTGGGTTCTCAGATAAGTCACAAGAAAATTGTTTTATATAATTCTAGAATGGTTTGAGTTAAAGATCAGCCAGTTCCAAGCCCCCTGCCTTGGCCAGGGATGCCACTCACTAGACCAGGTTGTTTCAAGCCTGATTTTGCCTGGCCTTGAACACTTCCAGAGGTGGGTCAGCCACAGCTTCTCTGGGCAACCTGCTGTTCAGATAATTACAGAAATTTATTTACATCTTTGATAAGTACCTTGTGGAACTGTGACTTCATAAAATTGAAAATCCCTGTTCTCTCTTTTTTTTTAAGTAACAAGGTTTTTTCCAGTAACTCAAAGTTTGTTATTGAGTACTGAGAGTTGTAGGTGAACACTGCACTTGCTCTTGTCTTTTCATGGTTTGGAAAGACAGACCTGCCCAGGAGTGATACCAGCTTGTTGAAATAAGATAAATAGAACTGAAATCCATCCACTGAAATATGGCTCTTGTGGTCCCTTTCCTCCTTTGCCAGGCTATGGAGCAGAAGTTGAAGGAGGCTGAGGAAATGCACATCCTGCTGCAGCTGGAGTGTGAGAAATACAAATCTGTCCTGGCAGAGACAGTAAGTGGGATGCCTGGTCACCTCTGTGATGTTCCAGCTGCCTGTCTTCTGCTCTGAGCTTTCAAATCCCTCTCTCTTCTTAGGAGGGGATTTTACAAAGGCTACAGAGGAGTGTGGAAGAGGAAGAAAGCAAATGGAAGATAAAAGTTGAAGAATCACAGAAGGAACTTAAACAGGTATTTCTGAAGTTGTTTTTTTTTTTTTTTCCCCAGCAGTCAGGCAGGTTCTGCTTGAAGTCACAGAGGATGTCTGAGCTGTGTGAAGGCAGCTGTGGAACAGCCCTGGCTGCCTGGTTTGATGTGTGCATGACCAGGGGATGAAAAAGGTGAAGCCTGCAACAAGTATAATGGGAATGATTCCTCATATCAGTGGTATTTTGGGGCTCTGATACTTCAGCTTCATGTAAAGGCTGGTTTTTAATTTTTAAAGGAACGTGTTTCCAATAAAGGAGCTGAAAAGTGGAGGGTTTGTTGGTACCGTTGGTTTTTTGTAGCCATGTCTATTGCCATCTTTACAGAAGCAAGAAAAATAAACAGCACAGGTGGAAGGAAGGTCTTTGACCATTACAATAAATCTGTGTCACACTCACAGAATCACATGTTTTTGGGTTGGAAGGGACCTTGAAGATCAACCAATTCCACCCCCTGCCATGGGCAGGGACACCTTCCACTATCCCGGGTTGCTCCAAGCCCCATCCAACCTGGCCTGGAACACTTCCAGGGATGGGGAGTCCTTTGCAGATGGTGCAGGCAGCAGCCAAATAACAAGTAATAACATTAATGCTGATGGGATAGGAAGCCAAAGATGGAGGAATGTACAAGTGTCCCATTAATGTGCCCAGGAATATATATTTTTCTGATCCTGGTAACTTGGATGGTATTTTTATTGAGCACATGGGGTTTTTTTCCAAGTGTATTTGTGAGCAGCTACGGACTGTGTGCTAAAATTGAAATATCATAGAATCATAACAGTTTTTGGAAGCTGTTAAAGTACTGCTCAATCCATTATGGTCAACTAATTACACTTGAAACTGCCTGCAAAGCTTTCGTTTTAGGAAGGCTCTGTTGATAGCAGAAGTGGGAAGAAAAAAGGCTTTTATGTTTCTTTTCTAGTCTAGAATTAAAGTAGGTCAAACTGCTTTTTTGAAAAGTAATTTCTAAACTATGTCTGCTTAGTAAATTTGAGTGCCACTGTGTGAGCCTGGCAGCAAACAGATGATTTATAAACATCTTGTTTGAGGGGCTTATAGAGGCTCTCAGATCTTGAACTATAGATGTGCTGCCATCTGCTGCACTTACACAGTCCCAAATAAGGCTAAACATGCTGGGTTTGGGTATGTGGATGGTGACTATTCCCTGTCTGGGAAGGATATTTCCCTTATTTTATTCAGCCATTCTTGATTTCATCCTTAACATTCTTAGATTGTTTCTACCATCTTCTGTATTTATGCAGAATTTGTCTTAGACCAACCCAACTAAATATATTTATTTTTCCCCCAAATTGCAGATACGTTCCGTGGTCACTTCTTTGCAGCACGAGGTGGAGAGGTTAAAGGAAGAAAACAAACAAGTTGAAACTGTACGTGCAGGTGGTTTTTTCCTCTTATCTTCGAAGCTTTATGTTGTTTAATCATGGTTTAGGCTTGTGCTGTAAATCTGAGCTTCTCAGGCTTCTCTCCTGCCAGTGGCACAGCCTGTGCTGCAGTTTACCCTGAGCCTTTTGGGCAGTGTTTTTAAAAGGCAGAGAAACTGGACAATTGTTCTGGTTTTTACTTCTGTGCTCACCCACTGGGGCTCTTTCTTGTGAGACTGAGCAGTTTATGCTTGTTGACAATCATGGGCTTGATTCTTTCCCTTTTTATCTTATTTTTGAAGTTGAAATCTGCACTGTGCAATCACTGGGTTTGAAATGCTCTCTAAACGTCATGGAATATTTGATAGAAATTTACAGCTAATTATAAATCAAGCAAATGATACTGAAAGAAAGCACTGAAAACATCTGTTTTAACTCTGTTTTTCTGTTCCTAGCTTAAAAAAGAGAGAGAACATTTGGAAAGTGAACTAGAAAAGGCAGAAATAGAACGATCTACTTATGTTTCAGAAGTCAGAGAGGTAAACAATTGTCCAAGCTGTTGTTTTGGTTTTTTTTCTTTTGATTACCAGTTGGCTGGCAAACTAACCCAGTGCTTAGCCCCTGTGGCTGAGGAGTTTGTGTGCTTGTGACCTTAGGGTAGAGCAGCACACTAATTACTGAGCAGAAGAGAACGGGCATCCATCCTAAGGAGACAAATCCTAAAACTCTAAACTTCATTTCAGCTCAAAGATCTCTTGACTGAATTGCAGAAAAAACTTGATGATTCATATTCTGAAGCAGTAAGACAGAATGAAGAGTTAAATTTGGTAAGAAGCTTGTTCTCCGTTGGCCACAAACGAGGCTCCCAGCATACGTATGAAGCGGAGACTTATTTCAAATCCTGTCTGTTCTGCTAACCTCTTCAGCTTGATATTTTTGTCCATTGAAATCATTTATGTAGTCTGACTTTTACAATTTGTCTCTTTTCTCTGCTCCTAACAATAGCATGTCTGGTTCTTAAGACTTTTTCCCGAAGTCTGTTAAGACTTTCATTCCTGAAACTTCTTGAGAAGATTTGCAGTGTAGGCATATGCAGCAGCAAATGTCATGTCCTTGGAGCAACAAAAGTGGTGCTCTCATCAGTTTAACTGGAGGATTATTCTCTGGTGGGGTTTTTTTTTCCCCCCACAGCTTTTGAGGATGCAGCAGTGGTAGTCAGACGTGCTCTGACTGTGCAGAGCCTTTTCCATCCTGCTCTGGATGTACTGAAATTGGCCAGACCCAAAGTTAGATGAATTCTGAGCATTCAGCTGCTGACACCCTGCTGTGGCTGAATGGCTGTGCTGGCTTGGTGCTTGCATGTGTCACAGCCTGTTTGGCTAGAGGTGCTTCCAGCCAATAGTGCTCCTATAGCAGCTTTCTCAAGAAGGACTTGGATTAACGGGGTGGACCTAAGGATGCATGGTTTTCCATTTTGAGCCCTTTCCCTTCTCACTCGTTTCAGTGACCTGCTTTTTAAGGCTGCAGGAGCAGTCAGAGCCTTCCTCTGCTTGTGTTTGGCCAGTGCTTTCCTGCTTTTGAGCCAGAATTGGGGAAGGTTGTCTCTGTCACCGTGTCTTTGGGCTGATGGGACAACCAGGCTACTGCTACTGATGGAACTGGGTTGAAATAGCTGATTTAGAAAAATAACTCCCACCATAGTAACAATCTGCTTAAGTGCATAGTACACTTGCCTCAGCAAGCAAAGCCTCTCATTCTGAAAGCAAAGGAAATGGGAACTGAATGCATATCTTGGAGTCAATCACTAAACGCCAGCCTCTTTGAATATGAGAGGCAACAATTTATCATGTCTGTGTGCAACAAAAGCTTAAAAAGCTGAGCTCCCTGCTAGGGCAGCTTGAGTGCAACCTGATGGTGCTGTGCTGCTGGGGGTGTGAGGATGTGTTAAACCATCACCCCCATGCAGCTGGCTCAGGAATGCTGTCCTGAGTGTGTGTGAGTGGCTTTTGCAGCAGGCAGAGGGGTAGAAGTGATTGTATTTCAGAGTGGGTTCCCCACTATTTAAAAGGTAGGCAAGGAGAAGCTGAAACTGCAGAGGAGCTTCCCCAAAATGCATAACCCCAGCATTCACCAGTCCAGGTGCTCCAAAGGGGGAAGCCTTCCAAGGGTGAGACGAATGCAGTGTGTAGGTTTGGAGTCTGTGAGAACTCAGGGCTCTGAGTAGCCCACTGTTCCCTCCTTTAATCTCCTGCTGGCTCCCGGGAAGATTGACAGCAGGAATAGTGAACATTAGCACAGCACACTTCAGAGGCACAAATCCAACAAAATTGGCACTCGAGCTCCTTGTTAGCACTTCTGTTGGAGGCTCAAGCCTCAAGTGCTGTGGCTGGTTCTGTGTGCTGTGCTGAAGAGCAATCAAAATACCCTTTAAAAAACCGTGTGTCCTTTGGAAGGCTGCAGTTTAAGTACTGACTGCAGCCAGTACAGAGTATTCATCCCTCTTGACTGAAACAGTTTCACTTTTCTGGATTGAATCTAAACACAATCGACAACTTAATATCCCCCTGTCAGTGATTCATGCCTTGATGTGACATTAACAGACTGGTTAAGTCAACATAGTTGTAGTAAGTGGTGCTCTATTAAGATGGCAAGTAGAGCTTTTTAGTTTATTCAACGGTAGAGAGACTGTTTAGCCTGCACTAGGAAGGTGACAATCTTAGTTTTTGCATATTTGCTGTGAATTAAGTTAGAGTCTGAGCTGACTCCTGTGATAAGGATGCTGGAGAGGCTGATGCACTGTCAGTATTGCTGATGCTCCTCCTGGAATGGAGTTGAAAAGTTGGAACCAGTCTTAAGGAAGCCAATGCCAACCACGTTTTGTCTTCTGTAGTTTCCCTTCTTTACCTTTATCTTTACAGATGGAGTCTCTCTTCCTTGACTGTCCTTGTAAACCTCATCATACATGTCGACTAATCCAGTGTGTGCAGTAATTGTTAGAAAATCTTTCTCCCCTTGCAGTCCGTGTGCACTGGGTTAATCCCTGGGACAGACAGATGAAATCTGTGTGCGTGAGGGAAACTGATTTGCTTTGTTACTGTTTTGCAGCTGAAAACGCAACTAAATGAAACACTATCCAAACTCAAAGTTGATCAGAACGAGAGAGAAAAAGTAGCTGGTGACTTGCCCAAGGTAAGCAGAGACCCTCAGCAGTTGCATATAGAAATGTTTGCAAAACCCCTCCGTGTCTGTAGTTTTGCAGTGCTGGAAGTGATGATTTGGAGGAACTTGATTTGAGGTGTCCTGCTCCACTGGCTGGTTCCCCAAGTGGCTGGGGCTGAGAGCTCTACCTGCACGTGAGCAGAAATGATGAAACTGCAGCAAACAGCTCTGTTCAATTGTCCTTCTTGAAAGATTCCCTTGTTCATGATAATTCCATGCCAGTGGGAACAAGTGGTGATTAGGGCTGACAAATAATTCCTTATTTAAAAGAAACCTCAGCCTAACAAAAGCCCATCCCACAGCCCTCCACCCACACCACAGCCTGAGGCTCTTAAATCCAGACTCAGATGGCAGAGGGTTACAAGCTGGTTTACAAAGCATCTGCCCTTTTGCACATGGTGATGTATCCACTGTAACCCTGCAAATCCTAGAAGTTAGATCTGTGCAAGTGTGGTGGGACAAACAGGTGGGCTTGCTGTGCTTTTCCTCGATGACTCCTCTTACAAGATGGATTGGAGTGGGAAATCTCTAAGGATGAGAGGTCTCAGTGCTGTCTGTCACCCCAGAAGCAAAGGAATAGCCTGTGGAGTGGCTGAGCTCTGGCTCCAGACTCTGGAACACCTTGTTCCTTCAGCATAGTAAGCAAATTGGGCTGAGTTCTTCCAGGGCTGGAGTGGGAAATGCTGCTGGGGGAAGCGTATCTTGTCCTGGGACAGGGATAGATGGTCACAAAGCACTGCCAGGAGGTGAGAAGCCAAAGGAAACCAGTTATAATAAAGACTTGAAAGCGTTTTGCTCTGGACAGTTATGTTGGGTGTAGACATACAAACGAGCTGTGCTGATGTCTGTGGTTCACAGTATGGGATTTTGGAGACCTGCACTCCTGCTCTTGCAAAATTTACTGCACCATCTTCACCTAATAACTTGATGTGAGACTGTTAAAGCTTCCCTGGTGGATTGCTCTCAGATGCAGACAGGCTGACTTGCACCATGCTGATTGTGAGGAGACATGTCAGTCTTGGCAAATGGGTTGGTCCCTGGAGCAAATCTGGCATAAAACAGATTTCCTCCTGAGCAGGGATTTCCTGTGTCTGTGGTGCTCTCAGGGAGATGGGGCTTTGCTTCTTAGGCTTTGCTAATAGCTGTGCCTTCCCTGTTTCTTCCTTTCTTTTTTTTTTTTTTTTTTTTTAATAACATCTTTCCCTTACAGGCCCAGGAGTCTTTGGCAGCTCTCGAGAGAGAAATTGGGAAGGTTTTTGGGGATGCCAATGTTATTGAGAACAGCGACGTTTGCACAGACTCGGTGAGTGTTTCCATGAGCTCATGCCACACAGATCTCAGGCAAAGTGGGAACTTTGGGAAGTGAGGTCCAGCAAAGTGCTGCAGGTGGGGAGTTAAGGCTTGGTGAAGCTTCCAGTCCTACAGCTTGCCAGGGTGTCAGGGGTTCACTGGGAATTCTGTTGCTGTCTAGATTGTGACCTCCTTCCTGTGTCTTGGATTTGCAAGCAGGGAGGGGAGAGATTCTGGGCTTTTGATGGGTTTTTGGTTTGGGTTGGGCAAAAGCAGGGGGATCCCCAGACTTGTCCCTTCAAGAAGGGAAGAGGGAAGCTAAAAATAATTCTGCTGATGACCAAGTGAGCTGAAAACTGTTGGGTTGGCCCTTGCTGACATCAGTAATGCCAAAGAAAAGCAGTCTTGCACAACCTGTAGCACTCAGGCAGAGATTCTCCTGCCGGAACATGGTTCCTTCTGCTCCTCTGCAGATGTGGCCAGGAGCCAGAATTTGATTTCAGCTGGTGCTGGCTCCTGGGCATTTGTGTTGACCTTGATGTGGTCCAGCAGCAAAATCTTGCTAAGCTGAGCTTCAGTAGGGACCAGCCCTGAGTGCTGTGGGTGGGTGACTCTGCAGACTGCTGGTGTTGCTGTATCCTCCAGCCCTGGCATTCCAGTTTCAGGGTCTGGAACTGGGTGGGCTGTGTTTCACACTTGCAGGTGACTGACCTGAGCCTGTGGGTTGCTGTTAGCACAGATGGTTGTGGTTGTACTCAGTGTTGCCCTAAAGACACCACCTGCACAGGGGGTTGGGGCTTTGTCACTGGCTTTTTCCATCTCTGGGAAAAAGAGCTTTCACACCAGCCCTGGAATGGCTTTCCAGAGGGCACTTGGGAAGGGGAAGGCTGAAGCAGATTCTCTCCCAGCTCAGTGATGTCAATGGAGCTCATTACCCATTTTCTTCTGAGGGACAGACTGGAAGGAACCGCTGTCGTTTGAGGGGAGGGGAGAACTTGCTGATAGGACAAATAATTTATATTGACCCCTTTTAGCTGCTCAACCTTTAGCTGGCTTCATCAGCTGTGAGAGAAAGCTTGGGGTCCTCTGAGGAGAGCTGTAGAGAAGCCTTTGTAGTCACTAGCAGCAATGAAATGGCTTTTCCAGGCTGATCAGTCGTGGGTGCTGGTGGACCCTTGCACTGAGCTCGCCGAGTCTGAGCCGGAGCTGCAGCTGGGCCTGTGAGCCCTGGGATGTGCCAGCCCTGGGAGCTGATTCCTGGAGGATGGGAGGGCTGCTGAGCCCTCCCTGTGTTCCCCGGGGGCAGCCAGGGGTTTATGGTGCCAGCCAGGAGCTGTGTGTCCCTGTCTGCAGCAGAGTGGAGAAAATTCCCCCTCAAGCCAGTGCCCAGCTCTCTCTGCTGTGCCCTCGTGGCTTCTCCACGTGGTGTGTTGGGACAGCTGTGCCATCAGCCATGGCATTTGTGGCTGGTGGCTCTGCTCAGCCCTCCTGAGCTGGGCTGTCATTAGATGTGCCCCGTGATGGCCCAGATGTGCTCGTTTGGTTTAATTGCTGTAGCCTTAGCTCCCAAAACCCCTGTGGCTCTGGCATTGCTCCGCTCTTGCTGCACATGGTGGAGCCCAGGTTTCTGCCAGAATATCCATGGCTTTATTCTAAAGAGGAGTGTGGAAAAACAGTCCTAATAAACCTGTAATTAAGCCTTCATTAGTAAAAATACATTAATTGTCTAAGCAGCACTCTTGACAGGTAGCCATTGGCAGAGGCTGGAATTAGAACATTATCTTTTCTCCAAGCCTTTTCTGCTGCCTTTTTTTTTTCCTTTTTTGAGGGGAGAAAAAGAAACTGTCTCCCCAGAAGCCTAAAACCCAGCTGAAAATAGCTCTGAGATCAAAAAAGAGAGTCTTCCAGCCACTTCCACCTAGCAACAGTGCCTCTTTTTTTTCTTTTTACGAAGGACCTGAAAACACATGCTCGAAAATGAACATATTTGTTCCTTCTGGGTGCTGGAACCAACCCACAAAATTGAGAAATGATAGTTGCATAAACCCTCAAACACACTCAGAGTGTTTTCTTTAGACTCCTTCTCTTTCTGTTTAAAAATAGACCATTTGGGATTTCTAATCAGCTGCTTTGTCACTTATGGGACCAGCTGATGACTAAAGGGGGCTTTTTAGTGTGCTTTAAGGAAGTCATTTATATTCAGCAGCTTGCTTAGGCACTGAGCTTATTTTGAGGCTTATGTGAAATCTTAATGTGCTTTTCCCCCCAAATCTCAGCGTAGAACACTCCATCACTGGGAACTGGGAATGCCATCCCTATGTGTGAAACAGAGGGGGGGAATCTGCCCAGACAGTTCAGCTCCTGCTTCAGCTGCTGGGTCTGAATCTGAAATCACAGGGGCTTCCCCACTGCCATCCTCTTCCTCTCTACATCCCCATGTCCCAAAGAAGTGGAATCATAGAATCCTGGAATGGTTTGGGTTGGAAGGGACCTTCAAGACCATCCAGTGCCACCCCCTGCCATGGGCAGGGACACCTTCCACTAGCCCAGGCTGCTCCAAGCCCCATCCAGCCTGGCCTTGGACACTTCCAGGAATGGGGCAGCCATAGCTTTTCTGGGTAAACCTGTGCCAGAGCCTCCCCACCCTCACAGGGAAGGATTTCTTCTGTATATCTGACCTAAATTTCCCCTTTTCCCCGAGTCATGGAGAGCGTGGGGCTGGGGCTCAGCAGTGGCTGTGTCAGGCAGCTGTGCACTCCTGGGCTGGCAGGAGCTGCAGTAGGACTGTGCTGAGCCCAAATCCATCGGGATCTACTCAGGATTGGCCCCGGGAGGGTTGGGGATGTGTCTATAATTCATGAGTGAGCACTGCCTGAGATTAGTGAGGTCACAAAACAGGAGGGAGGTGCAGTAAATGAGGAGGGAGGGAGGAGCTGTTCCCAGAGATGGGGCTGGAAGTGGGCTGGAGGGCTCCTGCCTTGCCCCTGCTGCATTCTGTGCTGATGCCCAGGCAGCCTCACTGCTGGTCAGTGCTGGATTAATCCATCTGCTGGGCTGCTAATTGCCTCTGCCTTTCCACTTCCATCAGCCTGTATGAGTCTTAGCCTTGACAGACCTGATTTTCTACTTTAATAAGGGTAAAACAGGTTAAGGCTACCCTAATACAGATCCCAGTGATTTTTTTACATTAGAAAAATGTTTACCAGTTGCCCAGGAGTAAGAGCTTTGCTGTGGATTGTTTTGTTCTCTTGTCTGAGCCTGCAGTCGGTTCTGTAATGGTGCAGGTGCTTGAGTTTGATTTACTGCTCATTCTGCATTTCTAGCCAAATGGGAGCAGGGAAAATGGCCCTCTCTGAGCTCCCTCTAATTTCCCTGGAGCTCTGGGGAGAGATTTGCACCCGCATTGTGCATCAGTCTCATTCTGTGGGTAACACCAGAGCGGGGCTGACGGATGCCGAGCGCCTGCAAACACCTCTGTGCTCCTGTGCAGAACTGGGTACCTGTGCATTGCTGACACCGTGGCAGGGTTACCATGTTCTTTTTAGCTGTTAAATTTCAAGGAAAAGCTCTCCTGCAGGTGATCTGCATGCCAGGGCTCTGAGCTGAGTAAGGAGCAGTAAGGTGTGTGCTGGATGTGGAGTGCTCTGTGCGTCTCTGGAGGAGTTAATCAATAAAGGTAATAAAACAGGGTTTGCACAGCACTGTTAGCCCAGCAAGGCTGGCAGGCAGGGAAGCAGGAGGGGGAGAGTCCATCTTCAGCTGTGACACTTCCCAACTAATAAACTGTCAAATTCCTAGGGAAAAAAAAAAAGACATTTATTTTTGTTTAAAAACACGAGTTCAGCATTTTCATTTCAGCAGAGGAAACTTTCTAGGCCATGGTAGCTTTCACTTCTCCTTTCCTCCGTGTTGACTGGTGCTTGGACTGCTTTGTGAAGCCCTCCTCCAAGCCCAGGTGCTGCTGGCAGGTGGGAATTTCCCAGGGGTTTGGAGCAGAGGGTGAATCCCTGGGATAGCTGTGGGTGGGGAAGGGTGTGGTTCCCACATGTGTTCCAAATGCTGCTTCCCAGCTGGAGCTGCCTTGGGCTGGGGTACTGCTGAGGACACCATCCCACAGATCCTGTCACACCCAGTCCTTGGTGGTCCAGGAGTTCTGCTGTTCCAGCTGTGGGGTCAGAAGTCATCCCTCCCCCTGTGCACCCCGACCTCTGTTATAAACCACATCTGTGGGGGGTTCAGCCAGGCTGGTGGGGAAATAACCTTTGGGGCTGGATCAGCTGTGGATACCAGCACAATTCCTGGAAGCAGGGAGTACTGGGGTCCCAGACAGGGAGGGTAGAAGCTGGATGTGCAGGTGATTCCCTGGAATAGAAAAGGGCTCCTTGACTTTGAGCCATGTTTTCCTTGAACATGGCCATAACCCTCTGACTTACAAGAATTGTTCCCATCTGCTCCACGAGTTGTAATTTTATACAGAGGATCTAATTCTAGGCTTTCTTGGTAATTAGATTGTAAATGAGTTTTTAATGGTTTCCTTTTTTTCCCTTCTTCCAGGAATTGAGCGATAAAAGGCGAAATGTGGCGGTGAATCTCACCCAGGATGTGGGCCATCTCAAGAAGCTGCTCGTGTCAATAAGCCAAATGCTGTCAAAGGGATGAGGACACTACAGCCAGGTGGGTGTGGGCAGTGGGCCCCCAGTTCAGCTGTTGGGAAAGCCACTGCTCTGTGATGGTGGGACTTGGTTCAAATGTAACAACTCTGGTGTCAAAAAATGAGGCTTCTTAGGATCAGATCACAGAATCAGAGAATTATTAAGGTTGGAAAAGCCTTCTAAGACTGTGAGTCCAACCATCCCCCAGCACTGCCAAGGCCATCACTGACCATGTCCCCACGTGCCACATCCACACAGCTTTTGAATCCCTCAGGGATGGGGACTCCACCCCTGCCCTGCACAGCCTGTTCTGAGCCTGACCCTCACAACACTTTCAGTGAAGAATCTTTTCCTAATACCTGATCCATACTCCATTCAAATCATAAAAAGCTTCTGGTAGGCGCTGGATTTGTTCCTCTCTGGATGCACGTGTCCATTAGCAGAGTAATCTTGTGTCCCCATGTCCCTCTCTAGGCATGTAATTGCACCCTTCCCTTCTGCTCCCTGCTACTCCTGCAGCAGTTGCCCCAAGTTTTGTTCTCCCAGAGCCTGTGCCTTTTTTCCTCCTTGTCTGTGTGACCAAACTGTCTGCGCTTCCATGCTCTGATTGCTTTGGGGTGGAGGATGTAAAATAACCCCCCGGGCTCTCCCTGAGCTGCCAGCAGTGGCTGGCTGTGAGAGTCTGAAACATCAGTCTGGCCTGAGCTCTTCATCCAGTCACAGACACATGGGCACGGCTTTTATTTTAGTCCACAGCCAGCTTGGAAACCTGGGCCTTTGTGCTGGTAAACTTCTTAAGTGACCCAAAGTTAGCTCAAAGTTGGATAAACTCAAGACACTGAACTTTGCAGATGCGGGTCTGAACTGGGAACTGTTTGTGCTGGGAGGTGGCAAAGCCTTGGCACTGAACAAGGAGTGTCAGAGCTCCCTTCCATCTCCCGAGGATGGGGACTTGTCTCACTCCTGATTCAGGTGTTTTCTGTGCTCCTGCCTTTGTGATGCACGGCCAGCAGAGCTGGCAGAGGGCACCTGGGTGCTGGGGTGGGACAGAGGTGCTGCTGCACCTTGGCCTCTGCTCTGGGAGGCTGTTCCTGCTCAGCCTTCTCCACCCAGGGCTTCCTCGTGGGCTGACACCAAGGAAACTCTGGTGAGGTCCCAGATTTTCCCTTGGGAAGCTGCTCCTCTGACCTGGTGATTTGTGTTTCTCTTTCAGAGTGAAGTCACGGGGGAATCGTTCATTTGAGGATAGCAGAAGGCATTGTATTATATTTTGCCAAATTAAAGCCTTATTTATGTTTTCACCCTTTCTACTTCGTCAGAAACACTGAACAGAGTTTTGTCTTTTCTAATCCTTGTTAGACTACTGATTTAAAGAAAAAACCCAACTCTGTAGACACCTCCAGAGTTTAGTTTTATAATAAAAAACAAACCTGTTTGGATAATTAGACCTTTACATTCCTGGAGAGACAGTAAACAAATAATCTTTTATCTTATCTTGCTCAATAAAACTTGTTCAGAGAACTCCACCGTGGTAAAGTCACCGATGGGAAATGACATTTTAATACTGATGTTGTACACTGTTTTACTTAATTACATTTTTGGGATTAGCTGCCTCTGACTTCAACCTCAAGTAAACACTTTTTTTTTTTTTTTTTGGTTGCTAATGTAATCAGTTTTTGTAATGGTGTCAGCAAATAAAGGGATGCTATTATTCAAGGTGTTCCTGCTCTCTTCTTTCAAGTGAATTTGGGTGACTCAGGTGAGCTTTCCACCTCTCCCCTCCCTGAAATGAGCATCAGGGCTGCACCCACTGTGCTTGTTTTTGGGCAGAGGAGGAGGCACCAGCTTGAGAAGAGGCAAACTGCTTGAAAGCTCCAGAGCAAGTTGTTGTTTTAAAGAGAAGGTATTAAGGTTTTAAAAAAGACAAGAAATCCCCATCAAAGTGCCATGCAAGTGGTGGTTCTGTGACATGTGTTATCCTTGGGAAGAATCAGGGAGTGCAGGGGGAGGAGCAGTTGGAAACACTGGATGTGGCACAGCTGGTGCTGTGCAGTGTCCATCTGCCCCAGATCCAGCTCCTGGGTGGGAGTCCGGGCTGGAAGGAGTTCTGGGAGAGGGTTTGGATGCTCTGTTATCGTGTGCCTTGTTGGGAACAAGTGTGGGGAGGGTCTTAGATGGGACAGGGATTCTCCTGGGGGCGTGGGGAGACCAGGTGGCCCCTCCTCTGTCTGTCTTAGGGGCACCTCTCAGTCCTTTGGGGTTCTTCAGTGGGCAAGGTGAGGGGTGGTTTGGCTCTTGAGAACGCTTGAGGACGTGATTGTCTGAGGGCAGGCAATAAAACAGGGATCAGTCGTTAATGGGGGTTAATTGCAGGGGTAAACAGTTCAAACTGCTCACCCTGAGCTGTTCTCACTCCCCTCTGTGCTATTTTTTAGTTAATATTTGGCTTTCACCAGACAGAAGGTAAAGAATCCTCTTTCTTACATGGCTCCAGTGATCTCCTAGATCATGCCAAATCCTGCTGCGAGCTGTGAAAGAGCTCAGAAGAGGGAGAGAAAACTGGAAAATGTGGTTTCCTCACAGAAGGAGCCTACCCCTGGTCTCCACCTGTGGCCACTGAAGTGTCCCATGTGTTCCATGGAGATGTTATTCCATGGAGTGAACACTCAAACACTACTGGCCTCACTTGTGTAGGTGTTTGAAGTAGAAAGACACCCCCTGCAACTGCAGATCCAAGGAACATCTGAGCCCGGGAGGGTCTCCACACTTGCCCAGGTTGGGGTCAGAGGCTGGTCCTTTGGCAAGTGTCTAAACACCTATTTTGGGGGGCAGTTTAATGGATCCATGCAGGTTTGATGGGTTTAAGATGATTTAAGAACATAACCCAGGAGCTTCAGTGATGAAGGTTTGGGCTGGGGGTGTCTCTGTGGCTCTGATTCTTTCCTGCCCCTCTGGGGGAGCCCCCTTGACCACCCAGGCTGGGAATCTCCTCTCTGAAGCATCATTCCAATGAGAACTGGGCTCTGCAAGTAAAGTGATGCCTGTTTTTTCCTTAAAAAGGTGGGTTTGTAAATGCTGGAGGTGCCTCATTCAAGAAATAAATGCTTTTGGAAGGGACAGCAGTGCCTGGAGAGCCTCTGGCTGCAGCCTTTGGAGCCTGGCTGTGTCTCCAGGCTCTTGGCTTTCTGTGGGTTGAGCTGCAGAGCAGGGGGTGAAGGTGCTGCTGCAGTGCTCAGTTGAAAAGGGGAGAGATTTACAGCATCATTCCCTTTCTCTCTGGGCAGGAATTCTCCCTGGAGAGGCCAGGAGATCTTTTAGTTCTGAAATTTAAGCGCAGGTTTTTATTTTGCTCCTAAGGGATGTAGAGGTGTTAAAGGCAGCTGTGGAGAGATCCCCTGGAAAGCTCAGCTGAGCAAAGCCTGATCCCCTCTCTGAAGGGTGAGGAGAGGTCGGGCTGCTTCCCCAGGAGCACTGGGAAGAGGGGAGGATGCTGTTTCATCTCGCTGTCCTCTCCAGCCCCGGATAAAACACCGCTTCCAGATGGGGAAGCTTTGTCTCGCCGGTTCGCTCGCTGAGCAATCCCTCCTGCTCCGAGCATCTGCTGGGAGAAAACGCGATGAGAAACAAAGATTTACAAAGTGTGGGAAGCCGACTCATCAGCGCAAAGGCCGAGCTGGTGCTTGGCGTGTTCCCAGGGCCGGGAGCCCCCGGATCTCCGCAGAGCTCCGGCCCTGGTGCCCAGCCAGGAGAGGAGGCAGGATGGTGCCTGCCCGCGCTAGAGGGAGACAATACCTAATGGATACAGGGATGCTCTTCTTGGAAAAAGCCCAGAGTGGGATGTTACGATGCTGGCGATGGATTTCTTTGGGTATTTATTTATTGTTTTAGAGGTGATTTGCGCCGGCAGAACCCGCGCCGTGCGATGCGCTCCCCGTGCGGGGCTGCCCGCCGAGCTGGCTCCTGCACCCGCCCGGCTCCTCTGGCTCGCAGTCCATCATCCTCCCTCGGAACGGGAATGGGAAGTGCAGGGGAAGGCTCTGAGCTGTCTCCCTGACGCTGTGCTGCCTCTCCCGCGGCCCTCCCAGCCTTTCCCGGCGGTGCCCGGCAGCAGCAGGTTGTTTACCCGGAGCTGCTGCTGGGTTTGCTCAGGCACTGACTCACCCAGCTATTTATTACTGCGATTAAAAAAGGAAAGCTGGTGCAGCTTTAGTTCAGCCCCAAGTAATTCCGATGGCTCTGCCACAAAAGCAGTGACACAGCTGTGAGTTCTGCCGGGGTCCCCGTGTCCCCCCCGCTCCCTGGGTGACCTCGGCTTTCTCCTGCAGCTCGCCCAGGGCTGTTCGCAGTTCGGTGCTTACCAAGGATCTTGCCAGGCTGGTTTTGGCAGGGCTCTGCCTTCTGCCTTGGGCACCGGGGTTATACTGGGGGGGCTCTTCTGTGGGTCTTGGTGGAAGCTGACTGGGGGGAGCTTCTGCTGGCTGAGTGGGAGTTCCTAGGGGAGCATCCAGAAGGTGAAAACCACCATATTTCTGCCGGACTTCAAGGTTAAACATCATCTTCCAGCAAAAACTCTCCTCCGAGGGGCCAGACTGTGCTTGTTCCCTGGCTGGAGAGGAAAGGTTTTAGGGAGAAAGCCTCTGGTGATGCTCTTGGATGTAAAGTCTCCAAAAGCTTTAAAACAAAATGCACACGACTGCTACCTTTGCAGCATCCAGGCTTTCTGTCACATCCTCTTGGAGATCCATCTTGCTTGCACAAATCCCTGTGGATCCCGTCAGCTCTGGCTGGGCAGTGGCTGGGGGGGAGCGATGGGCAAGGGGTGCTCCTTAGAGGGAGGTTTGACCAAATATCTTCATGGAAGGTGTCTTCTCTCCCAGACTTGCTTAAAATAAGGCTGGACTAATTCCTGAAGGCTCAGATTTTGCTGAGAGCTCTGCCTGTCACAGGGGCAGGATTAGAGTCTGAGACGTGGCCTCCTCTGGAGCTTCATCCGGGTGTTTTCCTCTGTGAGACTGCCAAAGCAAACGGGTCAGCAAAAGCCTTGAGGAGTTTCCTAAGCCTGGATGAATGACCAGAAGTGCAGGACAACCCATGGGAATGCCAAGACTTGCTCAGATGTTCTCTGGGGGAGGTTTCCTGTGGTGTGTCCCCTTCCAAACCCCACCTCTCCTCAAGCTGTGACACAGAGAGGCACAAAACATTTCATTTCTGTTTGAATTTCTGTGCTTCTATTTTTCCAAGTGTGTGTTTGGGAGGGTGCTGAGGTGGCTGCTGGAAGTGCCCCTGTTCTGATGTCCCCTGAGCTCGGGATGGGTGCAAGTTGTGCTCTCAGCTCCTGCATCCAGAGCACAGCCTGCACGTGGCTCCTTGGTGGCTGTTTGCAGCTTCCTGCGGGGATGCTTCTATTTTTGGAGTGGTTGCACCTAAAAATACATCTTCAGGCTCCTGGGGAAGCTGGCTCTGCATCACTGAGGAGCTAATTAAACTGGGGGAAATGCGGGCCCTCGAGCAGGGTTTATTCCATGCTGCTGAAAGTGTTGTGGGTTTGGTTTTTCCCCGTTTTTGCAGCGATCCATGTTCCTCTGGCACTGCGTGGGCAAGGTCCAGAGGTTTGTCCTTCCTCTGTGGGAAGGGCAGGTTTGCACCTGGGTACTTGGGCAGTAATGGTTTTTTGGTTTTGTGCATCCGTGACCCCCCAGACCCTGAGCTTCATCCTCAGCCCCACTGTGACCATCACAGGACCTCCTGAGCAGCCCCTCCGTGGAGAAGGGATGGGGGCCTGGCAAACAGCTTTACATTCCACCCCGTTAATTTCTGGAGACCTGGAGTAGGTTAATACCCAGCTCAGATGTGCTGAGGGGTCCCAGGGGACTTTGGATCTCCAGTTTGGCCATCAGCAATTCTTCATATTAACAAAACCACTGTCAAACGTGGCCGTGGGTCCTGTTTGTGTCACGGTGGGGCCCAAAGCCACGAGAGGATGGAGACTCTGAAGGTTCATGACCCTTGTGATGTTCTCATGGGACCTATTTGGGCAAAGCACAGAAAAGAAAGACCCCAAGACCATTTCAAAGCTCATATCCAGAGCCAGAGTGTTCCTGCAGCACGTAGATGCTGCCCAGGGCCATCCTGGAAGAACCCGATCTCTTGCTTAAGCAGATGGGCTCATCCTAATCCAACCCTATTGAAAACAACCTGAGCTGCGCCAGGCTCGGGAGAGAATTCTTTAAAATCAATAAATATTTCAGGAGCAGAGGGAGCTGGTCTGTATCAGCAGTGCTGGCCCTGGCTGGTCATTACTAATTCAATGGATGCAGTTGTAAATTGGCTGAGGAAGCACAACAGCTGAAATTTTAAGTGCTGCTTCCCCCCCACATGGCTGAGAGGATTTGCTGGATCTTCAGTGACTCAGAATGGGGCCCCAGCCTTCACCCAGGTGTTAAATACAGCAAAAAAATGTTGTTCTGCACATGCCTCAGTCTATGTCCTTGGCCCCAGGGTGTAAAAAGCTGTGACAGCAGGACTTGGACTCCCAGTCAGTTGTGCTTTCTAAGAGATCTGTCCTAAATCTCCTGCTTTTGGCGTCCTGTGGTGAAGTGAAAATCTTGGCTTAAGGACACTCCAAGCTGCTGGCTGCCCTGGCAGAGCGGGATCAGCCCCTGTTCCCAGCCCAATGGGGCGTCTTGTTACCCAGCTGAAATGAGGAGAAACTGAAACCTCTGTCCTCTCAAAGGGCTTCTGAAACCTGATGAGGAGAACCAGCAATGGCAACCTGTTTGTTGGGGGGTGTGTGAGAACACAGTCGCTCTCTTGAGAATAAGTGTTTGTAGGGAAAAAGCCTGAAAATGGGACACTCAGGGAACTTCTAAATATTGTGAAAACCCAGAATGGTTTGGGTTGGAAGGGACCTTAAAGATCACCCAGTTCCACCCCTGCCATGGCAGGGACACCTTCCACTGTCCCAGGCTGCTCCAAGCCCCGTCCAACCTGGCCTGGAACATTTCCAGGGATGGGGCAGCCACAGCTTCTCTGGGCACCCTGTGCCAGGGCCTCCCCACCCTCACAGCCACAAATTCCTTCCTAACATCTGATCTCGGTATATTTTATATATTAAGTTTTATATATAATGTATGTTTATATGTATAGTAGAACATAAATATAGCCTCCCCTCTCCCCCTGCCTCCTTGTAGGGGGGCAGCTGGGCTCTGTGCTGCTTTTGGGGGGATGTGGGGTCACCGTGTCTGGCCCTCTGCCCCCTTGGGAGGTGGCTTTTGAAGAGCTTTGGAGCACACAGGTGTATTTTAAATACACATATATGTGTTGCTGCTGGGCTGGGGGGCTGTACAGGCAGAAACACAAACCCTCCCCAGGTTTTCTTTGCCCTGGGATTCCTGTTCTTGCTGGTCAGGGTGAGTTTATTGCCAATCTTGTGGTGTTGGGCAGGTGAGCCTCTCTCTGCAGGGTCCTTTTGGAAGCTGAGACAGTTTCATCCCCTGTAGCTGGGGAAAGGGGGAATCCTCTGGGACTAAGACCAGGAGAGGATTCCCCAGTCCTGCATGTTTAGCATGTCTTGTGCCAATAATGGGGCTCTGATCCCGTATAAACCTCATACATACACATTACATATATATCCCTGTTGGTGTGTGTGTGTTTCACCAATAAAGGGAGGAGTTTTATCACTCAAGGCCGGGTTGGAAGGGGCTTGGAGCAGCCTGGGACAGTGGAAGGTGTCCCAGCCCATGGCAGGGGGCTGGAATGAGATGACCTTTAATGTCCCTTCCAGCCCAAACCATCCTGTGACTCTGGAAGCGCTGGTTCCTCATTTGCAGCTAAATCTTGCCTGAGGATGACTAAATCCAAGCACGATTTTTTTTGCCCCCCCTCACCTTTTGCTTAAAATCCATGTTCCAGGCTCATCTTTTACTAACTAAATCCACCTTTCAGCATTAGCCTTTGCCATCATCCTGGCTCCCCAGGCCCCGCAGCCGACAATAAGCTGCTGTAACAGCAACCAGCATTAACACGAGGGCTACTCTTAATTACAGGAGCTGCTGTTTATCTCCCCAGCTCTGCCTGGTGCTGACAAAAGCCCGCTCAGGAGGGGGGTCTCTTGTTAATAAGCTGCGTGTGCTCCCCAGCAGTGATATATTGATGTATTTTTAATAAATATTCTCTTTTAAAGGGCCACATATGTATTCCGGGCTAATCCTCTCATTACAAGATCGCGGGGCGGCTCCGAGGTCGGTGAGAGTGCGCCTGGCAAAGCTGGATTTCCTATTCATGGCCGGTGCCTTAGATCTTGTGCTTCCTGAAGGGGAGAGATGATGAGAGCAATGACGACTCGCTGTGCTAATTATTGCCATGCTTGAAGTTTAGAGGATGGAGGTGCATCGCCTCAATTGGGAAAATCGGGAGCCATAACCCGATAATAGAGAAGCCTTTCATGGAGCAGCCCCTCTGGAAATGGGAGGTTCTGCCGAGGCCTCTCCCTGCCCACCGCCACCAAACGCCTTCCTTAGGATGGGATAATCGGGAGAAAAATGGGGATTAAGCGTTGGGGGCAGCAGTGGGATGGTGGCAAAGGTTTGTCCTTGGCAGAAACCCTCCGAGAGAGGGCTTCGCTCCGTGCCGGGCGGGTGCAGGGGCCACGTCCTTTTGCTGCCTAAGCTGGAGCAAACCTGGAGTTAGTGGGACGGAAAGGCACATTTAAGCCTTCCTCTCTGCTGTTTACCTTGCTCTCCCACTCGGGTTGCAGGGGCTTTAATTTTGCTAAAATCCGATTAAAATATTCCGTTACCATTTGCTCAGTGGCTGCGTAACAGCGGCTCTGTGTGCACTGTGCATCTCAGGGAAGGGAGAAAGGGCTCAGATTAAAGCAGCTAAGCCTGCCCAGGCCAGCAACCACACAGGCTTTGAACTGCTGCATCCTGATTTCAGTCGGTGTTTTCCACTCACTTCTGTTTTCCCCACTTTCATCATTTTTCTCCCGTGAAAAATCCTCCTTTCCTGTGAAACCTCTGAGTCTTTTCTTCTGCTGACTGGGGACAATGAGGCATCCTGGAGGTAGGGAGGCTTCTAAACCATGCTGGTACTTTGCAGGATAAAACATTCCTGGCTCTATAACTGTGATTTTCCTTTCTGTTGTGGCTCTGGATGGATCCCATGTGCTGGTTGATAAAACAGCACCACAACTGCACCATTTCTTACCTCTGTCTCCCCAAACTAGCTTGCAGAGGCTCAATGAAGAGCATCTTTTTAAATTTCCTGAAGTATTTACACATTGCATGGAGCAATGGTAGGGCTGGTGTGTCCCCTGACAGTTTTAAGAGGGTTTGGATGGTTCACATCTCTTCCTACCTGGTTTTAAGCTCCTTGGCTTTTCAGCCTTGGCTTTGTGGGAGCTTTCTGCCTGCAGCGAGTTGCAAGATGGGACAAGCATCAGCCTGGAAGGGAATTCAGGGAGGTGTGAGTTGTCCCTCACCGCTCTCCCAAGGTGGGAGTGAGGGGTAGAACCCCTGGGAGAGGTGTGATGCTGCCTTTCGCCTTTTCCAGTTGTTTTAGTAATGAGGGTGGAGGTTTTCCTCGTCAGCAGCTGGAGATGCACCACGTGGGGAGCCTGGGGATGCTGCAGCGTCCGTGCCTCCACGGGGCTGGATTTGGGGATGGGGACAGGCAGGGTTGTCCCCACCATTCTCTCAGCTTGGGAAGCTGTTGAGGAAGAAACCCTGGGCTGGGAAATCACATTTTTGAGTGGCTGCTGCTGTGGCCTGGGTCTGCACCCAAGGGTGCCACTGCTGGTGCTGTGAGAGCATTTGCTCCATCACTGCGGGGCCCGGGGAGCACACACACCCTGCAGGGATGGGGTTTTGGCAGCGCTCCGGGTTTTTTTTTCCTTCCTCTCGCCGGCAGCCGGGGAGCCTGGAGGGGAAGGATTGCCTCCTGTTCTTTCCCGAGGACGCTCCGCACCGGGGGAGGAGGTGGCGGTGGAAATGACTCATCCGTCTAGCGGGTCCCTTCTCCCGCAGCGCTGCTCCCACGCGGGAAGGTGATGGTTCTCCTCCTTCCTCGTCAGGGGAACAATGAAGCTGTCGGAGCTGTTCCCTCTGCAGCCTGAAGCCCCGGGTGCTTTCAGAGATGCCTTCAGGGGGTGCAGGTTGGAACCCTGGGGTGGCACCTCCCAGCCCTGGGGATTTGTGGTTCTGTGCTTCACCCAAGGGAGAATAAAAGGGATTTTGGGCAGGGGAAGGACAAAAGCTCTCCAAGCCCTCTCCAGCAGCCACCGGCCCAGGGGCCGGGCAGGGTGTAGTGATGCTCTCCTGGCTTCTGGTGCTCTGCAGCACGGGGTATCCTGAGCCATGTGTGCTCTCCATGTGTTTAAGAACCATCCGTGAGCTTATCCTGGCCCTGCTGGAGCTCCCTTAACTGTGGTGTCCCGAGGCAAGGAGATGCACTGATTAAACACCAGCACTCGCAGGGATCCACAGCTAAATTCTGCCGGCCCTGTGCTTGCAACCCCAAATGTGAACAAAGCTCTTAAAGCCTGCAGGATTTGTTCCAGAAATTCCTGGCGTGTTTCAGCAGCTCCTGGGAACTGATTTCATATTTTGTACAAATGTTTCCCTGGCCCCTGTGAGCAGAAGGCGAGCGAGCGACTCGTGCAGCAGCTGTTGGTGTCACAGCTGATTTTAGCCCAAATTTGGCAGCTCTAAGCTCAGAGCCTGCCCAAAGGTTTAGGCTTCTCCATCCCTCCCAGCAGCAGGGTTTGATTTTTCCTTGGGTTCAGACACCAGAATGAGTCCCAGGAGTTCAAAGCAAGTTGTCACCATCAGGGCACAGAGAAATCAGCTCCAGCCTCTCCTCAGGGGTCCAGTCAGCTGTCCCAGAGATTTCAGGTGCTGGGTGGAGCAGCAAAGCCAGGATGCTTTTCATGAGCTGTGGGAGAGCCCTCCAAAGGTCTGGGTGTGGGGAGAGATGCAACGGGATGGGCAATCACAGCTGAGCCCGTGATGCTTGGCCTTGGGAGAACCTGAGTCTGTTTCTCCATGTCTCTCCACATCTGGATTCCCAGCCAGTGCCAGCGGTGGCCCCTGCCCTCCTGCAGTGCCTGCTGATGCCTTGGCAGCTTCCAGGCAGCTTTGTAGCTCTGGTACGAGGCAGATGTGACCTTGCCAGTGACATTTTGGGATTAGAGGGAAACCCCCACCCATGCACATGTGGCTGAACCCCACCAACACCATGAGAGCATGGGCCACAGTGATCTGCTTCCCACATCCA